>CM055404.1:7130436-7141436 GCA_029228625.1 Pseudolycoriella hygida
TCACTTTATCCATCAACTTAAGATGTCAATATCTTGTTATCTTCTCACAATCGCATGTTTTGGGTGCAAAATGATAGTCTAAAAAGAAATCATCAATAGATTTCCAAGGATTTTTTTAGTATTCCTAAAGACTTTCTTTGCCATTTTTGAAAGATAGCAACAATTTCCAATGATTTTGAGATTGGAAAGAACTTTCTTTAATTTTCATGGATTTTCTGAGAATTTGAAGGATTTGTTGGTGATTTTCTTGGAATTTAGAGATTTTTTATTTAAAATATTTTTTGAGGGCAAAAATATTTTTTATGTTTGTCTGCTCAAAGATATAGTGTCCGAATGTTCGAACTTCGACACATCATATAAGTAAAACTAAAATTTTTCATTCATCTTAATGAGGTTGAGGTATAGCCCACATATGGACCCTTAAAGATTCATCCAGAAAGTTTTATCTTTTCTATTACACTGAAAATTCTTGGATTTTCACGTTAGTTGTATGCTGCATATCCATAGTGATATGTTGCATATCTATAGTGATGTGTTGCATATATTAGTTGCAAATTGTATAATATACCAACATGCATACGAAATGCTGCATGTGGGTATATTATACAACTTGCAACTAATATATACAGCATATCACTATATATATCCAAGAATTTTAAGCGTATGTTTCATTATACAGTATCAATCAAAAGTAATGGTGACTACCACCATCTCTATTTTGCAGAAGACAATTTAAACGAATGTACCAGCCCTAAATATATTGTTAGTATACATACACCCGTGCACGTCAGGTCGTAATTTTGTTTTAATGCTTGTCTTAATTCCCGCCAATTTGATTTCCCAACCATAAAAAATCTGTTGCTCTTTTTTCTTGTAAAACCGTTTAGCTGAACGATTTTCCGTCTACTCTACGAGTAGGATTTTGCTCTGAACCAAATATTATAGCGTCTGCTTGTCATATGCTGAACGAATTACCCAAAAAATAATAATAAAAACGTGTAGCTCTACACATAAATATAAAGCCACCACATCGTAAATCTGCTTTTATTGCGAACTGAAAGAATCCACAAAGCACGTAACAGCACTTAATGAATGAAGTGTTTATTTTAGAAAAATTCTATCTTTATTAAACAAGCTGTTAAAGAGTTGTTTGTAATTGAACCATAATAGAGTTTGAAATAAATATTGTAATTAATCCACCCGTAAAAAATGGAAGTTCGAGTTCAGCAAAACATTGAATATCCGTTGAAGGATTTCGATGGAAGAGATTTTTTGGAAACGGCGGCATTCACGGTAAGTTCTCCTTTTTTTAACAGCGTTACTCTGTAGCTAAATTTAATTTCAAAATGTATGTCAACGTCACAGCTGGTGCCACGATTATAATCACACTCGCGCTCATGTTGTTTGTTTTTATTAAAAGAATCATCTTCAATAAGAATTCTTTGTAATAAATTTAAAGATTTTCCTGGCACCATATTTTTAAATATAAAAATTATAGTCAAGACACCTGCTGTCCATATGCTAATTTAATTAAAATTCAATTATTCGGCACTTAGTACATTGAAAATATTATTTTTTGTTGATGCTATAAAAATTTATGGAAATCATGAGGAAAGACATGTTTGGATTTACGATGAGAAGCTGCCGTTCATTTCATAATTTCTATTGGAAGTTTTTGTTGAGTACGAAGTACAAACAATTTTATTGTAACATGGGGTAGATCGAGGCGGGAATTGGGGGGATACATTTATTATCGTATGACGAAATATAGTGATGAAAGGAACATATATTTCATGATTCAAGTTCAAAAATTAGCAAAATCGGTCAAGCAGTTCCGGAGATAACGTCGAAGAAGTGTCCAAAAATATGGAAGGGTCGGTGAAACTTACTCGCGAATATCTCAGCAAGTATAGCTTGGAAACCGTTCATTTTGGTGTTGTCTTGGTAGGTTGATCTCACAGAACTGGGAAGAATTTTTTATGACACTGGGTGACGAAAATGAGTATCTCGGCCGTACAGGAGAGCAGATGGGTTTTCGTCTATATTTACTCAACTATGCAAAATGGAGTTTTACTGTCAAAGGCAAAGTTGTGGAGCATAATATTTTAGAGAACACTTGTTTTAGGGCTTTGAAACGGAATGACCCTAACATGGCATATGTCCAATTCTAGAATTAGGACGGATGATTCATATCTTTAGAATTATCGCAGTTAGAAAGTTGGTTCCAAAATCAAAGTTGTAGAGAATAAATTTTTTAAGAACACTTGTTTCAGAGTTTTAGGGAAAAATGGCCCAATCCTGGGATACGACCACTTCTCAAATTGGAAGGGATGACTCATATCTCTAGAACTACCGCAGTTAAAAGTTGCTTGCAAAGGCAAAGTTGGTGAGAACTACATTTTAGAGAAAGTTGTTTCAGGATTTTTAAGAGAAACTACTTTCGTTCTATTGGGGTCTTTTAAATTCTTATGGTTCGAAAAGAACATAAAACATTGAATTGCTTACTCCATTTTATTTAGATACGTTCGAGTCGCAAGAGTAAAATAGCGGCGCTAGTCACTAGCGACAATACTAGCTCCCTACCAAGAATCTCTTATTTTTACTTATATTACAATGTCTAATCGTTAGATCGTCTCTATCAGAGATGTAAGCGTTTTGGTCTTTATTCCACTGATTATGACATCATGGCTCTGTTGTTTTCCAAAAAGGATTTTGGTTCGAACAAATGTAGGCTACATATTTTCCGGAAGGCAGCGCGGTGCAAAAAAAATTTCTTTCACAATGTTGGATGATGAAACGAGTTCATAAATGTTCACTTGGTTTCGACTCGGCACCAAGCTGCGTACTTGAATAGAATTAGCAGCCTTATAGAAGACAGCCTGGTGCCAAAAATCTCTTAAAGTCATTGTAACGGCAGTAAAGAAAATTAAACGTCATATAAATTTCAATTTGGCACCAGGCTGCTGCTGCCCTCTATGTTGAGTAGGCTGGCGTTGAAATTAATGTGACCAACATTCGTAACTGCGGTTTCGATGACACTAACAGATTTTTGGCACTAGGCTGCGTTCTTTATGTTTACTTAAGCTTCTCAAGTAGGCAACCTGGTATCGAGTTGGAGCCGAATGCACAGTAATGTACTCATTTTTCACTCCAGCACTGTCATAGAAACGTTTTTGACACCAAGCTGCCCAGCTTGATTGAAATGTATACCTGGGCAATTTCACGGACAACATCGTTCCCACTTACAAAATCCTCAGTAGTTACAAAATAATATTAATAGGAAAGCAACTAACCTCAAGTTGAAGGATCAATCTTTATGATACACGCTTTTACATAAATATCATTTTGTAACAACTAAGCATTTTGAGCGTTGGAACGAAGTTTTCGTGGAATGGCCCACCTCTGTTTGTTGAAATTTTTCTCCTTGAAAATGTTCTAGACGACGTTCAAGTAAGGAGTTCAGTACCATTTCAGTGAAGATTAGCGTTCACTACTAGCGCGTAATTTCCAAAATGCCTCGCTACTAGCGACTAGCTTTAGCGTTAGCGTCGACTCTCTGTAACTTCTTTCCCATGTGGCACTTGTACATTTTGTTACCAAAAAGAAAAACTCTTTCAAATGTCCAAATAGCTAAAGAACAGACTTTTTGTAAGGCAATTCAAGGACTCACAAAAAATTGAGTTGTTTGAACCAAAAAAGTGATTAAAACTTTAATAGGAACGCTTCTAATTTCCCATAAAGCACTCAAAAATGTCATAAGTATTATTTGCATATGCATTACATGTAAGGTGCAGTGTAATTGCTCCGATAACATAAATTTATAAGTTAATGATTTATGACACTTATCTGTGTATAAAATCGATAATCTATTACCAAGATTATAACATTTGATAAACCAATTTGTTCATGGAAAATTAATTTTTATTGTGATTTATTATTATTTATTAGCTGCATGCAGATCAGATTACAAAAGTGTTTCGATCACTTCTTATGGTCACCAAAGTTCTCAGGCACCTGCTTATGGGACGGGAAAATTTGCATTTGATCCAAAAAAAATTCTTGCCCTTCCCATTGGAGATAAATTCTTTAATGTTTTCAATTTGTCATGTTAAGGGGTCAATTAACGGAAATCGCAAGGAGCTAAATTTTGAGAATGTTGAAATACATTCAGTAAACATTTGATGAGTGTTTTCTAGTGAAGCTGTTTGTTGTTTACTTTACTTTCAGACTAATATTAATGACACATCTATTCAGAGGTTATATATGTAACGGAAGAGAGGGGAAGGGAGGAGGTATGAGTCGAGTGTTACGTTTCTAAAGAAACTGAGTCAGGTGGAAGGGGCTATAAAAAATGTCAATTTTAGGGTTACGTAATTTATGAATATCCAACTTATTGTAAAATGAAAAGAGGACTAAAAACACAAAATTACTGAATCTTTTAGCCTCGGGCCGAGAATGATTTGTTGCCGTCAGTCTATTCTCTAGTATAATTAGCGTCAATTTTAAGGATAGTTTAAAATATCCGCAGGTCTTTGAGAAAAAAAATGCTCGACTAATGATTTTTAACGGGCTTAGAAAATGAATAATCACCTCGTCGTTTTAATGCCAACATAAGCGACTGGTTTAATTAAATTAAATTAAATGTTAATTTTGTCGTAAATAATTATGCAAATTTCTATTCTTTAGATGTGACAAAATTATTATTTGATAAATCAAGCAGTAGTTGTGCCACAAGACCCATTTTTGGACCCGTACGAAGTACGAGTACTATGCGTTTACCACTATGTTTGTAACCAGTCGATTTGAGGGGGTAGGGGGAGCATCGATCATGTTCATGTACCTTAGATGCCGAATCTGCAAAACAGTTTTGTCCGTCCATACGTCCGGCTGTAAACACTATAACTCAAGTAAATTTTGACCGATTTTCAAAATTTTTTCCCCTGAAAGGTAGTATCAATTTGGATGACGCTTGCAGCTTCGGAACGAAAAAAATTCTTTTGAAATATTTTCACTTTTGATTAAAAAAATTCGTCACAAATGCCGGACCCCCCAGTGTTATAGTTTTTCTGTTCTTTCAGCTTTCACAACGCAAAAATTTGACTTTATGGGATGTATGGCGTATTTTTGTACAGGAAATCAAATTTCTGCGTATGAAAGCTGAAAGCGTAGAAAAATTATTACATTGGCGGGTCCGGCATTTGTGACGCATTTTTTTTAATCAAAAGTGAAAATATTTCAAAAGAATTTTTTTCGTTTCGAAGCTGCAAGCGTCACCCAAATTGATATCAGTTGTTTTGGAAGAAGGGACGAGGACTTGCGTCACGTTTCCCTTTTAAAAAGGGTTTTTGTTGTGATATCAGTTGTTTTGGAAGAAGGGACGAGGACTTGCGTCACCTTTTCCTTTTAAAAAGGATTTTCGTTGTGATTGTAATGTTTTGCAATATTTTGAGCCGCTGTCGCCGCCAAACCGAAGCGTGGCGGCTACTACTTCCATGGGCGAAAATGATCCACTCAACTTCCTCTACAACATATCAAAAGTTTTTTTTGAGCCACCACCGCCGCCAAACCGAAGCGTGGCGGCTACTACTTCCATGGGCGAAAATGATCCCCTCAACTTCCTCTACGACATATCAAAAGTTTTTCTTTGAGCCACCGCCACCGCCAAACCGAAGCGCGGCGGCTACAACTTCCATGGGCGAAAATGATCCCCTCAACTTTCTCTACAACATATCAAAAGTTTTTTTTTGGGTCCCCGCCTATTTTCCGCCATTTTGGCGGTCACCCTGATACACTACACACCCAACCCAACAACTTGCCCTTTGACACCAAACCTCTATCTCGAACACACAACCATTGCCTCATACAAAATGTGCTATCATACACATCACACACACAACACATAAAGATGGGCCTATATGGCGCCTTATAAGGCCCTGGCGACACACCACCAAACGAGGCCGCGCTGGGACCCAACTTTTTTAAAATCTCATATGACGTAGAATGCCCACCCGAAGGTCCCTGCAAAATTTCAAGAAAAGTTATCGAGCCGTTTTCGAGCACGAGCCAAAAAAGGGTTTTTGTTGAGATATGTGAATGTCCGAAATTCTCCTTATTGAGGATTACGATTCCAACCCGCAACAGTGATTAAGATGGGACCTGCCGCTCTTGTTAGCTTCCTCACCGGGATTGGAAGGTTTTCGAGATTTACAAGATGAACGAAACAAAGGACTGTGTTTCATGGACTTATCAAGGTACAACTCAAACTGATAACCCCAATGTATTTTTTCTACATAAATCGGGTAATCTTATCCTGAAAGACAATTAAAAAACTGATTACGCAATTAAATTTACGCAAAATCGGTACAGAATTTTCGAAGTTGCGATCGAAAAAGTGCTCAAAGACGTGGCTTTTTGAAGGTTGGTGAGACTTTTCGACTTATATCTCTGCGAAATGAGAACGGAAGAAGTATGGGTCAAAGGACTCTCCTAAGTGCTGTAGGTCCGTTCTATGATGGGCCCTAGCACAAAACAAAATTTTTGAGTGAATTTTTTTAAAATGTTTTTGACTTTTTTTTTAAATTCTAGGCTTTTTTAGGGATTAGAGGTTTTTTGCCCCGTTGCTTCGGACGAGTTGTTCAATATTTGCCATTCAACAATTTCCAATCCGATTAAAGGCCCGTAACTTGTATGCTAAAATATAATCTACCTTTAGGCGCTCAAATATTATATTTTCGCTGATATCAGTGGACAAAGACGCAGTTTCAAAAAAGTAAGTCAGCATTTCCCTTCCTAAAAATGTTGCCTTTTAATAGCAACTAAACTTATTTTTTGGCATCCTACCTACTCTGAGAACGGCGAAAAAATCGTAAAAATTTGCACAAAAACTCGTCGTTCTGAGATAAGGTTCAATCCCAAAAAATAAGTTTAGTTGCTTTTAAAAGGCAACTTATTTAGGAAGGGAAATGCTGACTTACTTTTTTGAAACTGCATCTTTGTCCACGGATATCAGCGAAAATATAAATGTAGACTATATTTTAGCACACAAGTTATGGGCCTTAATGAAGACGTAATTTCATATATGAAATTACGTCCACACTAAATAAGATTTAAGGCAATATTTACTCAGATACGTTTGAGTCTTCTTGCAAAATCTATTCTGCCCTGCATATGTTTCCAAAAAAAAAACTCCTTTCGTATTTTTATTCATTTTAAAACAATGGACAATTGTCACTAAGAAAAACAATTATTTAACGTACTAAGGAACGAAAATCTTAGCTTTTCTCCCGCGTCAATAGCGCAACAGCGGGAGAAACGCATTTCCAGACCCTTTCCAGAAACATTTTTAAGAATCGTATCTCCTTCGGCTCTGGTTACTAAATTCACATTAAAAATTGTTTACCCCTTCGTTATGTGAATATTAGAAATTTGACGATAAATTTATTTTGTTTTTCTTATTTCTAGTTACCTGACCTTCTGGCAATTAGTCAGTACGCCAAAAATATGACGACAGACACGGCCAAAGAAGAATGTGACCAAACGTGCGATGTCACCTTCGTGACTGAAGAAGATATACCTGAAGTAATAGATTTTCTGAAGATATACTTTTTTCAGGTGAGGATGTCGATTTTTTGTGTCACTAATTGTAGCGAAAAACAAGAACTTTTTCAGGATGAGCCTATGAACACCTACCTTCAGCTGGGAGAGTGTCGCGAACTGGAAGAGTATGCAACTCATTGTATACCCGAAAAGTGTTCGTTTAAAGCTACCAACTCAAAAGGAGAAATCATAGGCGTTTTCTTAAATGGAGTTATTCATAAACCCGTAGGCTGAATACATCTTGCTCGGTAAATTTGATCAAATGATTTCGATCCACAGGTGAAGGATGCGGAACCTGCTAGCTATGCCAAAGACTGCAAACATGAAAAATTCAGAAAGATTTTAACTCTCTTCGAGCATATTGAGACAATTTTCAACCTATTCGATTTGTATCCGGAATATGAATGTGCTTTGGACGGTAAAATTTTGGCCGTCAATTCGAATTACCGCGGTCTTGGTATAGCTGGTAAATTGACATCAAGAACAATTGAGTACATGAAAGAACATAACATTCCACTGTTTCATGTTATGTGCTCGAGTAAGTATTCTGCACGCGTTTGCGAGAAACTCGGATTTGATGAAGTTTTCAGTCTACCATTCTTGGACTATGTGGTAAATGGTGAAAATCCTTTGTTACCTGCCGATCCTCACAACGAAATCAAAGTCATGGCAAAGAGGATTTAAAATTATAAATGTGATAACTTATTATTAGAAAATAATTAATTGTTAGAGCTTCAAGTCCTTTAACTCGTGAAACGGGAAATATTTTGATTTTTTTAAACAATTAGGAGACTTTAGGGAAATTAGTAAATGTTGATGCTGTTTTTGGCTTTTGTTGTCTGCACAGTGCAAAATAGCTTTATTATCTACACTTATTTAAACCAGGGACTATTTTTTAGAAACGAAAGTTTTTTACATTTCAGAATTAAAATTGCGAGATATTTGGGACATCTCGACACTTCAGGATATTTTTAAAAGGGAACATTTAAAAAATCCTTCGGTGTGCCTTTCGCTCAACTTACCGATATTGTTGAACACCACTGGTTCGGACGAAAGCGCACAGGCCCCACCGAGGATTTTCTCTTAATTTGAGAATTTTTAGACGAAATTCGAAATTAAACCACAAGTTGATTTGCTCAATTCGATTCCTCAAAATAGTCTCAGACATTTGCAGCTTCAATTAAATTTATTGCATTTCTTTAAGAAAAACCACCTTATGTGGCGTACAAAGTAACCGCAATATGTTCTGCGTCATTAGATTTTCTTTGTTTACTTCAACAATGAGATACCATCACTAGCCGTTGTTCGCTCGCGAAAAAAGATTATGGTTCAAAACGAGCAGGACAAAAACTTTGTGTAATTAGGTAAGAAAGAAAAATTCAATTAAATAGATGTTAAAATGAAAATGTGATTTGTTGATTAAAATAAATTGTAAAATTAAATTTGTTGAAACGACACCAAATAATATGTTCTCTTAATTTTCTCGATCCTGACGACCGTCGCGTCATCGGTGGGATGGAAATGACTCCAGACGATAGACCTTTTTTACACCTGTACAAAATCATCATCAACATCTTTGCCCTACTCGACGATGGAGCATAGGGTGTGTGTGTCGCCATCGAATTCGGTTCTGTACGAGCGCCTCAACTTCACTCTATTTCTTGCCAGCTTCGTTCGCTTCGTCGACGACCGTTCGTTTCCACGTCTGCTTTGGTCGGCCTCTCCCTCGATTTCGCTCTGTCGCCTACAGGTTGCCTTATGGTATGGACAATCTAATTCCATTTCCGATGTTTTTTTTTTATTTTTTTTTATTCGTTCGCATTTGGTTATCATCCACAGCTCCGTGTTGCTTATGGTTTCTGGCCAGCGTATTCTCAGTATGCTTCTGAAGCACTTATTGACGTAGACTTGTATTTTGTTCCCGATGTTTGATGTCATTTTCCAATACAAGTCAGCCATACAGCAAAACTGACATACAGTTACGTTTATCTTCAATCCAACTTGTCCGGCTTACTTGACAAGCGGTAACGAGTCTCGGATATCACGTGCAGTCTGTGCCATGAGGACGAGATCGTCGGCAAAGTCAATGTCTTCCAGATGTTCGGTAAGCGCCCACTGAGTACCTCTACCACCAGAACTCACTTTCCTCATGAGTCAGTCCAGTACGAGGAGGAAATCACAAAGTCATTGGGTTGTAATTAGGTTGGGGTCCAAATAAGTGAAATCTGTAAAAACAATTGTCCGTCCGTCAACACAATATTTAGAGTGAAATTTCACAGATTTTTCAATTTGTTTTATTCCAATCATGAAGTCATGATATTGGGCAACTCGGCGTGTAGTGCAAAAATGACGAGGGGAGGAGGTTTTTAAAATTTCCAACATGCGAGGCAAAGAGGAAGGAGGTGCGTCAATATCAATTTTTAGACCCGTACGAAATAAAAAGGTTCTGTATGTTTACTACAAACAATTTTATTGTAACATAGGGTAGATCGAGGCGGGAGTTGGGGGATGCATCAGCAACAAAAAAGCATGTCCGGTCGTCCGTCTACACTTTTTTTTTCCAAACAGCTCAACCGATCACCCATTATTTTCCCTGAGATATGGTCCAAGAATTTTCCAAAAACGTAATTTGCGAGGGTCAGTGAAACTTTTTCGCGAATATCTCAGCATGTATAGCATGGAAATTGTTCACTTTGGTATCAAATAAAAGCAATTGATCTCACAAAACTGGAATTTTTTTTTGTGGAAATCGGGTTTAGGAGCTGGGTACTTGAACCAATGAAATGGACGAAATGGAGTTTCTCGGCCATATGCGAAAGCAGCTGCTGGTTTTATTTATTTACTCTTAGCCAAAGTTTAAAAACTAACTGGCTTTTCATTAAAAAACAATAAAAGCAAATCCGGAAGTGAGTTTGCGGCACAGTCGACCCGTCGAATCCTCCAAACCACCCATTGCTTTTTATTGATGAGTACACGTGCATGTCATGTGGGCAAGTGGTATGTTTGGCTCATGTGGTATGTGTGGTGTATGTGGTATGTGTGCATGTAGTGTGTATGCGTGGTGTGTGCGCATGTGGTGCATTTGACTTGTTGTTATATTCATTGACCCGGCAGATTCCGAAAATGGAAAAGAAAAGACATAAGACAAAGATTTAACATCATTAACATTATTTTGGTACAATACGAAATCTGTTTTTACTCAAAGTATCATGAGTCAGAACTGCTGCTCTGACCATTGAGCGAAATTGATAACGGGAGATCACAGGGTTGTAAAGTTAAAAGTGCTCGCCATATTTGTCACTGGTTCAAATAACCCATAATTGGTGAGATGTGCATCAACAGCGAGGAAGTGGTTGTTCCTCAATGGCCTACGCTACATGTTCAACCTCAATTTTGACGATATA
>CM055404.1:7141936-7152936 GCA_029228625.1 Pseudolycoriella hygida
GCGTTTATAGTCGCAAATACATACTCCCTGAGTCTACCGAGCCGATCTTCACACACAAAAAAGGAAACGTCTCCATGAGGTACTTTCACGGAGCTAAAAATTATCAAGGAAAGGCCGAAAAGGCGTATCGTAGTCATCGTAGTGTTGTAAGTTTTTCGTATAGTATCGCCAACATCCGATGGAGGACGACACTATCACTACCAGTTCCTACTGTTAGGCACTTTCGCACCGTTTAAAGCTGGTTCGGCTACCAATAGCCGAGACATGTCAAGTGAAATTCATTTAGTTTTTTTTTTGAACTATGAACATTCAATAAATAAATTCTCTCACCTCCATGAATGAGTTTTTCACTTTTTCGAAAAAAATTGACACTGTGGCAACTGTAGCATTGTAAAAATATAGAGAACAAAAATCCGAAAACGAAATAAAACTTTGAAAGCTTACTACGACTTCTGGGAGTGATAAATACTTGATATCTACAGATGAGATACGACTTACGTGTGTTAAAAAAGATATTCCATCAATGATAGATAAGTATATTATATTATGCTAATTCAAAGAGCTAACGTCAATAAATAAACGAATTCTTCGTGTGTTATGTTTAGAAGCTTTTTTTTATACAATTCATTGAGTATTTGTGTTCGTTTCACATAGCAGCAGAAGTTGTTATCAACGAACACTTATATTCCTACATTAGGATGTTCCGCAGATGATAAATAAACTTTAGACTTCCAAACACGTAAAACTGGCAAATGTTTTATTCAAAAAGTTATTTTTTTCTCAAATAAATATTTCAAACATTTTCGCTGCACTTAATATCGACGGAAAAATAAACTGTGGCAGTTGTGTCTTAAATAAGTGGAATGCGTCTGTTTTTCTGCCTATTGTGTCGAGAGCTATCGAACATGTGTTCAATTAATACTATTCAAGGTTTGTGTTCGCTAATGACTCAGTTTCGAAAATGAATAATTATTGGAAATTAAAAAATATTAGCGCCGAGTCACTAACTAAATTCGCTAATTCCAAAATACAAAGCCATAAGCGATACTCGAACGTTGTAGCAAGTAAAACTTATATAAACCAAACAGCAAAAAAAGTTATTTTTTGAAATGAAAACACCTAAAAAAATGGATTGTGCATGTGCAACCATCCAGTACATTTTTATGACCGTTTTACGTCTCAGACGTACATCATGTACAAACATCTGTAATGTATAATGTACACTGGATGTACAGGAGTAACGTACATTGTACTTGTTTAATAAACGATTCAAGCAAAACCAATGGTTTAAGCGACACTATGTACAACTGCTACTGCTACGACTATGTACAAGTGCCAAGTATACGTTATGAACAAGTGATACGTACAATACACAACAGCATTTTTTACAAGTGATATGTACATGTACAATATACACATCCATTGTATAATGAACAAGTAGAATGGTACAATGGACGTACTCACGTGATGAACAAATAATATGTACAATGTACAACTGAGTTGTACATTGTAGTAAAAACAATTCAAAATAAGAGTGTGTACTCAAGATGTAAAGTTAGCTCAGTGGAAAATTCGAGGGCTGGAGATGCAGGTGTCGTGGGTTCGAATCCAGCTTATGTCAAGGAATTTTTGTAAACGAAATACGGTGACTTAATATGGATTTGATGAATAACGAGGAAGAATTATGTAATACTAACATTGAAATCATATTGAAAAACCTTTTTACATTAAAATTTTGTGGGTGAAAATACAATGTACGTTCTACATGTACAATGTACAGCTGGGTGTTCAAGTGAACATGAACTTACAAATAAATAGTACAATGTACGTTACATATGTAAAATGCAAAGCAAAAGTGTTCAAAAAGTACAATGTACATCCAGCTAAACCAATGGCTTAAACGAGGCAAACATACAACTGTACAAGTCTCACGTTCGTCATTTTTTTGGGTGTCTATTAGGCCTTCAGTTAATTCTCTATCTTTGAAAAACAAATCAAGATTTGATAGAATTTCTATAGAAAAACATAGGGACCCGTACGCATCAGATTAGATGCGGCAAACAGAGTTGATGTTGCAAAAAGACTTGAACGTATGTAAATTAATGGGTAGTTTCACGGTGAGTTGGATAAAATGTAACGTAGGAACGCTCATATCGCTGTTTTCTGAATGAAATAGAGCCTTACAATCTTCTGGAATGTTGTTGGCCATATGCGATTTAGTGGGAAAAAATGTTAACGTGATAAAAATCGCGGTGTGTAATTAATGAGGTCCGAGTGTTCCCTACGTAACATTTCCCAATGGATTGGATTTCGTTATACGTGGGGAGAAAATAGTGAATTCTAACAAGAGCGAAAGTGTGCGGCCAGAGCGGAGCGAGGGCCGTAATTCGCTCGAGTTGGAATTCAATTTTCTCCCCAAGTGTAACACAATAGTGTAACGTGGGAGCGGTGAGAAAATAATTCGGGGACAACACGAGTTTTCTCACCGCAAGCATGAAAAGTTCTTAGAGCGATAGACTCGAATCAGCATGAAAACCAATAGTTTGTGCCAATTAGCGTTTTAGGCATTCGAATCGAAACGAAATTTGCTTTCAAAAAGTTGACATTTTTTCTTTGAACTGAGGTTTTGAGCTAGGCCTGCTGGGAGATTTGCTTCTGCCCTATGGCCCTGTATTGAATGAAAAAAGATTTATGAAAATTGGGAGAAGATTTACTTGATTTCTGTACAAAAAACCCTTTTTTTTTTATTAAAGTTAGCCGCCCTACCGGAATGGAGCACGCACGGGGGCCACCGTTCGGGCCCATTGTACTGGCTATGGGGTTAAGTTAGACATTTACTGTCGTATGAGACTTTCCCAAACTAGCGACGTAGCTCGGGATGTCCTCAGGTTGCAAATATCTGTTTTCTCAGGCTTTGCCTGAGTGTGTTTTTGTCAACATAATTTTCACCTATTTAATGGTGAAAGTGACAGAAACGAAACAGAGTCAAATGAGACATTCCATGGAAGGCTTCGCACGACCAACGAGCGCTTCGAGTATACACCTCAAAAACCAACTAAAGTGCAAACGAATGTGCGAAAGGGCAATATCATTGCAGTTGACGAGACAAACAAAATTATTCGTATGAATTTTTTAGTTCCTGGCTTAAAATTTGAGATATCCACTCAAACCTCCCGCTAGTATTGCAACACTTAATGGAATGTCTCATATGCGCTAACGTGGTTTTCGAACAGCACATGTCTGAAAACAAAAGAAAGGCTGCAGAGGGCATACATAGAGGAGCGTGGCGATTGTAGCGAAAAATAAAACATTAGCGAGCCAGTGATTTGCACACCAGAGTGCAAATTCACAGTTAATTACACCATTACACAACTTGGAATTGAATAAAACTAGTACAAGTACAATCTAAGCAGATTTTTACATTCGAAAGTAAGAGCCAACAGGCAAGAGTTCGTTGGAACAGTAGAGTCGAGCTCAATAAGAGTCCCGACAAAGAGCCATACGGCGGCAAGTTCGTTAGAAAGTTTTGTACGACGATTACACCAGTAATTTAACTTTGAATCCGAGTATAAGAATCACTTTTTAGAAAAGCACATGTTCGACAACAAAGAGAACAACGAGGCAATGCGTATAAAATACATGTGTCGTTTGAATCCATGAAGAATTAATAAAGAAATGTGAAACAAATTCACAATAAATTATACAATTTAATTTAGAATTGTACGAAAGAAATCAAAATGAAACAATAACCACAGAATCACACATAGAAAAACAAGAAAAATACTTTGAGAGAGCGTCGCAAAAACACATCCGCTCTCCACCACGCACCAATCGCTACCCTTACCCACCAAAAAACCCTTACAGACTAATACGGCCATGCCCCCATTAGTTTTTTGAACCTGTCAGTGAATTGCATATTTCTTTTCTTGGGGTCCAACCCAAAGCGCGAATCCCTCCAACCCTCTGACCCGAATTCAACTAGTTAGAAACGTAGTAGTACTTTGTATGGGTCTAAAAAGTTTCTAAGCTAATTTTGTCGGGCGAATTCTTAATTGTACACACAAGAGTTCCCACTTATTGAATGGCAGACATTATGTTATCACCTGTTACTCTCTGCAAACTTACATTTCCTTTAATTTTTCTCTATAAATATGACGGGTTTGAAAAGTGTTTCTGATCGTCTTCCTCAGCGTGGAATCTGGCTTATCTTTCAGAAACACAAACAAAAACGTTTTATGAAATTGCCTGCAAATTATTCAAAGGTATCCAACTAGAGGTGAGCGGGCCGCCCGAAACTCGACTAAAAACCCGACCCGGACCCGAATCAACTTGTCGGGTCGGGTTTTTAAATTTTTTTGTCGAATCGGTTTTTCATTTTCGTTTTTTTCGGGTAGGGTTTGAAGACTTCAACTAACAAAACCCGAACCGACCCGAAAAAATCAATTCACTAAATTATTTTCTCAAAATTGAGTTTAAAAAACATTTCAAATGAAATCTTTTCAAAAAATGTTTGGGTCCCATTTGGAAAAAAAGTCGACCCGCGCACCTCTAAATCCAACTGAAAGTATTTAATTAAAAAAATGTTTATTACTTTAACCATAGAACATGATCACAGTTTAAATGTCTCCACTAATCAGATCCCAAGTACTAAATAAATTATTTGAACACAATGCTAACTCTATAGCTGCCGATTTGCTCGGTTCCTTAGCGCGTAAACACGTGCCAGCTGCTATATTGTAAATAGGACTTTCATCCTGTGCCATGCAAATATTTGTATTTTACTTTTTATTTCAAAAATGAAAAAAATATTCAAAATTTTACCATTTTTCTGTGCTTCCACTCCTGATCGCCTCCCATCTCGTGACATTTATTTATGACAGGAAGTACGCTGCTTGAACCACCCGACGCTTCCAGACATAATAACTGACCTAAGACAAATTCTGACCTGTCCGTTTCATACCTAAACGATGCACAAAGGAACAATTTACTCGTATGGTTCATTGTGAAATAGCGGTACGTACCACATTTGATTTTTAACTCGAAGACATGGTGCTAAATGTAATGAACTTCCTCGCTTCCAAAAACCTTTTTCTTTCGGACCACTAGCTGCTATACATAATGTTGTGTTTGTCAATCGTATCATGAATGAGTTGATGTAGTTCCGTTTTCTGTTTATTTTTTACGAGAAAAATCATTAAACGAACATTATCGTTAGTCGCTTGATACTAGCTAGCACTTATTAGAGCACTTAGAAGACCCATACTTCCATGAACAAAAAAATCCCCTCAATTTACTCCACAAATTTACTTACAAAAAACATTTTTCGAGGTGGGCCGACCTAAGGATGACGCACATTTCGTCTGAGGAGCTGTCACAATTGTAGACTGGGTGAGCAGTATATCTCACATACAGACTGAGTGAGCAGTTCCTGTTCCATCTCACATTGGCACATGTTAGACTGAGTGAGCAGTATATCTCACATGAAGACTGGGTGGGCAGAATATCCCACAATGGTCAATGGTCAATGGTGAAATCGATGGTCAAGTGAAATCGATGGTGAAGTAAAATCGACGGTGAAGTAAAATCGATGGTCAAGTAAAGTCGATGGTCAAGTGAAGTCAATGGTCAAGTGAAGTCGATGGTCAAATAAAGTGGATGGTCAAGTGAAGTCAATAGTCAAGTGAACTCGAATGGTCAAGTGAAGTCGATGGTCAAATGAAGTGAATGATTGGTCACGTTGATGGTTGTTCAAGTTGATAGTTGATCAATTCTATATTTGCCCAAGTTGCTCAAATCAATGGTTCAAGTGAAATCGAAAATTGGTCAATGGTTTGAAAGCAGCCTATCAAGCAGTCTATCAACGAGACAACTGTATAAATCGGATAAATTCTATTCGATTTTCTTGATTCTATTTGGGAGGTACTCGAGGGTCGGATAGTATTCAAGAAAAATTTAGATCCCAAGACTGTCGGTCCTATGGTCGGCCAAAACCCAAAAAATTTTGTTTTGCTATGTTGAAGAGAAAAATGAGTAGAACATTTTTGTCATTTTTTCGTGGAAGTATCTGTCATATGAAAACAGTGGAGTGTAGGAAGCCAAAATTGTTAGAACTTGTGAGGTTGGTCTCTTTGTTGGAATGAAAGTGTGTGATGTAGGCTGGAAAACGTGGAACTCCATAGGCAAGGAAATGCGTCGCAGGCGAATAAAAACGCAAGGGTCCAGGGTACTAAAATGTTTTCATTCAATAAACAATATTCCACAAATGCAAGCTTTTTGCCGCAAGCTTTAGCTCACACTTCGACCCACTCTATTATGAGAACTTACGGTGCATGAAACAGCAAGACGAAAAAACACTCTTAGTGTTTGTTGAAAAAAAGATTCTTCGGTCAATATTTGGAGGAGTGATAGTGGAAGGCGATTCGCCAAGATGAATGAACCAGCTTTACAACGAGCTCGATATAGTCAAATACATAAAAATCAATCGGCTCGGGTGGCTCGGTAATGTACAAAGAAGGAAGGAGGAATGTGCACCCTTGAAACTGCTAAGCTCTAACCCCGATAGTAACCGCAATGAAGATTGAAAACAAGATGGAAAGATGCACTTGAGTCGAATCTAAAATATAGGAGTAAGCGATTGGAGAACATTGGCGCGAAATAGGTCTGGTTAGAGGAGGATACTAGAGGAGGCCGAAGCCAACAGGTTATAAGCCCCAACTATGTAATTGTGAGAACTAACGGTATGAGATAGTTTTGATTAGAAACTGTCACTTGCAACCGTACAATGCGAAGTTAACTTCGATGTCAAGGCCACAACCGACATGAGAGACAAACTACAAGTGAATGGTGGAAATGTTCCAATTCACATCATGAGTTTTTCGATGCAATGATTATTAGAACGCTATTTTGACGTTTTGACGTTACGTAACGCAATTTTTCAGCTGTTGTAGACATCGACCATGAACAAAGTTAGGCGCGAATTTCACGCAAATACTTTCTCCTAGTAAGATGAATGGGGCGCGACTATCTTAACGCCCAAAATTATTCCCCCCATAATATTTCATAATATTTCTACGTGTTGAGCCTTTTTTTAATTTCCCCCCCAAACTTCACTGCTGCGAAGTTAGCCCGTGAGAGAACATGGTGGTTAGAGATACAGTAAGTGAAAAGTGAAGCGCTCTTCGCGACTCTCTCACAATTGTATTTTACTCGGCCAAATCTTTACATTGTGTCATTTAACGTTCGCTCACAAGCTCACCTTTAGCGTTATGCGTTTATTGGCGCTTTTCGTGGGAGGGGTCCCCGGTTCGGTTCCGAAATTTATTTTTTTAACAAAATGTCAATTACTTTCACTTTCCATTTTATTTTTACTCTACTTCCGTAAGCACCTCCAACAAGATCTTAGTACGCGAGCTAACACATTTGTCAAAGTTGTCCAGGGGGTGCGAGATCTGAGGCCTGGACCCAGTAGTGAGTATAGTTGTTAGAAAGTTTATGGCCAGGACTATCGTTGGTAGAAGTCACCAATGAGTCCAAGCCTTTTCCCCAGACGGCAGCTCGAGGAAGTTCGCGCCTGGGGGCCAATTTGGGCGATAATATTTTTACGCTCTGTATATTTTTATAGTTTCCCCCACTGGAGAATTTTGAGGGGACCCTTATGACCCTAGTACAAATTATGGTTTTATAAAGAATTTTCTGAGAAAATTTTGAGGGAAAATAAATTTTGGAGTTGAGATAGTTCCCCACATAACGCAACGTTACTCTTTGCAACGGTGACATAAAGTTGGGTAAGAAAATGCACTGTAACCCCTCACAATTTGCACGAGCCCAAAAATTCTAAGTAAGTTGTCTGCATGTTCTGTTATTCATTTATTTAAAAATGTCTTCATCCATTCCCGCTATTAACTACTACATAAAAACCAGCTAATTACTAACGTTTTGTTACCAAGACACCATGTGAATCTCAATTCGTTAACACTTCTCTTTGTATCTTTAAACAATTGAATGGTCATATTGACTTTAAAGTTGCTAAACGGCACTGTAAATACTGGTGAGAACTAAGCCACTCAGTGTTCTATTATTGAAAATTCATGCGAAATAATTTGGAGGGCCGTTCACCTACCGAACATATTAAGAACACTCAACTGAGAAGAGGACTGGGTGACTGGGGTAACATGTGTGGGGAAAATATTTTATGAAAATTTACCTTGAGTGCCAAGGCTGATATTTCGGCTGGTCCATGCTACTTAGTAGCTTCTGTTCTCCTGGAAGCTCCTGTTCCGGATAAATGTTCTTCAAATACCAGCTGAAATTATTGCACTGAAGCGATTGTCGAAGTTGTAGCCGTTCGCTTATATCACCATAATCCACCGATTTGGCAGAGGGCTGATTTTGCAGAAAGTAATCGACATAGTCATCCATCCAAACGTACGCGGCTCGTAGAGAATTTTTTATCATTGTGTCTACACCGCTCAACGATCCATAAGGCCGTCGTTTTCGGAAAACATGGCCAATCCTGGAGCATGGAAGCAATTCGATTGAACCGCCACATTGCCACACACGAAATGAAATTTCAATATTCTCGCCTCCCCAGACATCCATGCCCAGGTCATACTCTCCGATTTCTTTGAAATACAATCGATTGACGGCAAAGAGACCACCAGCCTTGTTAACAAGATATCATTTGTATGAGGCTTTCGACTAACGTTGCATTGACTTACCATGGTTGGTGACCGGAAGGGTCCCAAAAAGTCCACGTCTTTCATTAGAGTTCCCGATGGCAGATTATCCCATTTGAAATGAAGACCCCAATTGAATCCACCACGCACTAATGGACTTGACGAGTAAGCGAAAGTATCAGCGTTTATAATATCGATGACGGGCATCACCAATGTCGTTCGACTTTCTTTGACTCGCGCAAGAAGTGGTTCAATCCACTGGACGTTCACTTCGATGTGACTGTCCAAAAAAATCAGCACGTCGCTGGTAGCATTTCGTGCGCCGTAAACACGCGACCGTATCAGCCCCTCTCGTTTATCATTTCGAAGCAATCGTATGGTATTGTTGTAGTTGATTTGTTCGATTTCTTTTTCTAAAGGCTTTTTCAAATCGTCCAGGTCACTGTAGTCGTCCACAAGAATTATTTCTTTCAGAATGTTCGATGGAGTTCGCTTCAGAATTGTGTTTACGGAACGTAGCAAGGTGACAATGTGCTCGTTGTAGAAGCAAATAATAATTGAAGCTGTTGGAAGTTGTTTAGGGTGTTCTTGTTGAGCGCATCTGCAACAGAAAATTGTTAAATGCAAAGTGAATTGTTAGGATGTTCCATTTGTTACAATTTATGCCGTGTGTCAGGAATGTCACGGAAGAGTCCAATTTTCGAACTTACTAAAGTGTTGAAGGCATGTCGCTTATAGCCGATATCCCGTAGAAATTGTTCCTCCTCGTTTTTCACCATTCCAAATTCGTCTGAAAGGATGCCTTTTCATGAAATCGAGAAAGTCGAATTCCAGTAACTTACCGTTAGCACTCGATACTGCGACCGGCTTTAGTTCCTCAATTAGTTTTCGACTTATCTTCTGCATTTTCCGCGCTTTCTTGTAGCGTTTCACTTTTTCTAGATACTGTTGCTTGCCTTTATCGAAAGACTTTTCCATTGGCATATTTATGTCATTCACCGAATTAGATGGAAAGTAGGAGTTCTTTGGAACAGTCTCTGATAAACTGATTTCATCGTGTAAGTTACGGACTAAAGTCCAATACAAGTAAACACTAATAATCCAAGTAACTGAAGCTACAACTGTTCCCAACAAAAACGATTTGTTCATCGGTCCCATTGGGTGGAGTTTAAGTTCTTCCAATTCCACGAAGTCACAATTTCTTAAAACGCTTAAATCAACTGAAGTTAAATGTGTCACTTCTCTATGCCAGCAAATATCTTCTTTAAGCAAAGTGTGAACATTTTCATAGTCAATTTAAATTTCGTATGAAGAGAAACTTTGGTGAGAGTTTTGTTTTGATTTTGTTGGCAAATAATTCTTGTTTACAACATTTTCGTCTTTTCAAATGTCAAAATGTGGGTAACGTAGAAACTGGAAAGTTTGAAAAATATTCCACTGCCATCTAGGGAAAGAAGCGCAAATCATATGGGACGTTAACATTTAAAATGTAGAATATGTTGAAGGAAAAAAAGGCAAGGATGAATGATGAAAATATGTTACCCTCGTTACCCCTACATGTTTCACATCGATTCATCGAGTTCTTTTGTCATGTTGTACGTTGACTTTGCTGAACATGTTTTCAACCTGGAAAATGATGCTTTTCTGTGTTGTTTTAGGAGGACTGCAGAACAGGCTCGTTATTTTAGTTATTTTTAAAAGCCCGAAATAAAAACTTCTGCAGTGGCAGCCCCGCGTTTCGAACCCGGGAAACGTCAATCCTGAAGCAAACGCTCTTTCCAACTACTCTACGCGATCTTATGCATACTCGCATGAATGAATGACACTGTATGTGTGTATGTGTTGTATATTGTTGTTGATACTCACACCATTTGTGGTATACAGACCAATGATAAAAATTCAAACGTTCCACAACGTTTTCCGTTTTGTTCCACAACAAAGTATGTTTGTTCCAATGTGGAAATATGAATGTTCCAATACTTTCTAAAACTTTATTGGTTTCGTTCCACACTAAAATGTTTTTGTTCAAATACAATACAATACAATACAAAATTTCACTTTTTAAACGTTTCTCGAAATTGTTAGACCCGTACGAAGTACAAAGGTCCTATACGTTTACAACAAACAATTTTCTTGTAACATAGGGTAGATCGAGGCAGGAGTTAGGAGGATACATTTATTATCATCTAGAGATGACGAATCAGCAAAAAAAATGTCCGGTCGTCCATCCGTCTACACTCTTATTTCTAAACGGCTCAACCGATCACCCTAGACTTTTTCCCCCTGAAAGGTACATATGTCCCATGATTCTCGTTCGAAGATGAG
>CM055404.1:7153436-7168221 GCA_029228625.1 Pseudolycoriella hygida
ACTTCGCTTTTGGAACCAACTTTCTAACTCTCATAGTTCTAGAGATTTGGTTCATCCTGCCTAATTATGGAAGTGACCATATACCAGGATTGGGCCATATTTCTTCAAAACCCTGAAAAACGTGTTCGCTTAAATTTAATTCCCTACAACTTTGCCTTTGACAGTAAATCTCCATATAGCAAAGTTAAGGAAATATAGACGAAAAACTGTTTTCGTATATGGCCAAGAATCTCCATTTCGTCCATTCCATTGGTCCCAGTACCCATACCCCTGACCCGATTCCCATAAAATTTTTTTTCCAGTTTCGTGACATCAAATGCTTTAATTTGACACCAAAATGAGGAATTTCCGTGCTATACTGGCTGAGATATTTGCGAAAAAGTTTCACCGACCCTCGAAAAACCATGTTTTTGCTCACTTCCTCGACCATATCTCCGGAACCACTTGATCGATTTTGCTCATCTTCGAACTTGAATCATGGGAGGCATGTACCTTTCAGGGAAAGAAAAGATTAGGCTGATCGGTTGAGCCGTTTGGAAAAAAAAGTGGAGACGGACGGACGGACATTTTTTTTATTGCTGATTCGTCATCTCTAGACGATAATAGATGCATCTCCCCCACTCCCACCTCGATCTACCCCATGTTACAATAAAATTGTTTGTAGTAAACGTATAGGACCTCTTGTACTTCGTACGGGTCCAATAAAATTTTTTCACAAAACGTTTTTCAATCAGAGAAATGATAACGGCAGTTTTAGCTAGGCAGCGGTAGCTATACATGTATAGTTAATTCTGCATGCGATAGTCAGCTATATATGTGGTAGTCAGCTAGCAAAATTAGTATAAATAGCAAGTTTGACTATGTAATGTGAGGTTTTAATACGATTTAAACTATTGCACACATATAGATTTACCCGTTCTATCTAATGATAGCAAATCGGTTAAATCAAGCGGTCGTTAAGGAGAACAATTTCCGGCAATGTGAGGGAGCACACAAACTCGTAATTAATTCAGTGTTATTCAGAATAATGATGAACGTAATAAGCTCTTGAGTTAGCTTTGGACACAATACACTCAGGGTTAGAGTAAGAAATCTTTCATAAAACTTCAACAGATGGCAGCTATAACCATTTCCGTCACAGTTCGCTAGTTCAATCAATACCTCTAACCGAGACAAATAGATACGCAACTGTTCTAGATGTGTTAATTTCTGAGCGTCATGTCCATGACAAAATAATTCAAAATAAGAGCTTACACGCTCATAGTAAAAGTAATACGTAATGAGTTGTATCCTAAGATTGTTTTGGAAGAAGGAACAAGGATCTGCGACACGTTTCCCTTTAAAAAAGGGTTTTTGTTGTGATTTCCAATGAAGAATTAGAAAGGAAAATTGAAGAAAACATTTCATTGAACTCCATTATATACATTTATTAATATCATTTTTCATTGAACTTATGACAGAATTCCTGTATTTATTGCACAAAGAACATTTATTTGAATGTTGTTGTCAAGTGATCTGCGCATGGAAACGATTCTTTTACATAACTAAAAGTAATAAATTATATTAAACCTAAAATCTCCAATCAAGTTTGTTAGTTTTGGTGATCAAAATCCAGTACTTTTGCAATAAATAAATTAGTGTTACATTACCTCTAATCTGCAGGTAAAAAACCAACAGCCGTGTCTGTTCTGTTGCAAACGATAATGTCTTTTGAAAATAAAATCTTTGTTCTAGCCTCAACCGCCCGTGGGCTAAGACTTTGTTACCGTATTGAGAAGTCCGCCTCTGACCACTGTAGTTTTTATGTTTGGATAGACGCAAAGAAGTACGAGTCCTATGCGTTTACCACTACGTTTGCAACCAGTCGATTTGAGAGGGGGGAGTAGGGGGTACCATTGATCATGGATAGGGAAAGTACCCGGGAAATACCTCTCCTAGGACAATCACTTTCGCATTGTATGTGTAGGCACAGAGAGAGTTTTGTCACCGACTTAAACACAGCGCCATCTGTAACGTAATTTTAAATGTCACAATCAGAGCGGATAATGATCCATATATGCTTCAGTGGCAAGTTAAATATTTGAGAGTAAATATTTTCTTGCTTCATCAATCTTTTTCTGCATTCTCGTCTCTCACATTTGAAGTGAGTCAGCTATAGATGACAGGCCAGACGTCATTTCTTATAATGAGAGAACCGGCGCACAGTGTCTTTTTTGTAAGGGTTTGCGGCATGAGGTTTGCTCGTCTCGTAGATATTTTGTACGCTGGAGTTCCTATTTTTCTCTCATAGAGAAAATAACTGGCTTTCAGCGACATTGTTTTATAATTTTTGAATGCCCACACATTTTTTTAAAGCTCCGTCAAAGTTGACCTACTTTGACCTACTTTCAGAAGGTTCGTCGCTTTTAGAGTCTTCTGGAGCAAAGACTCGTCGAGCAACGAACCTCATTTTCCAGAACTTTTGACTTTGACAGAGTTAAAAAAAAAAAATTGTGGGCATTTAAAAATTATAAAACAATGTCGTTGATAGCCAGTTATGTTCTTCACGAGAGAAAAATTAAAACTCCAGCGTACAAAATATCTACGACGAGCAAACCTCATGCCGCAAACCCTTACAAAAAAGACACTGTGCGGCGGCTCTGTTAAACTTACCCCACTCCATTATAGTTCTGACATCCGAACTAAAAATGTCGACCCGCTTTCACGTTTTCGACCTTTCTTCCTAGTTAGTCTTTTTTGAATTTGTAGGTAGGCGTTAAAAGCTCGTTGTTGAAAATCACAAACTGGAGCGCAGAGAGACATGTGGGACAAGTTTCTCATAGTGGTTACGACCTCGATGAAATAATTTACTTTGTGTGAAGTTACAGAAACTAACACGACTGTGCGTTCTTTGCTCTCTGCAACTTAATCTTTTGTTGAGACTAAAACGTCTTGTAAATAAAACTTATAAATAATCGATCGACATTCAAACTTATTTCTTTAGTTAAATTACAGGAACTGCTTAATTAGAGTCTTAAAATTAATGTTTTTGGTACAAATAATGCATTTTGTAATACTTTTGCATTTTTAATAGAAATCATTCCATTGAGATGAATGACAGGACGTTCGAAAGAATGTTAAAACCTTTGCATCCCCATTAACAATATCAATTTCCTTTTAAATGCTTGATGAAATGTACATTTACTTATATTTATAGCACTCCATCTTCTTAAACTTGCTCAGACCCTTAGAATATCACGATACCATTCATCATTGTACTTCAAACAGAACACATGATCTTTTTGAAAATGTTATACAATTTGAATTGCTACATCTTTTACCAAATATACAATTTTGTTCACAAACGAAAAGAATTATGTCTCAACCTCAAATACTAAACGATTACAATTTTACTATTGGTACTCCAGCTATTGCGTAGTGTTGAGATCACACTTCAGACATGGCTAAGATGGTTTTAGGCCTCTCGAGGATAACCACACGCGCTGGTCGGATACACGATGTGGCACGTTTCGATGTGACCGATGTTGTTAACGTGCGCATCGAATCGGAACTGTTGCGCAAATGACGACCGTTACCGTTATGTGTTCCACTGTGACTGTTTATGGTCGACGACTTGCGATTTTTGCAGCACCATGACGAATTTATCCAGCGGAATGGAAGCGTTCGCCTATCGAAAGTATTTAATTTGAATTTCTATGTTTCAGATGCCCAGAAATGGGGGGCTGGGTTGTTAGATAGGGTAGAGTCTGTCCGTATTATAGAAACGTGTTACTTCTTTGCTATATTTCAGGCGTGCAACTGTCTAATAATGTCAAGGTCTCTTTTAACGTCCACGTTCTAGTCCTAAGGAATTCAAACTTTAAGTTTGTGCTAAACGTAGGAGTGCGATTGGTCCCCCGATGAACCAGAGAGGGAGCTAGAGCCTAAAGTAAGCAATTTTCACTGGGGAGGACTTTCATAGAAAGGGCGTATTTTTCAAGAACAAAAGGCGCAACTTTAAGCATAAGAGCCTCTTCTCGAGGTATCCGACCAAATCGAGTGAAATTTCCCGGTGAATATTTAAAAACTACCACATTCCCTTTCATGGAACATGTGTAAAAAATGAACCGCTAGCGTAGCGAGCTTAAATTTTTGTTTTGTGATTTCGAAGTCTAACTACTCAGTGTTGAGAAGTAAAAAAGCATAGGGAGCAAAAAATGTTTAGAATATGAGCTCATGAATCTTCGTGAAAGAAACAGTGAGCGAAGCGAGAGTTTTTGAGAATTCGCGCTCAAACACAGTGTAAAGAAGTAATAAAGCAACCGTAGCGAACGACACAATTGTGGAAGCTGCAGCGAGCGAAATTGTTTGAAACTTCGAACTCAAGCACAGTGTGAAGAAGTAAAAAAGTGCGACCATAGCGAGCGAAATGAGCTGAATTTTTTGAGATTTCGAACTCAAGCAAAGTGTGGAGGAACATTGTGTTTCTAAATCATTTCTCGTTTTCCAGCTATTTCCCGTTTTAATGCCATTTTCCATTTCCAAATCATTTCCGGCTTCTTGATCTTTTCCCGTTTTTTAGCAATTTCCCGTTTGCAAGAAAAACCTCTTCTTCCTTGTCTTTTTTTCCTCTTAATTTTAATTTTTTTTCCGCTCGTTTTCGCTTCCCGTTCAAGTGGATTTCATCAGACTCTATGAGTCAATGATCAAGATAGACTTGACTGGGTAGCTGACTAACCAATAAGCTAGCCCAAGGACAAACCTGTGTCCTGTGAGGTTTACAAAGGCTCGGGGAAGAGAGAACACAGGAACTATTCTTCAGTCCACCACATTATTAAATGTCGGAAGAGCCGCAGACGTTTTCAAGGCGGAGGTCTGCACAGTGCAACTTGGAGCACACGAGACACTATCAAAAGATTCGTGAGGTAAGGAAATTTTCTCGAGCTTTGACAACGAAATGACGTCTTTAACAAGATCTCAAAGCTGGTTAAGGAGTGAAAGAATACATCAATCAGTAGGGTCTGATCATCGAAGGAATTGCATATTAACGTGCGTACCTAGCATAAGCTCTAACCGCACGGCTCCCATGGGCGTGGAATTGAGATACGCCCAATTAACGCGAGTCACCGAAGTGACTCTTCCTATAAACGGCAGGCCGGTACAAACCTCCGTGGCCTAGGTAAGGCCCGGAATACTATCATCTTCCTACTGTATTTTCGCCAACCTAGTTGCCCAGGAAGGAGTAGGGGTGCAGTGGTGAGGGCTTTCGCGGTAAGGCTCTTAACCAGACCACTTCGGTAGGGATGTGCACCCATCCCAGGCACCACTGAGCCAGCTCAGGAAACCATGGTGTCGCTACCCACCAGTGGACCAACGGGTCGAAGCAAGCTAAGACCGTTGGCGACCACCCCTGTGGTAAAGTAGGGTCTGATCAATCGGAAAACCGTAGTGTGGGTGCCTAAACACTCAGGAATGACAGTGCTAGGAGGAGGAGGAGTAGGAATGCTTTGCTAGAGAGCGCTGAAGCAGTAGATAAGGTGAAATAAAAGATTTGGTCAGTTAAAGTCAAAATTTTTAAAGAGAATTGGAATTAAATCAGGTTTCGTGTGGAAAACAAACGAAAAGTTAAGAGGGAAAATTTTTTTTTTTCGTAAATTACCGTAACGTTCGGCATACTTGTGTGGAGAATAAACAATAAATGAGAGGATTGGCAGCTGAATTAAGTGGCGCTAAACTTTGTATAAATGATGCAATGGCGATATTTGTTTGAGTTCTCGGAATTTGTCCATACACTTGAAGTAAATCGAAGATAATGTAAGGTGACCAACACACAATGAAAACTGAAAGTAAAGAAAATTGGTTAGATTCCCCGTTTCGAGTGCTCTTTAACTAAATTTACCAATGACGATCACAATTGTCATTTTTACAGTTTTTATTTTGGCACGTGGAATGATCCCTCTACTGCTAGCTCTTCTACTTCCTCTGTCACCACCACCTCTCCTGTCTTATCAAAATAGTTCATCAAACAAATGTATGACACTAAAACATATTCTCGTTTACTCACCAGTAGACATTAATAGAGAGCCTTTTGCCCAAATAGTTCGCACTATAATTGCGTAACAGGCAGCTATTATTATGGCTGGAACAACGAATAGAACTGCTGCCACAATTGACATATATATTTGCCAGCGACGCGGTGTGCCTAATTCTATCCAACACTGAGTTTGATCTAAAAAATAATCAAAATTTGAATGTAAATAGCCGCTCCACAAATTCTTATTCCAAGTTTCCACAATTGAATCCCCCCAGTCAAATCTATCAAAGATCATCGTTTTTCGCGAGTTCTGAAAGTTTTTTCGCACGATGAGGCTAAGTTAAGTCGACTTTACGATGTAGAAGGAACAAGGATTTGAATCGGTTGATTTTCGTGAGATATCTTCAATGTCACCAAATCTCGTTCCTTTCTTTGGCGAGAATTTAGAGAAACTTAGCAAAATTGTACAAAGACCTGGTGCCTCGTATCAAATAATTAAAGATTTCCGATTCGATGAAGAATTAATTTATGTCAATAGTTGGGTATAATAAACATTTACTTTGAATAATCTGTTCCTCGTAGAGTACCACCATCGGTATTGAGAATAATGCACTCAGCACCCAAGCTCCAGCTACAAGTCGTCGAGCACGACGCCCTATTAGTTAACATTTTATTATCATTAGTTCTGTCAATCCAAATAACTAGCTTACATGATCCGGAAAAATTCATGGGATTTGTAATGGCATCATATCGGTCAATGCTCAGTGCAACCAAAACATAAGTTGAAGCGTATGTAACACAAGCTTGAATAAATCTTATACATTTACAAGCCACATTTCCTGCACGCCATGAAACCGTTATCCTCCAAATGATGTCCGTTAAGACACTCAATAATCCCACGCATAAATCTATGGAAGAAAATATAAATAAGGAAATGTATTTCTGAATATATGGATATAAGAAAATAGATTTTAATCACAAGATCGTAGGATTTGACGAAAAAGTTATTTTTATAAAAATGTTTCCATACTTTCTTTGAATAAGGCTTACGACGACAATTGTGGCTCAGTGGCTCACACGTTTACTTTACACTCGACTTTACAACATATTCTTCAATTATTTATAAAAACCTATCTAAAATGAAAGAACGATAAGGTTGTGCAACTTCCGGTTCAGGGTTTTCAATCATTAAAAAAAGGTTCGGGGTCGGAATTAAAATTGTTGCGTCTCTGACGCAACGGCCAAAAACAAATCTCTGCAAAATGATAAAATGGAACGGGCGAAAGGGAGTGAGAGAGAGGAGATAACGAATCAGTGAGCCTGCAAACACGGTAGAGAACGGACGCACAATTCTCGACTCCACATAGCAATGCAAACATTGCAAGGCAGAATAAAATAGTTTGAAAATAGCAAAATCAGTGTTTTTCGTTCGCTAGGTTGTGTGCGCGGCTTATTCAAAAATCAAGGTTCGAGTCGGTTACCTTCAAATACTTAGTTGGTTTAAGTAGTAGAAAAAGTTGAACTCATTGGTTGACGTGACCGTAGATAGGGTTGATTGACAAGAGGGACCGATATCAGAAATAGTAACATTTGATAAAATTCGTGTGTAAAGCTAATGAGGCGGCGTAGGGGAAATTTTCACGTTGTGAAGGGCGCCAAATTTTCAAAAAAGCATGAAATTTTAATTCTCGCACCGACAAATCCCTGGGAAATCGCAAACTAATTAAAAACGCAAGACATTCTGTATAGAAAACGTACCCCCGGCTTTATAACAATCATTGGATGATCGAACGGTAAGTTACGGCTTAACAATTTGGAAGTAAAAGAATTGAGAATTTGTTTTGGTTAAGCCATACCAAACATCTGGTCGTTCGATTTGGATGGTATATAAAGCGAACTTGTCATAATTCACGTAGCATTCTCTGACCAGTCTTTGATCATTTTGGTTCTCTTCAGTTTTGTTTAACAATTTGAATGTATTATGGAAGAATTGTTAATGGCTTTTTTGAATGTTGATACGAGAAGTAGACTCTACTCTACAGATGGTATAGCAGCCGTAGAAAAAATTTATATTCTATGGGTGCAATTGTACCAAAACGAGAATTAACTTACATTTTGACCATTTAAATAGTATCATTCGAAATCGTCTTCAGGGGCGATATGTACTAGTACTCTACTTTCATGCTATGCACGATTGGCTTGGTAACGATCAAATGTCTATTTTCAAATACCTGATGCGTGATGAACCAGTGAAGAAAATTTTGTCTTATCGTTTACAATCCCATACAAAAACCTCTTAAAAGGTAAATTGTGACGCAGTCCGTAAGACAGACCGCTTCCAAAATTAATCATATCGCTTGAGGTGACGCTATCGCTGATAATACGCAAAAATTTGTTTGAATGGAACCTTGTGTTCAAAGTTTTATTTTCTGAAAAATTACAGCGCTTTTTTAAAACAAAATTAAGTTGCGTTAAGAAAATTGTTGTTTTTTGAAAAAAAATTTTCTACGAAAAAAGTTTTTTCAGGAAAAAAAATTTTCTCCAAAAATTTTTCTTCCTTAAGAAAAAATTTCTCAAAAAAATTTCTGTCAAGAAAAAATTTTTTCAGAAGAAATTTTTTTTTTCAAAACAACAAGTTTTTCAGTTAAAAAAGTTTTTCTCCGAAAAAAATTGTTCTCTTAAGAAAAAATTTTCTCCCAAACAAATTTTTCTGAAAAAAAAAATTTCTCCGAAGGAAATTGTTTTTGGAAAAAAATTTTTCCGAAAAAAAATTCCTCGGAGGAAAATACTCGTCACCTTGTAAGTGAACTTTGGCATTGATAACGCGCTCTCTTGGCATGCAATCAACACTCATATCGAAATGGGGTGACTCAAACGGCGAGGAAAGACTGCAGCATGTATAACACTATGATCATCTTTCTGGAAAGAACCAATAATGAAACTGAAAGATGAAGTCAGTGATTGCATACAAAAGGTAATGGGAAGTTAAAATACCACCGACAACGTGCGACTAATACCAGCGATTGTAGAAGTTAATTTTTATCAATGTAACATCATTGGAAGTGCTATAGATTATGCTTTATGTGTGTAACAACTTAATTATGTCCATTCAAACAGTAAAACCATGAAAACAGACAATAAATCATAAAATTAATATATCTAAATAACGAACCACATAAACCACATCCTATGGCGCTATTGAATTTCGTGTCTTATCTGGGTCATTTCCAAGACTATTATCTCATACGATACAGCAAACAATAAACCAAAACAAATAGAAAAGTCAACGAAACTGAAAAGAAAATCTTTAAAAATGAAGGCTTCATTACGTACATTTCTTTTTTTTTATTCGCTATCGAATGGGCTGGTAGATTTTTCTATGATTTTTTTAATGTAAAATGGAAAAAAGACATTCGACGGAAAATGTTTTCGGAACATAAATAATCTAGGCTGGGAGTTTCATTGATATTTTGTGTGTAGCCGCAAAAAAAAAAATAATCGCGAGGATTATGTTGAAAAGCTTTAAAGGCGAGAATCTCACGAAATTTAATAAAAGGAAAACGATGTCGTCTATGTGGATGAATATAGCAAATTGTACAAACGATAAAAATAGAATATGAAAGTTTTATTCTTTCTGTTGTGTCCCTTAATTTATTTATGATTTCGAAAAAAACTTGTAAATTGGTGTACAGCTTTAAGGCGAAAAGGCGTTTATCAATTGTGCTGTAAATGTTTTATTTTCTGTAATTCTTTGTAGACGAATAACCTTCTCAATTGCTATAACTTTGCTAATGTGTCACCAAAACTCTAATCTCATTTTCTTTATAACAATGTGTGCGTGCTTTCTTTTCACTGCGATCATTTCTTTCGAATTTACTATTCACTTCAGATAAACCAACTAAAGGGACCATTCATAATGTCTCACATATAGTCTCACAATGGTTAAGTGATCCAATTTAGTCATGCTACGGCAAAGCTTACTTTCAGGTTTCAGGCTTCTAGACGAGAATAATGTATTTAAAAAGATGTTGTTTGCTGTCTGGCTGAATTATTCTTTTTATTTCATGTTATCTCAGATAGCTTTTCGAAAGAGATTTTGCATCTAGTACTTCAAATTAGATACAAGTCGAGTCTACCTGAAGTCTAAATTATCATTTTTTGACCTGATCTAAATAAAGCTGAAACTTTGATGGATCTGGCTTTCATCTAAACTGTCCTGACCCCAGTTAACCAAATTCTTCCTTTTTCATAATTCGGAAAAGTCATACGTTTTGTTTCTTTTTTAAATGCCAAACATACATAAGAGGGAAAGAGGTAAAAAGAAAGGAAAGCAATAGGAAGAATTTTGTTGACTGGGACGACGCACGACGGATTGGCTGCATAGCATTGATAAACGTGATAAGCTCAAGAGTTAACTTTATACCCTCAGAGTTATACAAAAAAAAGGTTTTGTGATGTACATTTCACGCGTACATTGTTCTACGTTTGAGCCGTACATTCCACGGTTAATACGTTAAATGTACGCCAGAAATGTTCAATGTACATTTTAAACGTAGAATGTACATTTGACTATTGGTCTTCTCACCGATTTTACATTTTATCCGTAGATGATTTCTCGAATTTCTCCAACAGATGGCGACTGTCAACGTTACTGCTACGATTAGCCAGACCCTAGAAGTATCTCTAACTGAGTTAAATGTCTAACTGAATCAAAATGTATCTACACTAACAATGCTCGTCAAAATAGTAAGTTGAACGACATCAACATAGTAAGCTGAATGATTTACCTGATGAACACGATATGCTGAAAGATTGATCTCTTCTAATAATCTCCATAACGCAACTGTTCCAGATGTGTTAATGTCTGAGTGTCATGTTAATGACAAAATAATTAAAGAGCTTATCTTAACGTTCATTCGTAAAGTAGTGGGAATGAGATGAAAAAAATGGACGGACGTCCACATTAAATTGGATTGGAAATTGCGGAAAGGGCAATATTGAAAAACCCGTCCGAAGCAACGGTGAAAAAACCTATGTTAATATCCACAAAATCATATAAAATATAAAAAAAATTTTTTGTACCAGGGTCGATCTTAAAACCGACCCAGAGCACGTAGGAGAAGCCTCTGACACATACTTCGATGGACAAAAAAAATCACCTCAATTTACTCATAGCAAAAATTTACATAGCAAAAATAATTTTCAAGGTCGGACCGACTTTGAGGCCGACATATGGCCCTAATGAGAGGCCTCGGACCTACATGGACAAAAAAGTTCGTCTTTTTTTTCTCTACCACACAAAAAACCTCTTAATTAAAGAAATATTCACGAAAAACCACTAAATATCGTCTAGGGTCGCGTAGTGTGAGTTAAACCCACCCTGAGGACCCCACAGCTCGAACCACTCAACCGATTTTCACTGAATTAATTTTCGTGATTTTCTGATGTCCATATCTTTCATTCAAAACCGGACGGACTCACAAATATTTTTCTCCATCTTTTATTTAGACCATAAAACGAAAAACCCACCAACTCTCGAGTCCCGATCCGACTGGTTACAAACGTTGTGGTAAACGCAATAGACATCTTTACAAAGAACTTCGTATCTTCGTACGGGTCTTTATAAGAAAAATCAGTTCAGGTCATTTTCAGTTATAGGTCCAGGTGGAGGAAATGTGACTTGTTCCGAGCCTTACTTTCGCTGCTGGACACTACGGAAAGCATCTTTTGTCTGCCATTGTACTGTTTTCCATTCAGCAAAATGTCACAAAAGAATATATATTTTGTCACAAGTCATTCAATGGTATAGTGTAACTCAGTGACCAAATGTTTTCCTTTACAAACGGTCTCTATTACCGAATCGAATATTATATGCATTGTCATCGGAATTGATGTACTGTTTCTTTTACAATGCCTTTAATAAAAACTATTTGTTATTGTCATTTGTAGCTTGAGAAGAAACATATATCGAATTCTTATGTCAATTTGAGACATACGCTTCATTGCGTTCAAAAATTCTTTCAGAAAAACCACAAACTTTTCAAGCCATTTTTAGCACTATCGTGTCAAGCTGCCTGCGGGCATGTACAACAATCACCCTTTCCCCGTTGTACCCATTGATATGGACACCTTTTATATATCCCGGCTTTTTCCTTTGGTAAAATAAAATTCAAAAGACTCGATTCAAAGTTTAAATCTCATTTTTATTATTTACCTACGAAGGTTTGGGAGGGTTTTTCATAGAATGAACTCTCATATAGTGATATAGTAGAATAAATTTTTAAAATCCCCCTTTTTCTTTCCCCTCCATCAGAGATTACATTAGCTATACATTTTTTAAAAACCGGTAACCGATTTTTTGAATAAAGTTACCGTTAAAAGCGGGTGAATGTGTGAAGAAATCAAAGTAGATTACAGCGTATCTTGCGAAAGTGATACGAGCCAAACTCAAAAGTGTGGTTTTTGGCAAGGAGCCCTGAAACTGTAGAGTGTCAATGCAAGCTGCTTAAAAACACACGACTGAGTGATTGAGAGCGATTGAAAATGATCTCGAGTGAAAGAATTTCTTTCGCACGATACACTACAGTTTTATTGTATTCTTTACACGAAAAATTTACCATTACATGTAAATGCATCCCGAGACAGACATAACAAATAGTCGAAAGTGTATGGTAAGCCATTTGGTTATTCATTTATATACCTGAAAGTAGGGGAACAATGACCATATTATAGTCGAGTTTCTTACAAACTGAGAGTTGTACATATAATAGGCATATATATAATTTTCATTATAGTCCGACTACTGTATCATGAAGACAAATCCCAATGAAAATTTGAAAAAACTAACGAGTCGAATGGCTAATTACATGTCATTTTATCCTCTGGCAGAGCTCTTGGATGTTCACTTCACCTCGACTATATTGGTTGATAAAACCTTGATTAATAATATTTAGATTAGATTAGAAAGTTTAGGGGAGTGTACAGCCATTCAGCTGAACTAGCACCTGATCAATGATCCTTTGTACTGTTTCCCCAAAAACTCCTTTGTTTATTTATAAAAAACGAAAATTTACACAAACAAATTAAGATTAAGATTAAATAAAAATAAATAAAAATTCTTTCCGTTTATACCGCTGTCGTCGTTCATGTGGTGGCAGCCTGCGTCATTGCCTGCAGTGCCATTGTCAGTTTCTTGAATATTTCGACTACGCGCTTTCCAAAACATCGAATAGAACCGAAAAACATAGGAAAAACTCATGGAAACCGTCTGGTTTTCTTCAGAAAAACAACCAGATTGTTTATGACCATGGAGTTGAAAGTCAGATCGACGCTATTTAGTTCTGGTTTACCCATGATATTTCTCCTGAATAATCTATATCTGGGACAGACACTAATAACGTGGAAGCCAGTTTCGTCACCTAGATCACAAAGACACCTGGGGCTGTCCGTACAGCTAATGTCGTAGAGGTACTTGTTTAGACTACAGTGGTTGGTGATAGCTTCGATGACTCTCTTAATGTCTGGCCTGCTAAGGCTTAACAGAGTTTTGCAGAACAATTTTGTGTGTCTAGCGCCATCATACTCAGTCCAACTTCTGAGATGCTCTTTTCGAAGCCATTCTTTCACTATGGCCTTCCTTATCGATGTAGAGATGCCAAACATGGGTTCCGGTCCAATGAAACTGTTATTCGTTCCTTGGCTTGCAAGTTCGTCCGCTCTTTCGTTTCCGAAAATGCCACTATGACTAGGGACCCAGAGAATCGTAACTGAGTTTGCTTTACCGAGTTCATTTAGGCTTAATTTACAGTCAAGAGTGGTTCTAGACCTGATGCAGGGAGAACTAACCGCTTGAATAGCGGACTGACTGTCGGTGCAAACGTAAATTTTGTCCCCAGAGACCTTGTCAATCAGCTCATCACACATTTTCGATATTGCGTAACCTTCCGAATACTTTGTGTCACCTTCGGCTGCCTTCGGAACACTTCGTGTCACCTTTGACTGCCTTCGGAACACTTCGTGTCACCTTCGCAACACTTCGTGCCACCAATTCTTCTCAGGGATTTATATAACTTTCCTGAAGAAACCAACTATCTAGGTATTCGTATTCAGAATTTAGCAAAAAATCCAAGATGGTGTCACTTTGACGGCTGGCAGCCATTTTCTTAAGATATAAAAAAATTCTCCTGACCAAACTCTATAATTTTCTAGAAGAAACCATCTCTCCAAGAAGTGTCATTCCGGAGCTAAAATTAGAAAACTGTAAAAGCATAAACGAAAATCCAAGATAGCGCTGCTATGACAGCTGGCAGCCATTTTCTTATGATCGTAGAAAATTCTCCTGATGAAACTCTATAACTTTCTAGAAGAAACCATCTCTCTAAGTAGTGTCATTCCGGAGTTAAAATTCGAAAACCGTAAAAGCATAAACGAAAAGCAGCCATTTTCTTATGATCCCAAAAAATTCTCCTGATGAAACTTTATAACTTTCTAGAAGAAACCAACTCTGCAAATGTTATCATTCCGGAGCTAAAATTCGAAAACTCAAAGAAGCATAATTTATACCTAACAAAAATCCAAGATGGCGTCACTTTGGCAGATTTCTGAAAATCCCAAAAAAATTTCCTGATCAAACCCTATAACTTTCCCGAAGAAACCAACTCTCTAGCTATTGTCACTTCGGAGCTAAAATTCGAAAACTCCGAGCATTACCTAAAAAACCCTCAAAATTGACCACTTTCCCACATGCCACGGCTTTTCCAGAATTTTCCCGGA
>CM055404.1:7168721-7212450 GCA_029228625.1 Pseudolycoriella hygida
GGAGCTAAAATTCGAAAACTCCGAGCATTACCTAAAAAACCCTCAAAATTGACCACTTTCCCACATGCCACGGCTTTTCCAGAATTTTCCCGGAAAAGCGACATATGAAATTATTCATTTGGAACAGAGGCTGACGTTCCCCGAAAATTTTAAGAAAATCGCTCGGGCGGTTCTCGAGAAAAAAAGTAGATAGATACATACATATTACATACATACATAGAGACATAGATAGATCGTTGACACACAACACGGGATTACTTAAAAAGGTAATTTTACCATTAATATATAGAAATTGGTCATCTTTGACTGGCGATATCTCGTCTCGTTTTCAACCGATTTTGATGAGTGAGGGCTCGTTTGAAAGCTGCTGCGACGTAGTTTTTTTTAAATATTTTGGAGGGGGAGGGGGTAAGGGGAAAAACTCAAAAGTTCGCCTATACATCGTGTCTTGTCCCAAAGGTTTTTGTATGGAGTTTTTTGGGTTTGTGGACTTTTTTTTGGGGTGTGGGGACTGCGTCACGCCCTTCGCTACCGCTACCTGACAATCACTCATAAAGTGCCAAAAAAGCATTTATCACTCGGTGGGATAAAATAACTACTGTTCAACGCAATGTGCGTCTAGGGGCATAATCATATGTTACTTCATTCTACCGAATATTGCAGCCGAGGTCTGCAATCACACTAGTCAAAAACGTATATTTTTCCGAGTTTCGTAGAATATTTTTCATTCCGAGGGTTCAGAAAACTGCCTTTCTGTTTTAAAATAGGCGCAAATTTATACTAACTTATTTAACTTACCTGCAAGCGCCAACTGTTTGATAAAAAAGTTCATTCTTGATTTTTGGCTTTTGTTGAGAAACATTGTAACTAAAACGGCGGAATTGCCCAACACGATAATTGCAAATAGAACCCATAGCACGGTAAACTGTTCAGTCTGTAACGAAAAGAAAACGAAAATATTCTTTTAGCCACTTAGATGCAGGTTATTGAACGTTATATGAAAATATATGTAAAAGAAAATGGAAAATGTTGCAGAAACGATGACTAATAATTAATTTTCCCAGCAAATTTATTCACACATTGCGATCTATTTTTGAAATTTTTCTCCAAAACCGAAATAACTATACAATCGTTTCAGGAGTCTTTTTTTTCTAGCATCCATACATTACGCATAAATTTACAATCGTAAATTCTACATGAGTTTCATATCTACATATCAAAAGCACAAAAAATCTCTCAACTGAAAGCTTAACGGCATTACCGTATTCCACATCGTCTTCTTTAGAAAAATATATTTTCTTCTTCGTGTGATGCTATTATCGACGCTAGGGGAAAATCAAATTCATTGACTATTTAGTACCCGCTGTAAATTTACTTAAACGTCGCCTGTGTCGGTCTGCATTGCATCGAAAAGATTTAAAAATTGTTCAACGATTAACTGTCCTCTAACAATGTCTGCAAATAGAAGATAGAAAGCTCCATATTTCTGCTTTAAGTAAATCGAATTCATGTTACGAATGTCTGCTTCGCTGTATCGTTGCTCTAACTTATTTCAAATAAAATTTTATTTAAAATAAAATGCTTCGGATTGTCCTTCTGGTAACAGTAAGCAGCATTATACCAAAGCCTAATTCCCAATCTAAAAACAATATTTTCGCCAAATGGTTGATCCTCCCTGCGGGATTTGAAAATCCCATCGCCACCAAGTGTTTACGATTTGATATTATCCGCTACCTATTCGGGTATAAAAAAAACTTTCGAATGAAAAATAATATCCATAATAGTCATAACTTCTACTTTCTCCATTAAATTTGGTTTTATCCTTCGCTGTAGGTATTAGATGCTATAAGTGAATTTGATTCCAGAGACATCGAAAGGTTGTCAATTACATGGGATTATTTCATGTTCTGTAAAATTTATACAAATTGAGCCATTATTCGAACGAAACATGAAAATTTTCATAAAATTTGATGCACATTAGGTTTTCGTAATTTTGAAATGGTAAATTTAACGATAATAGACAAAAGAAAGTCGTTTATTTACTCGCAATGCCTGAAGTATGAAGATGAACAGTTAAACCCATCGAAATGAAGCAGAGTCGTAGCTTTTAAGTGGGTCATTTAGTGGGCTCAGCACAGTCTAAATTCTCTAAAGCTCACTCACGAGAAACATTGGAATTTTCTTGTTTTCATTACGCAACAATCGCAAATTGTTTGGGCAGGGCGGTATTCAGAGAAATTTTGCTCTTTTTGCGGAATGTGAGTTTTTTCGTAGCAAATTTTGTAACAATGTCACAAGAAGAAGCTTTTTGATAAAAGGTCGATGTCGTGTTTTGATCTATCATGATCAATAAAATTGTAAACCATCCAGATGCTCTTTTTCTATCTCATTAGCTACTTGTGTGAATTCCTGTTCAGCCTTATGCTATTTATTATGATTTTCCGTCGTAAAAGTAACAATCCACGCGTTTAGTGCGACAAAATCGTCGTGACAACGAATGTCGGTTTTTCTGGTAAAGAAAACATTTTGTATAGACATTTCTATAAAGAAGGTGATATCTTTGTCATTTTTAAATTCTTGGTGATGTCTCACAAATTGATGGCGTACTTTGTTACAGTTTTTCTGAAAATCTACTGAACATGCAGCAATTATAATTCTTCCATGCATTAGATTAATCCTTCCTCTAGTGCATGAAACTACTGAATCTTGAATCCGAAGTACGCAGCCTTCAGAAAGCTTCAACAAGTGTGAGGGTGTTATTTCGGCCGGGAAGCCGGGTGTCAAAAAGTGATATTAGCAAATGTTAGAGCCAATAGCTAGAGCTTTATGGTAAAATAACTGTCAATTTTACACCAGGCTGCATACTTTGTAATAATTCAAGGACAATAAGAAGGCAGTCTGGTATTAAAAATTGAAGCATTTCAATATGATGGCATTAACGAATGTTTTACAACGCACCAATTTTCATCTTCACAGCAGGCTGCGTTCTTGGGCTAAATTTGTTTAAATGTAGATGGCAGCGGCAGCAAGAAGAGGAGGCAAGGGCTAGTCGTCTGCGCTGGTTCGGGCACGTTCAAAAGATGAGTAATAACAGGCTACCAAAAAGGATCTTAGGTGCGCAGGTACAAGGGGTAGACCAAGGAGAAGGTTTATAGACTCTCTTAAATCGGATTTAGAAGTTAGGGGACTTTCTCTGGGCGAACGAACCATCTCCTTGGCGGGCGATAGGAGGGCATGGAGGGGGGTGGTACACCTTCCTAGGGTTGTGTCATAAAGACCTCACACCGAAAGGTCTATAAAGTTTGATGATGATGATGATGATGAGGCAGCGGCAGCCTGGTGTCAAGTTGAAATTTAGTGCGTTGTAAAGGATTTGTCATTGCCGCCACGGCGCTATACTTCAATTTTTGACACCAGGCTGCCTTCTTTTTTATGGTTGAGGGTCACATAGAGGGCAGCCTGGTGTCAAATTGAAAAGTATTGCGCCGTAATGCACTGTCTACTAAATTCAAATTGCCCATACATCATTTTTCGACACTAGCCTGCCTTCCCGGACTTGGTTACTGCATCATCACATGACCTTGTGTAATTTTTGGCCATTATGTTGATGATCATGTGCATTATTGTGATTTTAAAAAATGGAGATCCTCATCTTTCTACTTAGTGATGAACGCACTGTATTTTTTTCATTTCCCCACCTATAATATTGCATCATTGTGCTGATAAAGATTCCAGTAACGAAAAAGTATGACAAGTGAGTTAAGAAATGAGAACAATATTTTCATGAAGAGAGAAGAACGTGAGACTTCCACGTTCTCTTTTTTAAACCCGTACGAAGTTTACGAGGCTTATGTCGTTTATTATTGGGTTTGTAATCCGAATTCAAACCTCATAGTAAGGGGATACAGTCAACGAATATAACTTCACCTTTTTTATTTGGCTCGATCTAATTCGTTCCACACTCAAAGTCCAACGAGTTATCAGCAGTACAACCAGCAGTTGATGATAACTTCAATTCTTTCTCTCATGTTCAATGCCTTGCTGGCGTGTATGATCTCAAGAAAATAAAGCTACTGCCCTGATATATTTTTCCTACCATTCGCCGTTAGCGTTCACTCAATCAAACTTTGAAAAACAATGCCTTTCAGATATGATCTCAATACGTTTCAGTAATTGTGTTTCAATTGGTAATGAAGGCAATGAAAAGAAAGCTTCGAATAGGAATTTTTTTACTCGTTGTCTTTGTAAATTATTTCCAAATTGAATTGATTAACATTTCGAATTTGCTGAAGATATTTATAACTTTAAGTTCAATCGAAGTTTTATGGAATAACTTTCCTTTTTCCATGATTTGAAAATTTTAGCAAAAGAACATAAATTTATAAGTTTGGAGACGATTTTTTTGCTGAATTAATTGCCTCCAAAAATTATTCCGAAAATTATTTATGGTTGGACTCTCCGGAATAGCTGAATACAAATTAGGCTGTTTCGGCAAAAACTTCTTTACGAAATAATTACACTGAGGACTTGAAATTCGAACCATTATAATTTGAAGTCGAATTTGTGTTCAGTAAATTAAACCAAAATTAACTATTAAATGTCTTAAGTTTACAATTAAATTACAATAATGGATCAAGTGTTAGATTTCCTTATGTAAATGTTAAGAACATTATATTGATGTATGTGATAAATTATTTGAATTATTTGCCTGCCTTCTCCGAAGCAGAGAATTTTGTTATAACATCAGAGTGTGACATTTACTCTGTATGAGGGTGTTTCCTCCATCCAATGCAATCGAACTAATTGAATCGAAAACACATTGTAAAGTACACCATACATGGATGGATGTACATAATTTGGTATGTCCTCAAGGCTTGAGTGTATGTTGCTGTTCCGTAACAGTAGTTGTTCCATGGGCAAATAGTTTGAATCAAGATTTCAGTTGAATGTTTATGAAATGCTTCGATCAATCATAATATGAAACGGAAAATCGATTAGGAAAAAAGTGACTTGAACAAAATATTTGTTACGAATTAGTCCATTAGTCCGGTGAACGAATCGAAAATGTTATTTCATTCAGACTTTCTACAATCTCAATGTTTTGAGCAATTTCGGTAATTGACAAATTGAAGTTAGCTGCCTGAATTATGTCTGTGAACCTCTTTCCTACGGTTATATTTTCTTTTATTCAATGACGAATTAGGCCAGAACTCAAACTTGAAGGAGTATATGGGAAGAATTCATTTAGTAGAAATAAAATTGCACCAGAGAAAAATTTTATGAAAATAACAAAAAACAAAATCACTATAGAAACTGCGAGCTTTTTCCTACACTTTCAGCAAATGCATGTTTTCATGTAGCGTACCGTAGAAACGATAACCAGGTTGTGTTGATTGTCGCTTGGATTTTATATCGTTGAGCAGATCCGTAGCTAGGAAGCTGATCCAGACAGAGGCACTGAATCTGTTGGTAACGTGCCAAAAATAATTTAAAATTTTATTTCGATGTTTTCTCAATATTAATTTTTTTGCATCTCTGTTCTGCTACCGCTGCACTATAAAGTCGCATAAATTCCATCATATGTACAAATTTTTGTAAAATATTGTGGAGTCATTATTTTAGCCATAACACAAAATTTTAAAGAGTTCTTCCTTACGAGACATTTACTTGCGTCTTAACACTTGATGTTCTAGATTAGGGGACGAGTGGTTCAGTGGTGAACGCACTGGACTTCCACCGAAAGACCCGCTTTCGATCTCCGCAACGGAGGTCTTTTCCATAAGAAATTATAGACTGTACAACATCCCCTAAGTTCACCCAAGCTTCATAAGTTGGGTAGGAGCTCTCGTTGGTCGCAACGTAAAATAGTACTAAGTATATGATTGCGACATCACTCATACTCCATGTGCTGGTTGTACAATTAGAATAACAACCGGCTTGTCAATACAAAGCAACAGCGGGAAACAATTGACGCTCTAATCCTACTAGTCATCCATAGATGGTGCTGCACTGGACATGCAACACGTTCATGGTGGGAAAGAAGAACATAGTGTGAATGATGATGGCCTTTCAAGGGATCGTAAAAAAAATACACAAACATCATCACTGTGGTTTTTCAGGCCTTACAATGTAACGTAACCTCCCGATGAAGTGTAAATATCGACAGGACGAAATAAAAAATAAATAACTTAGGCATAAGATATTGTAATAGAAATTAAGAATGTTAGATATTAGATAGTAAAAATATGTAAAAGAAAACATTTTCTAGCTTCACGCTACCACAAACTTCTTATAGTGAAATCTAGTTGATCGATCATAATGTAAGATGATCGATCATGTAAGAAGATGCACAACCGAATTATTTTTGTTTTAATTTATTAGCAAATCGAATTTATCCGAACATTCAAAGTCCGGTGATTTATTATTAGGTTTTTAAAAAATTATTTTGTGAAGTTTGGGCTCGGATCTACGTTCATCAATTTATCTTTATGTTTTTTCATATACAAACTTTCCCATGCGTCTAATTGAACTCTCTTTCTAACGTGTTTGATTAAGGACAAATTTTGCTTCGTCATGAGGCGGATCATTGCTCCAAACATGTAAAGCTATTGCTGATTTATTAATCTGGTTGTATTTAATAGCTCTGAGATGCTCGGAAAATCGTTTTTCTACCCATCTTTTCGATTGACCTACGTAAATTTTCGAGCAGTGGGGACAAATAACTTTGTATATTCCGAGTTGCTTCAACGTCTCAGATTTGTCTTTGGTGTTTCAAAATAAGCTTGCGAGCTTGTTGTGGTTGGAAAACGCTAAATGATGTCTGAGTATGTTGAAAAGCGGTTTTATGTAATTCGTTATATCTGGAATGGAACTAAATGGAATCCTATGAATCTTAGGTTTTTGTTGTTTAAAAAAGATGCTTTTGTTATTTTTCTTAGAGTTTTTCGAATGCTTTTCCACTAGTTTCATTATTTCTTCTTCACCGTAACCATTTATGTTCGCAATTCTTTTGATTTCGCTCAATTCTTTCATGTAATTATTGACTGATAAAGGCAATCGGCACATTCTATATACCATACATATCTTCATCATACTTTCTAGACCATATACCTTTCGGTATATGGTGAAAAGGTGAAAACGAACCACCCTCCTCCATACCCTCCTATCCCCTGTCAAGGCGATGACTTGTTCGCCCTGTCTATAAACCTTCCCCCTGGCCTACGCCTAAAGCGTGCACCTGGGACCTGTGCATTCAATATCCTCTTTGGGAGCCTCTATTACCCATCCTTTGAACGTGCACGTACCATCGTAGACGACTAACCCTTGCCGCCTCTTCCACTGACGTCACTCCTATATTTTCCTGGATGTCATCGTTTCTCATATGATTATCCCTTATATTAACTTTTGATATCCTCCAAGTCATACAGGAGGTATCCGCATTACACCCAACTTTCACTACCATATAAAATCGTAGAGCTGAAGATTGATCTGTGAATAGCTAACTTTATGTCACTACTTAATTCCTTTTCGCTGAACACATACGACCTCAACTGACTGGCCATTGCGTTTCCCATTTTCCTCCTTTCCTTAAATTCCCTGAATAACTTGCCATCCTCCGAAAAAATGCTTCCTAAATATTTAAGCTCAGAAACTTGTTCCAATTGATCCACTCTTTCCGAGATTTGCCGACATGCATAACCTTAGCTTTCCTTACACTTATCTTCATCCCGTACTCCTCACATGCCACATTCAGGCAATCAATCACCCTCTGCAAATCAATGCTATTATCTTCTAACCGTCTTCGCGTTTTGTTTTTGACGTTTATTAGGACAATAATAACAAATTATCACTGTGCAGTGCTATGTCAAATTGTCATTCCCCTACTTTATTGTTTCGTTTTCGCTACGATATGAGACGATAAAAAAGAATGTGCTCTTGTGAAGCCGTAGTCACGGCAAGCCTTGACGTTGGCTTCACAAGAGCATAATTAATCAATTACCACTTCCCCTGCAAATTGGCTTGCTTTATGATTTTGTCCACGAAAATTATGAAAAGAAGAGGAAGACAACAACCCTGATGAACATGATCGAATGATGAAATTAATATTATGAGAAATTAAAGGTTAAAGTTCATTTGAGTGGCGATGCAATTCGCTTTGCGACGTTGTAAGTTAGCACGGTAATATTAACAAGTTTTATGAATTCAGAAGAGTATAATAATTCGAATTTACTTTATGCCGCACTGGTAGCTAAGCGCTCATAATCAAGTATTTGATTTTATCATCAGATATGGCGTGGGCACAAAGTAAATTTCAAATTTCCGGTTTATTTTCCAAATTGTTTCGCCTAACATAATAAAAATTAGTTTCGATTCGGTGCTTCCAAGAACGTATGTTGAACATGGGAAATACTGATACAGATGAATTTCAGATAGCTAGAAAATGCAAGTGAAAAAATATTGTAAAGAGTTCTCTACATCTCTACTCGATGTGATCGATTCCTGTGTTATTACGATATTGTATCGTTAGTTAATCGTAGGTCATTTTTCTTCAAGTTTGTGCCGTTTTGTTGATAAAAGTACAAAATTTATTTGTACTACATTTTGAAAGTACGGACATTCTTAGAATTACCAACACAAAATCATGGCGAATAAATAACTGACCTGACATAAATGAATGTTGAAAGCACGAAAATGAAGAAAGAGAAGAGAGGGAGCGCTCGCCGCCGAGGGCGAAATCATTTTTTTTTCATAAATGGCCATTTAGACAGTACAGACGTAGCGAAGGGTGGAGGTGAACTTTTACAAAGCGTGCGAAATTATGCACGTATGTCTCCAATTCTGCTCAATATTTTTGGCTGAAATATAAGGTTGTCATGTTGTAAAAGAGAGGAGAATAACGAACGAAATGAAATTCACTTGTTCAGACAGCCAGGAGGCAATCGAAACACTCACGTTTGCTCAAGTTAGCTCAGTCCTTGTTATAGAATGTTAGCAGACACTAAACAGCTTATCCCTGACTAAAAGAGTAGGTTTACTACCCTAATATTGCATTCAACGAAAAAGGAGATGAATTGGCAAAAGAGGTAGCTTGTGTAGAAAGCCAATAGGACCGGAGCCAGCCACAGGAACTCCTGATTCATATAAAAAGAGTAAAATCGCAGAGTTAAGTAATAGAATGTTCAAGGACCATTGGGAAAACATACAGGGATAAATGTAAACAAGAAATGGTCGAAGTTTCGATTGAACGTCAGCAGAACGAGGTTAAAAAACGTACATAGGAGTAACTACAGGACACTACAGTTTCAACAAACACTTAATTACCATTGCCAAACGAACGGACCCCAGTTTTGATCTATGTGGGGAACACATAGACACAGCGGAACATATTCTCAGCGGATCAATTTTTTTTATTCAAATATTATCTCCCAATTAAACGTTCAATGGTTTTTTACACGAGAGAAATCATTGACCCTTTTGAATCCCGATAGCAAATCATTTACGGTGTGAATATTTATAATTAACAATTACTCTTAGAAAAGGATATTCATTCACGGATTTAATGGACAATTCATAATTGAACTGCTGCAATTATAATAATGGAAATGTCAATGGCTAATTAAATTAAATTCAATTTAATAAATTAAGCTCTGCTAAGTAGATGACATTCCTCTGAAATGGCAAAATAATAACATTTTTATTGTTGAAAGAAATGAAAATTGAATGAGCACGTAGGTGTATACACCTACAACATTTCTTGACAAGAAAACCGTCTCTTCCGGACGCCCGTTGAATGTTCTAGTCCTAAAGTAATAAGATCAAATGTAAAGTTACAATGAACGAATAAAACAAAATGAATTCACGTAGTTAATATGATTTTGGAAGTCACTTAGACTAACATTATTTTGTAAACCTACACCGTTTTAAAGGTTAATTAAGGTTACAAGGACTGAAAATGTGATTTAATGAAACCTACAGATAAGAAATTTTAGACATAAAAAAGGAAAAGCTGTTTTTCGATTAGCGGTTTTTTCGGTTTTAACGAAGGGTGTGTTCGTTCCTCTTTAATGCAGAAAAGCTAGACGTTTGTAAATATTACTAGCTTTAAAAGGCCAACGAGGACAATATTCGTGTATGTCAAACAAAAATTATTTTTATGATTTAGATGCGTAAATTTTCTTGTACCAGTTCCACCACCATTTAGCTCTTAATCTGTGTTGGAAAACGACTACGGCTTTAAAAATGTTACTAGTCAGGGTTGAATTAAGTCCCGACCATTGTCTAGCGTTAATCGGCGTGACGGGAGACTAACACAGACCAATGCACACCGTAAAATATTTTCATTTCCACAAACAAAACCAACTTTCCGTTGAATGAAAATAGCAAAACACATTGACCTACGTTTGCTTAACCATTGTCAAAGTTTCGCATGCACTTTTCATGGTTCAATTTTTAAACAATAATGAAGAAAGTTTTCCTCATAAAAATATCAACACTCGTCATCACCATTTTATGTTTCTGCTCTAATATGAGGTAGTGTTTAAAAGATGATTTATATACAATGATGACATTGCCGTGGGTGCATCAAAGAAGAATAGTTTTCTGTGGATGTAATAACGAAATGGTAATGCAAGGTTTGCTCTCAAGGTTCCGCTTATGAGACAAAAAATTCATATTTTTTGCATGAAAACACTGAACTTATTAATCGACTCACTCCCCCATTTTCTTCTTAAACATTCTTTAGTTTCCTTTACGAAATGTAAGATGAAATACTACGGACATAAAGCTAAATATTATGATGACATTGTGTGCAATATACAATTTTTTGTAATCATATTTTTATGTTGATTATTTTGCAGTAATGCTCGCAAATTTTATCCTTGGTATACAATTTGAATGTTTAAAATGAAGTTTTCGTACATTATCCTCGATATGAACCATTACAGAAGCAATTTTGATTTAATTTCATTTGCAGAACCCATTTCGAACCATCAGTTTGAGAGTTAACGTTGCAGTAAAACTTGAAATCAAAAAACTGTATCTTAACAAGTTTAAATCTAACAATGGTATATTATGTCAAGTACATAATTCATTGACCATTATTTATTTGCACACAATCTTTTCTTTTCGTTTCGATGCTCTTACTGTCATGCAATAAATATCTGTTATTATGTTATCTTAAATAAAGTGGATAAATCAAAGTACGTAGCAATGGATATTCGTTCATTGTTTTCGCTTTTAGTTACAGCAAAAAATGTAGAAAAAATTAAGTTTACATTTCCAATACATAGACAGAACGAACACGAAAATCGTGTGATAGTAGATATAGCGCTAGTATAAACTGTGACTGCACTGTTACATTTTTAATTTTCAAGAAGTGTAGACTGTTTATAAATGTTTCAAATTTAGTCTATTTCGCGATTCTACGGAGTCAAAAGGGCTAGCCAAAAATGTCTTGCCAATGGGATTTCTCGACGGCAAGTTGTTTGTAATGTCAAACAGCAAAAGTAACTTGTGCACACTGCGAAAGTAAATTTTCCCACACATACACTCTCGCATATTCAGAAAAATATCTTTCGACATAGGGGCTGTCCCTAAATTATGTAACACAATTTTTGACTTTTGACTCAAGTAAATCTTTTCCGATTTTCACAATTTTTTTTTTTTATTTGAAAGATTTCGGTATGGCCGACAATTTATGGAAGAAAAGTTTTTGAATTTGAGTTCATAGACTTAGAACACTAAAAACGAGTCTCTGCTAGGGTCGTTTGTGTTTTTTGAACATAACTCTTTCGATTTTCAAAAACAATTTTTTTTAATCGAAAGGTCTAAAAATGTCTCACATTTTATGGAATAAAATTTTTTGATTAGAGGCTCTTGGACTCAGCCAGGTCCCCAAAACTGAGTTTCTACTAGGGCCCAACGTGTTTGCTTGCATAAATCGTGTAAATCCTAAACAATTTTGTTGATTCTTCTTCTATTTGAGAGGTAAAAAATGTTTGTCTATGAAGTTATGTTTCCGATGCCTCTACTTAGAGCTGTAGGTCGGTACTAAGGTCGGACCTAGCCAAAAAAATGGTTCTTTCCTATGTTGTGGAAAAAATTGAGGAGAACATTTTTCTCTATTTAGGGGTAAATTTTGTGCTTTCGGAAAGTTTTTTTATACAGTTTTTTCGTACAGGTTTTCCAATATTGCCCTATCGGCAATTTCCAATTTAATTTAATGTGGACGTAAGGCAATATTTACTGAAATATGTTCGAGTCTTCTCGTAACATCAACTCTGTTTGCCCCATCTATTCTGATACGTACGGGTCCCTTCATATGTTTTTTGTATGGGCACACAAATGCACGGCGGACGGACGAGAGGCACATAAACGTAAAAAATCCTTAGTCAATCTGTATGCAAAAACCCATATAAAAGGAAAATCCTCCCTCAAATGTTGGAAAATCACACACAAAATAAAAAATCCTTTGTAAACGAAGATTATCTGCCCCTCGCCTCACTTCATCCGTATTTATGAATAATAATGGTCAATTTTTCCTAAATCTATCAGCCGAGATGTTTGTCGGATTGTACACATACCTAACAGAGAAATGATGATGTTACTCGGAAGGACTCGATCCGAGAAATAAACAAATAAAAAGCTGACATTTTGCAACTAAATAACAAAAAAGTATTTGCCTATTTTCCCAGGACGTTGAATCCAGCTAAAACGAACAACTGCTTCAGATACACTGCTTGCCAACAAAATTTGTGTCATTATCCACAGTTTAAACGAAGCTAAGGGACTCCGATGATTAACCTTAAAAACTGTTCGTTTATTGCAATAAATCGTAAAAATCTTGTTATGGAATTTCGCCAATTGTTTCATAGCAAGTTTGCTCAAGTTCATTACAAATGTGAATGGAAAACTTTGTTGTTCTTAAATGGATACTGTGGATAAAACACACCACAATTGTGCCGTTCGATGGTTGAGTATGTCTCAAAAAGAATCTTCCAAATTGCACATTTCGTTAGGTTTTGTTTATGTCGCTGTGTATTATCAACAGATTAATCTCTTAAAATGTCTAAATTTAGATTTATATTTTCAACTTTTTATGAAAGAGTTCGAATACATAGAAAATTCTTAGACAGACTTTTATTCAAATATCAAATATATATTCAGAGCACATAGCTACTCCTCTGAAAACGATAAGTTTTTCATTGAAACAAAAAGGAAATTTTGTGCTCGCTATAGTTGTAGTTGCAAGCTATAGCTCTACGTTACATACACACAAAACTAAGCATTGAATCTTTTAAAATTTAATTTAATTTCACACCGTCATTTACAAGAACAAGGACCTATAACACGGTGTTCAATTTCACTTAAATATGTGAAAGTTACACCGAATTTGGAAGCAAAATTGTCTCTTCGGTTCTTCTGTGTACATTAACTGATGCAAAAAGATAGACGAATTATGTCTCTTTACAGCAAAACTATTTCAGATAAAAAGAGGCGAAACGATTTGTCAATATGATCGTATTTCGCTTGCCAGCACAGACTTTTCTTCCTAAACTTAAACGTTCTTTGAAATGAACGTATATCCTTCACATAATCGTAAACATTTTTCCAAAAGCAAACTACGTGTTGTTTCTGGAAGAGCCGCTGGCCGTAATACAATAAGCAGATAAAATTCACACTCTTATGCAAATAGCACGTAGGGGAAACTATTCACACGCAAATTTTGATCTTATGGGTACGAATAGAAAAGAATGGGGACTATTCATCGGCGTGTGAAAATAATGTTAAAGCAACTGATTTCGTAAAGTCGGACTTTAAATGTTAAACCCATTCACTCTCTAGGATACCACGGATACAGGTACCCACAATTACACGCGCACTATACTCTTATGTGCGCCAGTAACAATGCGGATATTCTTACATTTGATTACAAGAGTGGGGGGTAGCAAATAAAGAGGCATCTACCGATCAATTCAATTCAATCGAAAAATATAAACAAAGACCCATACGTATCAAAATAATGTAAGGGAAATTCTAAAACCCTTAAGAGCGTGTCAAATATTTTGACAGTTCGATGTTTTGCGATGTTTTTTCATTGCATACTTCTAAGGCAGTGATCATTAATTTTAAATTCCAAAACATCTACTGTTTGCATAACACATCCCTTTATAGATTCTATGAATCAGAATATATAATTATTGAGTCTAAGTGTCAAAATTTGATCTGAAACACTTGACAGACTCAATAATTATTTATTCTGATTCAGAGAATCTATAAAGGGATGTGTTATGCAAACAGTAGATGTTTTGGAATTTAAAATTAATGATCATTGCCTTGGAAAGATGCAATGAAAAAACATCGCAAAATATAGAACTGTCAAAATATCTGACACGCTCTTAAAATTGATGATTACTGCCTTAGAAATTTGCAATGAAAAAACATCGCAAAACATAGAACTGTCAAAATATCTGACACGCTCTTTTAAGTGACAACGTGTACGTATTTAGGGAATACAATCGGTAAATAAAAACCGCTAAAGACCGTTTATGTCGATTACCGATAATACAATTTTGTTTACCGGTTTTTACAGTAGAATATTATCGCTTTATAAAAAGTTAGTCAAGATTGCATTTTTTGCAACAATAACGGCTTGATGTGTCGGTCGAGTCCAGTTATGTTATGAGAATTCAGTCTCTAGCTTTTCAATTCAGATGAAATACTGAAAAGGAAGGTCCTATTTTAGGATATTTAGGTAGGTTTGGTGAAGAAGGACAGAGTGTGACCAAAAAACAAGGTCATGGGTCGGTTTGAGAAATATGGGCGTCCGATTTCGCATTCGAACTATACAAGAGGATTGATTACTTAAATTGAAGATATAGATTTGGAAAGCATTACCCTGCTACTGGGGAGTGTAAAATGACCAATATTGAGTGCGAAGAGTCTGATAATTTAGTAAATCTCATCTTTTGTATGAAATTCGTTTTACCTTAAATATGGACGTATTACATGGTTTGGTACTTTCATTGAAAGTGGACAAATTGTGACAGGGTATGGCATTTGCACATAAAATTTTGTTCGTAAATTGGAGTGTCATAGCTTTCATGGAAACTTAACACGATATGTGTGGACGATCTGTGTAAATCATGAATCATTCTTTTTCAAATTGTTCATACGCCTCATTCAACGTTCGTCGCAGATTATTTGTCGATTTGATTATCTAAAATTTATCATATCGACCGATTTGCGTGTAATAAAAATTACCGGTAATTTACCGGTAAATTTACTCACAAATTTCGGTATTGCCGTTTACCGGTTTTTACGGTAATTGCATTCGCTAGTACTATTTGCACAGAAGAAGAAGATGTGTACAGACCGTTTTTAAGCTGAGGTTGGTACATAAAAGGCATAATGAAAATGTGGAGCGTTAAGTCATTACAATGAGACTTAGTAGTTCAGTTACTTGTAATTCGAACACGTGTGCGAATATTCCTTCATTTTTATTATTCGCATACGTTTGCAAATAGTCACTTTTCAATATTCATTTAGAATAAAATATGTTGGCTGTCGTTTCTGGTTAATTATTTTGATTACTGAAAAAACAAAATAAATGTTTTACGATGAATTTATGAAAATATTTTACCATTAATTAAAATGAGGCTTACGAAAATTGCATAAGTTACTTAACAATTTATGAGTACCACCATGAGCTTTAAAATTCTAATTGAAATCAAAGTTTTATTTCCATTTTAATTTTAGGGAATTTCCATTTTTCAGAAAAAAAAGATAAACTTTCAAGGGGAGACCGTAAAATATTGCCCGAAACTCATTTGTCTCTAGTTTTCGTGCTATGAATTTCAGTCTTGTTGGGTACATTTGATCGAAATTCAATGTAATGGACACATCGTGAGAATAAATTTATGTCCTACATAAGTACATTGAACGAAGAACACACGTTCGGTGTAATAAAAGCCAATCTGATGGAATGGTATTTGATATTTCTACGGAGTACAGCACATCAAGGACGCTATTGATAACAATCAGAATAATACTTACACTCTTAAGTGTGCATTTGCTTTTCTGACATCTTCATACCCAATAAGAGCATTATGGCAGTGGGTGTATTTCGTATTTTGTGTTTGCAGTTGTCACAAATTATTTAGTGAATTTACGACCATTGACCATTTCGCTCTTAATCCCAATTTATAGCATAGTTTTGATGAATTTGTGTTAGGGTCATTCAAAAAAAGGAAATAAGAATTGACCACAGCTTTACTTTCATTCACCGAGACTATTGCATGTACACACCATAAGTAATTGTTTATCCGAACCAACGACGCTTTTTCTCCTTTTCTTCTCAGCGAATATTTTTATTATTTTTGTCGTACAAAAAATTTATTGGACGTAACCATTGGAAACATAAAATAACCGATGTAATGCATTGAAAAATAGTTTAAAGGGCGTTTTATAGTTGTTTTAGTAACTCGTTCGCAATAAAATGAAGGGATGAACGAAGAATATGAACATATTTTTGAAACATGAACAACATTAGAAAAATGGATCATAACACAGTCGATGAACCAAGCTGGAATCGTTAGTTGAATGAACAACAGCTTGTCATGCACCTATTGTAAAAAAATGAAATATTTCTACGGACAATTTTTTGTTCATAAATTACTCTGGGAAGCAATTAAGTATACAAGAAATAAGCTTTTACGCTGGTAAACTTAGCATAACACTCATAAATTTTCGAGTAAAAGTCGTGAGGAGAAACTGTAATCAATCGAGTAAAAAAATCGAAATTCTCGCTTTACTCAAGAGAGTGTGTATAAAACAATGTATATGAATGCCATAGCAGACCCATTGACAACAACATGTTGAATAGATTCTTTAATGAATATTAATCGCTTTTTCTCGAAGAATTTGATTTGAAAAGCAAGCTCACAAGAATGTTTAGAAATAATTGGTTAAAAGGCATCTTACAGGGAAAACAAAAACATTTTTTGTGCTGTGTCGGCATTTGATCAGAAAATTTAATTAAAAAACAGAGTGGTACACAGACCACCGACTGACGTGAGATTATCCAGGAGAGTAATAGAAAGAATAGGAAACAAGACAGGCTCATATATCCAGACATCACGCTGAAAGAGTAGGGGGCTTGTGAAACAGCAAGTAGCATGTCAAATAAAGTGGCATTTCCATACAACGAGGGTGCAAGGAAGCTATAAAATCTACACTAAAACGCTTCACCACACTCTCGTCATTTCAATTGCTATCACAGAAAATAACGCACATATTTATAGCATACGCGAATATTGATGGGAAAACGCCAACATAATCTACGTTCTTAGTGCGGCGTCGGCTAGTGTCAAAAATTACAAAATTTCGGCTGCACAGCACACCATTTTTGGCGCTTGAGATGTAATAAAATTCTTTTTTTTAACCATCCTAGAACAGATACCGGACTATTAGCAACGGGTGATAGCTGAAAAAACCCCAAACACTGTAAACACGCAAATTGATAAGGACGGTCTTGATATGTCATACGTAAATTTAATGCAGATGATGAACAAACAATACAAACTGAAAAGAAAAGAAGAAAAAATCTGACAACACTGGTGGACATGGACAATCTAACAACACTCGTTACAGCGATAAAAAGTTGAAACGTTAAAAATGATAACATAATCGACTAATGCTCGCATTTGCTCTGCAAATGGGTCCAGAAATGTATGAATATGTCAAACATGGCGATACATGATATGACTCGAGCTTTGCTGTCTGAATTCAACGTATGGTACTTGGGCGATGGATCATTGGGAGGAAATCCAGAAGTGATTTTAGAAGACTTGAAAACCGTCATCTGCGTTGGGCCTCCGGCTAAATTTCGTAAAATGTGAACTGATGATTCTCGACAACGACGGTCATCACGAAATTCACGACAAATTCAATGAAATCGCCCCAGGCATAACTTTAACAGACAAGGAAATAACATTTCTTGGTGCTCCGATAACCAGTGTCAATATCGGCGATGCTATTCAAACAAAAATTAAAAAGCTGGGCTTAATGGTGGATCGGCTGAAGGGAATCAACTCACATCAGGCATTTTTTCTTCTTCAAAATTCGCTTTCCATTCCAATGTTTAATTTCTTGCTTCGATCGACTCCATGTTAGTTTTCGATGAGTGATCTTGAACACTACAAAAAGGTCCTAAAATCGGCCATGGGGATTATCATGAACTGCAGTCTGAACGACGTAGCATGGAGGCAATCAACACTCTCAGTTAATTACGGAAGAATCGGTTTCAGAGACGTCACAAATCTCTGTTACTCCAGTTTCTTGGGATCAACTCACTCGGTTAAAGATTTGTTGGATGCTATCCTACCCTCTTTCGTGAACGATTTAGCAGATCCATTGATCGCGGAAGCAACAACGCTATGGCAAGCGATTTCTAGTGCTCCACCTCCCAACAAATTTCAAAAAAATTGGGACGGCCTTATCAGCTCCTCAACATATCGAGAACTTCTGGAGAATACAACGTCGGACATAGACATAGAATACTTTCCCAACAGCGCCTTTGGGTACTCTTTTAGACGACCAGTCTTTCAAAATTGCGATTGCTCTTAGACTCGGTACGATTCTATGCCATCCACACGTATGTGGAAAAGCAAGGCACAAAATTGTCAATGATCTCATAAATTGAGCTTTAACTTCATGCGACATCCCATCTATCAGAGAACCGTCGGGCTGTAACAGGAATGACGGCAAAAAACCAGATGGACTGACAATCATCCCTTGGAAGCGCGGTAAACCTCTTGTATGGGACTTTACATGCGGTGATACTGTCTGCAAAACATACATCAGATCTACATGCAAACGTGCTGGTGGTGCTGCGTCAAAACGGCAAAATATGCATGTTTGGAGGACCGTTTCTGCTTTGTACCGGTTGCTATAGCAACATTTGGCACTTGGGGATATGAAGGAAAAAAATTAATTAACGAAATTGGAAAGAAGCTGGCGGAAAAAACCGGGGAAACTCGATCCAAAGCATACTTGATACAGAGGATCAGTCTGGCGATACAGAGAGGGAACGCAGTGTCTATCCTCAGAACAATTCCCGACGAAAAATTAGACACGGTGTATGATATACTTTAAAATTTGTGCAGCAATGTGTTTTATGTTTTCCATGAACAAAAATGATGATCGACTAAATGAAATGTAGTTAAAATCATAAACGAACAACAAACTTTACCTAGCCTGATGATGAGCCAAACTGAGGCTCGAAATATAGGTGAACTAAAACTTTAATCAATGACTTTCGATTTGCCGCATAAAACCTCAAAACAAAAAACCAACATGTAATAAAATTCGTCATGAAATTTTGTATACTTTGACATAAGCCGCCGCCATACAGTTAGGAATTAAATTGAATTTGTTTAAATTCCATCTGTTAAATGGCGTTTAAAACGTCAAAATATGAAACACGTGGTAGTGGGGAAACAACCGCAAAAGCTTCGCTTCGTCAATTAACTTTGTGAAAGAAATAAATAAGAAAAAAACTACAGCGGAAGCTTGTCTAAGAACTTTGTCGTTTAAAACGTCAACGTTTCATCGACTATTCATCCTAACAGACTCAATTGATATGTCAGAAAAATGAAAATGTTCTTGTCTATTTGTCGCATTTTCTGTCAAAGTACAAGTCTTAGGTGTATTTTCGCATCAGTAGATGTTACTAGGATGAACCCATCCATAGAAGCGTAGCACCAAAAGATTACTTTCTGTTCAATTTTCCTAAAAATTGCGAATGTCAGGGCACGAATGTTTAAGTACGACTTGATGTCTTGAGACTATGTGGTATCATTATCCATCCCAGATTCTTATTTCCTTGTTAACAATTTAAGCTTGATACGACAAATTAATTTACATTAGCAACATTACAACAAACTTTTCGAATTTTTTATTCTCAAAGCGGTAAAGTTGGACAAATTAAAATGGAATATCTATAACATAAACATTGCGTCTCAGTTGTAAGCAACCTCACACATCAGGATAAGGTGACATACAGGTATATGCAGTGCACAATGCATGTGACAGTATTTTCTAAATTAATTTCGTTGGAATGATATTGAGTTCTCTATTGCCTTTTAATGCACATAGTTTATTGGTGGCACAAACTTATTTTCAACAAAAATTTATTTTTATGGGTTTCTTCACTTACACAAGACCATTTATCCATTGTTATGTAATTTTAGCACTTCCATTTGTTCGTTCCTTTCATAGACTTCCACAGAGGACACAACGGCAACATATATGATAATGTGGCTTGTATTGAATGAAATTCGCAGTGAAGCTTTTTCAAATCCATTTCAAGTTGTCATTATCGAACTTTTACATTCCTCTCAGTTACGTAAAATGGAAGAAAAACTGTTTAGTTTCAATAAAACTGAAGGCTTCATTTTTGTGAAAACCTATTAATATACTCAACTCATGTGTTTATGCGCCGTATGATATTGCAATGATTAAAATATGATTTATATTTCGCTTATAGAATCGAATGGGGTAGAACTTAATGGGAAATATGATTCGCTGTGCACTTTTACCATTATTGGATTAAAATCGAGGATAGAGCATAAAAAACGTCTGGTAGTAATTGAGCATGAGCACGACTAGGTCTGTGGTGAATATTATCTCTTGCAAAAGGCAACTATTACCTTGACATATCCACGCTTTTAGTGCGGCGTGGGATTAAAGAATACAATGACCATTCAACCCTGTAATGACTTGAAACTGTTTGACTTGATATTGTTTTGACCTGTTTTGAACAAACGTAAAACCTAAAAACTAACGTGGTCACATAGCGTCAAGATCAACTTCAGGTCACTTTAAGACATTTGAACACATGTTTCAGGGTTTTAGGGAAAATGGACCAATCCTGGGATACGACCACTTCTAGACTTGGGAGGGATGACTCATATCTCAGAAACTATGGTAGTTAGAAAGTTACTTCCAAAGGAAAGTTGCAGATAATAAAATTTTACAGAAAACCTGTTTCAAGGCTTTGGGGAAAAACGGCCCAATCCTGGGATATGACTACTTTTAGAATTGTGCAGTATGATACATATCTCTAGAACTATGAGAGTTAGAAAGTCGCTTCCAAAGACAATGTTGTAGAGGATAAAATTTTGGAGAACTCGTGTTTTAGGATTTTAGGGAAAAACGGCCCAGTCCTGGGATATAACCCGTTTAAGAAGTGGGATTGATGACTCATAACTCTACAACTATGGCAGTTAGAAAGTTGTTTCCAAGGGCAAAGTAGTTTCAGGATTTTTTGTAGAGTTGAAACAAAATAAATTGTGTGCTGTTACATAAGCATCATATCTTCGATCCTCAAGAACTTACTGAAGTTTAGATATTAGGAGATATTTTTGAAGATTTTAAAGGAGGCCGTGCAACAGAATTGACTAATATTTTTTTTGTTCCTTTTAAATATTTTGAAATTAATTTCTTTTTTTTGTAATAGATTCAATAAAATATACTATGGGTCAATCATCTAGTGGTCTACCTAGTGTTTCTGACTGTGTTTGTTTTTGTTTAACGGATAATGTCAAGGATGCGAGTGCTCAAAATTGGATTTTTTGCAAAGGATGCAGCAAGTGGTACCATAGAAAATGTTGTTTGGTAGGTGATTACGAATTCAAAAGGATGGTAAATAACACGGATTGGTACTGCTCAAGTCTTCATTGCGACAGGATTTTTTCTTCATTTGGAGATAATGATAAGGTAAAACATCAAACTCGTGAACGTTTGACTAGGAAATGTAAAAACAAATGCCCAGAACGTGTTTCAGAAATTTCTTTGGAAGATGTTTCTGTTTCTGGAAGGGTAATTTGTAGTATTTGCGGTTTCCCGGCTAAGAATATTCATGGGTTGAATGTTCATATGAGTAAACATAGGCGTGACATTCATGTTAGTGATAATTTGCCTAATAATGAAATGTCTAATTCTGATGAGTTGACACATGATGAGACTGTATCTGAAATTTTAAATAATTTCGGACTACTGCTTAACAAGTGTCGAGTTTCAGTTCCATTGACTCGTATTATACAGAAATCCGTGAGGATTGCTGTTTGTCAGGAACTTTGTGGGGAAATTGAAGGTTTATTACAGAAAAATGATGTTAATTCTTGGATGAGATTACTTGCTTTTCCATACATCGTTTTGAATAATAAATCAAAGGGGAAAGATGGTATTAATATCATTAGGTCTAATTTGAATTTCTTTAGAGATTGTAGGGACGTCAATGAAGCTTTGTCCAAAGTTTTAATTGACGCAAGTATTCCATTCACATTGAATAAATCTGTCAATGGAGATGCTGTTATTATGAGAGTAGCTACGAGGAAAGTTAGTGAGGGTGACATCAAAGGTGCTGTTAGAGTTTTATGCTCTAATGAAACTGTTGCGCCTCAAACTTTGGAAAATGTTTCCAAGCTGAAGGCCAAGCACCCAGATGATGATGGCGGGGATTTTGAGAAAATAGAACTGATTAGTAGTTTGTCAGCTACTACAATTGAGGATGTTGTCAAAGCTATAAGAAGCTTTCCATTGAGTTCTTCTGGTGGTATAGGCGGTTTGCGACCTCGACATTTAAAAGATTTAACTTCTTTTACTTGCGGTGAATCTGCAAATCGTCTTTTAAGGGCAATAGCCTCATTGGTGGACATTATTAAGTTTGGTAATCTTCAAAAAGATGTCTCTAAAATATTTTTTGGAGCTTCATTGACTGCTCTTATGAAAGGTGAGGATGATGTTAGGCCGATAGCAGTAGGTATTGTTTGGAGACGCTTAACAGGTAAAATTGCTTGTTACAATGTTAGGGATAGCTTAGTCGAGAAGTTAAAACCCGTTCAGTTAGGATTTGCTGTTCAAGGAGGGGCAGAAGCTTTGGTTCATGCTGTACGTAGATTCTGTACAGCTGACCATGTTGGGCCAATGGCTTTAGTTAAGTTTGACTTTAGCAATGCATTTAATATGTTATTTAGAAAGTTTATGTTAGGCGAAGTTAAGGAGATATGTCCAGAATTATTTCCTTTGCTTCAACAAGCTTACAGGCTTTCCTCCAATCTTTACTTTCTTGATGAGCCTTTGCTTTCAGAGAGAGGGTTTCAGCAGGGTGACCCACTAGGTCCTCCAGGTTTTTGTATTGGTATTATGAGAATGACACATTCTCTTTCATCTAGGTTAAATGGTTGGTATTTAGATGATGGTACTGTTGGTGATAGGCTTTCAGTAGTATTAGATGATATTAGGAAAGTGTTAGATTTTTGTGAATTATCAGGCTTGTCATTAAACAAAAAAAAATGCGAAGTTTTTTTTGTTGATGCAACTGATAAAGATAAGGCCCACAAGTATTCTGAGATATCAGCGTTATTGCCAGGGATTAAGAAAGTTGATGAGTCTTCTCTTGAGATATTAGGCTCACCAATCTTTGAGTCAGGTTTAGAAAGGATGTTTTCATCCAAAATTGCAACGATCAAATTAATGTGTGATCGTTTACAATTAATGGATGTTCACCCCGCATTGTGTATTTTTAGGAAGTCTTTAGGAAGTCTTTAGGTAGTTGTAGGTTCAATTATTTGCTGCGTTCTTCTAGGGCATTTCTATTACGTGATCATTTAAAAAATGTTGACGAGATTTTTCGTTCAACTATTGAAGCGATTACGAATGTTAGGATGTCAGAATTTTCTTGGGATCAGGCTACTCTTCCTTTAGCTTTTGGGGGTTTAGGAATTCGGAAGGTTGAAGATTTGGCATTGCCAGCCTATTTATCATCTGTGTATTCTTCATCTGATCTGTCAAATAAGTTGTTAGAAAAATTTAATTTGCAAATAATCGATAATTACATTTTAGAGTTAGTTGAAGAAATTCCTCAAGATTTTATTCCTGGTTATGAGAAGAGAAAGGAGCAGAAAAATTGAGATCTTCCGAGGATCAACAGCAAGTTTTCTAGGATGTTTGATTCTAGTGAACCTGTTGCTCGAGCCAGACTACTTGCGTCATCTACTAATGAATCTTCAAAGTGGCTGCAGGTGGTCCCATCGAGTAATACGGGTTTACTATTAGATAACAATTCCGCGAGAATTGCCGTTGGTCTTCGTTTAGGTTCTCAATTATGTAAAGAACATAAATGCATCTGTGGTGCTATGGTTAAAAAGGACGGCCTACATGGTTTGTCTTGCAAGAAGAAATCAGGGATAATTTCTAGGCACGATGAAGTTAATAAAATTATTTCTCACGCATTGTCTTCCGCAGGATTTCCAAATATAATACAACCACCAGGAATTTCTAGGGATGATGGTAAACGACCTGATGGCATGACTCTAATTCCGTGGAGTCATGGAAAGTCTCTTCTCTGGGCCGTGACTGTTCGAGACACGTTAGCTCCTTCTTATGTCAATGAATCTTCCAAGAAAGCGCGTTCAATAGCCGATAAAGCGGAAAGATTTAAGCATAATCATTATATTCGTTTAAAAGAGAATTATTTATTAACTCCTGTTGCTTTCGAAACTCTAGGTTGTATGGGCACAGAAACGAAGAAATTAATAGACAAATTAGGGTCATTGATAAGGACAGCTTCTGGGGAATCACGCTCGAAAGATTTCCTATTATAGAAGATTTCAGTTGCAATTCAAAGAGGCAATGCGGCATGCATCCTGGCAACATTAGGGAAAAGTAGAGTAGATGAAATTTATTTATTGTAATTTGTTGTTGAAAAGATCGTTTTTTTACTGGCTGCGCCATTGTGAGCAGTCTTTTTTTTCGCTTAAATAAAAACATTGAAAATTTAGTATGTAGGGAAAAAAAAAATTTTAAAGATCAAATGTAAGGAAATATTCGAAAATTGATAAGAAATTAATTTTTCGTCGAAGTTGTTGTTTAATTGTGAACTCGTAGAGTCACGAAGTCAGGAAGCGAGAAAAAAGCTTTGGCATCATTTTGAAACATAGGATTAAGGAGGATTAAAAGAAAATGAGGCAAATAAGGGAAGTGATGAAGTGTGTGAAGCCTGCAGTGCTCTCTAACCGCAAACTTTCGACAAATTTATTTCAAATCAGAAAATTCAACATTTTCGTTTGATGACAATAATTAAATAATAATATGCGTTTTATTACGTAAATTAATTGACAAATATTTCCGATAAAATACCATTTTTGAAATGAATTTGTCCTCAAGGTTGTGGGTTGAGGGCACTGATGTAACAGTGGAATTATTTGCTATGGTAATAATTAGATGACAATGGTAACAGTAAACAGTTTACAAGTTCCCATAGTCACACTTGTACAGACAGACGGTCTCATAATTTCACATGAATCTATGCAGGTTAATAGTAAAAGTTAATTATCCTTATGCTTCACATAACGCCGAAGCCAACGAAATTCATCAACATTACATTTTCAGCGCAAACATGTCATATATAAGACGAGTTATGGAAGTAATACTGGCAAAATTTTCCTTTTATAGATTACTGAAAGAGTTACATAAAAAATCGCGTGTGCACCGACACATGTTTGGCCGCCACCAACTTATTACATTTACACAAAGATCAACACTTCTTGCAATAGAAAGATTTTATTGAACTATGCCAATTTAGATTGTATGCGTCGTGTCGTTGTTCAATTAAATTCAAGATGAATTTGTAGCAAAAAGCATACGCATAATTTATGGTAATACTAGTGGCTGATTGACAATATTTATTGAAGTTATTTAGAAAATTCTTTTTTCGTATTGGTATTGCGAGAAAGAAAACCTTGTACAGTCAACGGTTCGTATAATTGTAACACATAAAATATTCGTTGACCAGAAATGTGTGTCGCGGTCGCCACAATTTAGTCGAAAAGTCGTGCTGCTCGAATCTTATTTCCTTAATTAACGCGGTTACTTGCATCCCCTAGCCAACCTTTAAACAAATTTTTTTAAACTGTAGGGACTTTCGAATTTTTGTATTATAATCTACCACATGATAAGAAGAAGTTATTATAAAAAGGAAAGAGTTGTGCCTACTTTCGTACCATAATAGGAAAACTATTACAACACAAGAAAGCGAAGCTTACTTTCTGGTACATATTTTGTATTTCGAGTACAAAAAAAGCTTCCTTTCGGAAACTCGATTTCCTAGTAGGACTGCGGTTCATCACATTGTTTTATTCATTTTCTTTATATCCCTGCGAATACAACAATTCACTGAGGTTTTTATTAATAGCTACCCATTCAGGCGACAACTTCATTAAAATACACATTTATTTCACTGAATGGCGAAAGCAAAATCATTTCAATATAACGACTACATGATAGTAATCACTCGATTTTGATTTGAATGTCTTTTCAAACAAAAATACTTTTGATGTGTATCATTCGGAGGTCATGGTACCTATACACATCAACATTAATGAATCCTTTCCAAAAACCTTTTCATGTAGTAACATTCATTCAATAATAACTTTACTTCATTGTAGTCAAAACGTGTTACATTTAAAATGTCTTTTTGCGTCCTTGGCGTCAAAAACCTAGACGCATAGACAAACAAAAACAACAAGTTGCTTCTTAATGGTATTTATTTTAAGTCCTACATTTCAATAGCAGGGGATAGAGGGATGGATATTTATCATATCATACACTAGAACGATGGCAGGGAAAATATCTTTTCATTAATATTTATGAGTTTCTTGTAACGGGTATAGAGTATATTTAGCACTTCACATTTGTATCGTTGGCATTTTATTCTAAGATTTTTTTCTCTCGGTCTTTAAAACATTTTAAAGATTATCCCTCTTTCAAATTAAATAATAATGAATGTTTATTATTCTATTACTTGTACAATGTTTATCTGGTTGACGGATTGCTTTAGGGGTTGCACTGGTCGATTTCAGAAGGCAGCTTGGTGCCAAAAAAGTTCCTATGGTAATGTTGGATGGCGAAACGAGTACATTAATGTGCACAAGGTCCCGACTCGGCACCAGGCTGCGTACTTGAAAAGTATGAGTAGCCTTTAAGAAGGCAGCCTGCTGCCGAAAATCAGTTAAACTCATTGTAACGGCAGTAACGAATACTATGCGTCACATAAATTTCAACTCGGCACCAGACTGCTGCTGCCCTCTACATTCACAGTAGAATATCTTAAGTAGGCAGCCTGGTGCCGTGTTGAAATTTATATCACGTATAGTATTTGTTACTGCCGTTACGATGACATTAACAGATTTTCGGCACGAGGCTGCGTTCTTTATGGCTACTTAAACGTCCCAAGTAGGCAGCCTGGTGCCGAGTTGGAACATTGTGCATAGTAATGTCCTCGTTCCCCACTCCAACATTGCCATAGAAAATTTTTTGGCACCAGGCTGCCCAGCTTGATATGCAGACCTCTACTTGTTGCAATTTTTCTCCATGGAAATGCTCTACACGACGGTGACATAAGAAGTTCATGCACTAGACAAAGGACCAGTCTACTGTGTGAACTCCTTGTGAACTCCTTATTTCATAGTCTCGTAGAACATTTTCATGGAGTAAAATTGCAACAAACAGAAGCCTTTTTTAACCACCACAGCCTTAACACATTTTAAAGTCGTTTTTGAAGAAAATGGTGCTAAATTTGAAGAGAAAAGCAGAAGCAACATGCATCGTCCAAATGGTGATCCCTTCGTCGTAACACCTTGATATAAGCAAGTTCATTCTCTGCCCTTTGATCCGCCTTATTTCTTCACTTTCAGTAATTTTCATTTGAAATTGTTGAAACTTGTACAATTTATGCAGACAACTGTTTGTTTCATCTTTATAAATTTGAAATTAAGGGGACGTCCATTAATTACGTACGCAAGAAAATGTGGTTTTTGGACCCTCCCCCTCCCCCCTGTACGCATCCGTATATTTTAACCAACACCCCCCCCCCCCTCCTCGAGTTGCCAGTCCGGTCTTGTGTGACACAATAATTATTATTCCACAAGAATGTAAACGGTATTTTATGTTTGAGAAATGGTGACCTATTTGCCATTTCCAGAACATAAAATGCCTGTACAGTTCTGGCAGCCTTAATGGTTTTATATGTTGAGTGTTGAAACGGCTTGAACGTGTCATCTATGTATCTTTACAGTTCTACTGCAAAGCTTAAACTTTTAAAGTTCGAGTATAAAGATTCTATGGTGATATCTATTTATTGATAATAGCTGAATACGATTTCAACTTAAAACTAGTCCCGATAGTCGGTGGTGCCATCATTATTCAGCATAGCTGAATACAACAATTTTTGAACCTACTGCAAAGCCCTCTTTACATCGAGTTTTTCGCTCAAATAAAGTGCGTTTTATATGCGAATAACATTTTCCGCTGACATTTTAAAACAACAGAAAATAAAATAAATTGTAACAATTTTATATGTTAATGATAGTACAATTTTTTCATGCAATTTATTAAAAAAAAATCGAAAAATTCATAAAAAGCCAAGTAACAATTGCGCTTTTGTTTACCACAAAATACAAAAATGGAAACATTATTTATTTAAAAATATTAAATAAATGCGAGAAGGTATGTCCGTGTCACGTAAAAAAGTACACAGAACTTTGGTTCTCTGCATTTTTTCATTTATTGTGAGAGAGTGACACACACTCCATTAAACAACCTCACTTCGTTATTGCAAAACGGCGTTCAAATATAACTTTATTAATTTGGACTATTCGTTTAGTACACTAACCCCACTACACGTTAGCTTACGAGGTGCTTTTATTCATGTGAAGTCATTCATGACGGTTGCGAATTATGGCGAAGATTTGTCAGTTCAGTTCAGGTAGGCTCTTAGGTTGTTCACGTTTCCAGTTCCAGTTCCTTTTTCATTAGTATATGACGTTAAGCTTTCAATAAGTGTCATACCCCTGTATATGACCAATTGTTTGGTAACAAACTCACTATCTCTCTCCATTTTGAAATAACTTTGCCTTCGGTATTCGTTTTTAATCTTGCAATGCACTTCTGGACACATCCGAAAGGTTCGACTGATATTGATAACTTGGTTAAATTGGGAGAATATATTCTGGGATTTGTGAGTGATTTTAAGTACTTGGGGCTGTTTGTTGACGATCGCCTGAAATGGGATAGACACTTGGCTAAGTTGTGTGGCAAAGTGTCTGCCGTATGCGGGGTGCTTTCGAAACTTAGGAGGACTTTGACGAAGGCAGTATTGATGAAAATATATTATGCCCTGGTCCATTCCCATCTGAGTTACCTGTCGTGTGCCTGGGGGACAGCTGCTAAAGGGGGCTTGGATCAGTTGCAAGTCCTTCAAAAAAGGTGCCTAAAACATGTATGCAAAATGCCATTGCGTCGTTCTACGCGTGAATTGCTCCGGAGTTATTGCCCGGCTGTGATGAATGTTGATAGCATAGTGAAGTACTCGGCTTGTTCTTATGTGTACAACTGTGTGCATAAGCTGTACCACTCAAAGCTGTGTATGCTAACTGCGCAGCATGTTTATTGTACTTGGAGGAGGCATTAACATTTCCTAATGTGAAAATGGCTAAAGTGATGCCATCGCTTCCTACGGAGTAAAGTTGTTTAATAGTCTCCCTGAATCCATGAAATCGGCGTCTGAATTCAAATTTCGTAAGGAACTTAAATCCTTTCTGGTATTCAATACCCATGAGCCTTGTGTCTGTCAGTTAATTTATGGCGTTCTAGCTTTCTGTATTTTGAGCTGGCTATTGGGTGGGAGAAGTTGACAGCGTTTATACTCGCCGTCTTTTGAAGCTCCTGGTTCTTCTTATAATCATATTGTCACGTGTTTTTTTATGATTACTTGATTTTTCTCGTTCGCTTATTTTCCTTCTCCTTCTCCAAACCCTTTACTACAAATCCCAATCTCTCTCACAACTACTTGTCCCGAAGTTATACAAGCAATACCAAGTGTTTTAGAAGTCCCGAAGTTCCCAACGGAGTATGGCGTATTACTTACTTACTTACTTACTTAACCGGCCCTACAACCCATTAAGGGTCTTGGCCTTCTCCAACCTGCTTCTCCAACCGGACCTATCCTCAGCTAACGTCTTCCAGCTGGTTACTCCCGCCTGGTCTGGTCTGCCTGCACTTCTTTTGCCTTCCGGTTTGGTGATAAAAAGTTTCTTCGGGATACGATTGTCGTCCATACGCTGCACGTGACCAAGCCATCGTAGTCTGTTAGTTTTTGTTGTTCTAACTATGTCCGGCTCTCCATAAAGCTGCATAAGCTCATGATTAAATCGTCTGCGCCATCTATTCATATTTTCGTCAGATACTGGTCCGAAAATTGTCCGCAGTACCTTTCTTTCGAACGTGAGCAGCGATTGTTCGTCTTTCTGAGTCATGCACCACGACTCCGACCCATACGTAACTATTGGTCTTATCACAGATTTGTACAGTGCACATTTAGAGTTTCTGCTTACTGATTTGGACTTTAAAATTTTTATCAGGCTGTAATAACTCCGGTTGGCAAGAGTTATCCGTCTTTTGATTTCGTCCATGATTACGTTGTCAGAATTAAGCAGAGATCCAAGATATACGAACTTGTCTACCACCTTAAATGTGTGTGTGTCAATTGTTACGCTTTGGTCGTGTTGTCGATTCGATGGGGAGACAATCATGTATTCGGTCTTTGTGTCATTAACCTTTAACCCGAGGTCGGTACCTTTTCTGTCCAAAGCCGTGAACTTTTCCTTAACAGCTTCCATGTTTCGGCCCAAGATATCCAAGTCATCAGCGAAGCCCAGCAATTGACTGGATTTGGTGAAAATGGTGCTGCTGGTGTCGATGTCCATGGTTCTCACTGCTGCTTCAAGGGTCAAATTAAAAAGCAGCGTCGCGAGCGGATCACCTTGACGTAGTCCTTCCTCAATGTCGAAAGCGTCTGACAATTTGCTTCGGATTCTTACTCGGCTGTTAGCTCCATCCATTGTCAACTTTGTTAGCGAGATTAGTTTTTTGGGAACCCCTAATTCCTCCATCACTCTCCATAACTTCCTCCTGTTGACACTGTCGTATGCTGCTTTGAAGTCTACGAACAAATGGTGTATTTCCACGTTGTACTCCTTACACTTCTCCAAGATCTGTCTAATGCTAAACAGCTGGTCCGTTGTTGAACGACCTACACGAAAACCACCTTGATATTCACCAACAGTAGATTCCATGTATGGAAGAAGGCGTTTGTATAGAATATACGCAAATATCTTGTAGGCGATATTTAAAAGCGAAATTCCGCGATAGTTGCCACACTCCAATTTGTCGCCTTTCTTGTACAAAGCAGATGAGGCTAGTCTTCCACTCTCCCGGCAACTCCTCGACATTCCAGATGCGCTTGATGAGCTCGTGCATCTCCATACATAATGCGTTACCACCGTGCTTGAAAAGTTCTACAGGTATGTTGTCGGTTCCTGGGGCTTTGAAATTTTTGAGCTTTAAAATTTCATGCTCCACTTCCTGTAGCGTTGGTTCTGCAATATGTGGCTGCGCGGTCTGAAATGGTAAGTTGTTGTTGGTGTCGTTTCGGTTCGGTGGTCTGTTCGGGTTCAGCAGTTCCTTAAAGTACTCCGCCCATCGTCTGATGCACCTTTCCTCATCTGCTAAGACCAACCCATCCTTGTCCTTGCACAATAAAGGTTGTTGACTGTAACCTTTCCTCGATTCGTTTACTTTCCGGTAAAAATTCCGCGTCTCTTTTCGATTACCAAACCTTTCAATTTCGATTAAAACTTCCTTGTCATGTTGTCGCTTTTTTCTTCGGAATAGTTTTTTCTCGAAATTTCTCTTCGAACGGTACTCTGCCATGCCAGCTCGAGTGCATCTATTTAGATATCTCGCTCGAGTCGCATTTTTGTCATCCAGTGCTTTTCTGCATTCGTCATCGAACCAGTCATTTCTTTTCTTTCCCGTTCTCGTTCCTATCGTCTCTGCTGCGGCTTGCTCTACGTTTCGTCTAATTTGATTCCATGCATCGTCCGTGCATAATCCGTTTTTTTTTTCTCTTTTTCCTTTTCACGATTTGACTCGATGTGGACTCGATACCACTTTTTGACTTTTTATTTTTTTTTATTTATTTATTTTTTATTGCATTGACTTTTTTTTTGTTTTTTGTTTCTGCTTTATTTGCATAATGTGTTTTTTTTTGCTTTAATTTTTTATTTATGTTTCAATTAATTTATTACTATGTTAATGTGAATATTACTTAAGGCGTATTATTGTAACGTTTACATGGTTTTTTAACGAGGACTATGACTGCAGTCATAGTCACTCTTTTTCCATGTCGGCTAGAAAATAGTGAGACAATAAAATTAAATATCATCATAGTAGACTTCGCAACCTATCTTGGCATTAAAATCCCCAAGTATGACTTTGATGTCTCGATTCGGTGCTCCATCATACACTTTCACCAGTTTCTCGTAAAATAGCTCCTTCGCTTCGTTATCTTTTTCCTCCGTTGGAGCGTAGACGTTAATAAGAGTATAATTGAAAAATTTTCCTCTTATCCGTAGAGTGCATATTCGTTCGTTGACAGGAGTGAAACCAATCACCGCGTTTCTGACTCTACCGAAGACCATGAAGCCTGTTCCGTATCCTCTTGGGCTGTCGTTGCTCTTGCCGCTGTAATAAAACGTAAAGTCTCTACTGATCATAGAATCCTTCCCAGGCCATCTAGTTTCCTGTACTGCTATAATGTCAAGTTTAGTCGCCCTTAGCGCACTAGTGAGTGATCTCAACCCTCCTGGCCGTAACAGAGATCTAACATTCCATGTTCCTAATTGTAAATCGTTGTCCTTTTTCCGTTGCCTGAGTCGTTGCCGTTTATCCTGTCCAATCCGAGGCTCTGTTGTTGAATTCATAACCATATGCTTTTTTGAGTGTGGTATGGTGGCTAGCCACACGCACAACCCACTAATTCGATTCCCCTCTGACCCGTGGGCAAGTCATCAGGTAGCACTCTTAAGTTTAGCACAAAACTCCGAAGAGAATTGAGATCCCGGGGACTACGACGTGGACGTAAAAAGAGCACTTGATAGTTAGACAGTTGCACGCCTGGCACCTGACACGGACTACCACACTCCGCTCATATGCAATCAGGCGCTACCCTATCTAACTACCCAATCCCCCAGTATGGCGTATTATTATCCACAAAATGTACTGAAAGACTAGATTTTTCGGTCACCTTATGAGAGAAAGGGTAAGTCCGTTTTTGCCTACCACTGCGTCCCTTGCATTTCGCTTAAATGAGCTATAAATCCCCCTTTCGTGAATTATAAGCAACGCCAAAAACATTTTATGGAAATGTGTCACATTCCTCGTATGAATGGAGCCTACTTTGGGAAAAGTTATTTTCATGATAATCTGTAACATATTTGCTCCACATATGAATCTAATAAATATCGAAATACCAAATTATACAGGAATCATCAAATCATTTTCAGTAAAATAATCGAGATTTTGATAGATGTACGAAATGATTCTAAATCAGATGTTAAAACGATGTGATACTATTGTTGAGTTGAGATGCTATTTCGTTATGTTTTTGATCAAATAAATTAACTTGAAGATAAAATTTCGTTTATTGTCCAGTCCACGCACAATAGTATTTACGATATACATCTCGCCTCTACATCCGATAGTTGTAATAAAACGCTACCAACCACTACGTCTATAGTACTTTAATAACATATTTCATACAATATGGCTACGACAACTTCCCATATACTCCAAGTTTGTCATAATGTTTATTGCCATTTAAGATACTCTAACACATTCTTAACGTTTATACGGCACTGAAGTTACACATGAATAAGCCATCTTTTCTCCAAATAAAATTATTGTGCTGACATAGGATATCAAGTTTATATGCAAATAGCTTTGGAAATTGGTAAATCATGACTTATGCTCACTACTCACCCAACGAGGTTCATTTTATTTCGAGCGACAACACGAAAGGGAATGTTGCATAATACAAATTCTGTATTTATATTTTCTTTGAATTGAATTTATGTCCACAGTGTAGACTATACGTGTGTCAATTCGATAGTACGACAAGACGTCAGGTATTTATGAAAATTCTTTTTTATTTCTGACAAAATTTGAAGCGTTCCGACTGAAAATCGGAACTGGTGAACTTTTACCAGATTGAAGTTCCTAACAATGAGATAAAAGACTGGATAAAGAGAAGTTCACTAACAGAAAAGTGAAAACCGACACATTTTTGCTTTTGTGTTTTACTTGGGTTTGTGAATTTTCGCAAGTATTTTTATATAGAGAAATCTATAAAGTCAGCAAATCACAAAACACAAAAATGTGTCGGTTTTCACTTTTCCGTGAGTGTACCTAATTCAGGGAGTACTCACATTGACTCGATCATGCAGCGTCACAATTCACCCATATGTAATCGCTATGGCCCGGTTTAAAAAGTTTGGATTACGGACAATGACATACTATAAGTATAGACTGTCAATATTTAACAAAAATTCAACACAAATTGAAGCAAAAGTGAAATGCGAAATGTTTAGTAGTGTTGGTAAATTACGTAAAATTTATGTCGATTACGTATTTTCAGCAGAACAAATCAGTGTGAATTATGTATGTGTTGGTGTGCGATGTGCGTACTATGGTTACGTAAACCCAGTCTAAATGTTATTATGTAATTGGTTACGGTGTGTTTGGATTATCCATTACATAGCTTTTTTATTAGTTTTGTCTAAAATATTTCACTGAGTGACTGAAGTCTCAAATTAGGAAATATCAGACGAATTATAGAGAATAAATAGGAAAAATAGGAATTAAGAATAGAAATTTCTCCCGATTCCATCAAATTTCTGCGTGCCAATCTTTTGTTCAACTTTTAAGTCCTATATTCCTTATTTATTAAAAAAAGCGGAAAACAACTCGGATCAGGAAGAAACGGGAAAGTCATCGAAGAAGAAATATCAATATTTAAGTATATTTGGGTACGAATTAATTCCAAAAAACCTAATGTATAGCAGAGTATTACACACACTACTACAAAGGCTACAAAATGTTTTTTTTTTCTTTTTTTATTATCGTCATATAAAACGTAATAAAGCCTAAGCCCATTCATATGATACAAATTTGCGGCAGAAAAGTTTGACAAATTCATTTAATAATTCAATTCAGTCGTATAAGTTAAAAAAAAATCTAGATATAAAGAATACGATTGTAATTCATTATCTGAGCGTTTAAAGACTGTAAAAACGATAAAAAACTAAGAACTAAGACCAATACTGCCTTGATTTGCGTATGAAACTTAGTGTGAAGGAGATAAAAAACTTTGTATGGACTTTTACATTGATTGTTTTTTGTCTCTTTCGCACTAAGTTTCTTATGCAAATTACGGCAGTATCACCTCCTGTATTCGTTGCACTGCAAAACTTGCGCGCCATAATTTTTAGAGAATCGTAAACTTGTAATTTAAATCAGATATTTACAATTTAGAAAGAAGATCTTTACAAAGAAGATTGTAAAGTAGGCGATGTAAAAATGACGCAAAAAATTTTGTGAATTTCACATAAAAAACATATGCGAAGACCCGTACGTAAAGCCTTCACGTGCGGAAAGCCTTCAAAAAGTCTCGATGTATGAAACACTATTATCATAAAAAATATAATGCGCATCAGCATAATCAAGTTCTTTTAGTACTATCAGAATTTAAACGACTCTCAGAAATTACCCAAAGTAATGTCGAAAGCCCTCCCGAAGTACATTTTCTGAACTCTGACATCAATCACGCGTTGTCTAACGTTCTTATCCCTCTGAGTTCTAGAAGTGGCTGAATCTCAGGATTGGGACATTTTTCGGGAAAACCCTGAAACACGTGTTCGATAAAATTTAATTCTCTACAACTTTGCCATTGGAAGCAATTTTCCATCTGTCATAGTTCTTAAGATATGACTCATCCCTACCAATTCTAGAAATGGCTATATCTCGGGATTGGGAGGTTTCTGGAAAAAACCCTGAAACACGTGTTTGCTAAAATTTATTTCTCTGCAACTTTATCCCAGAAAGTAGCTTTCTAACTGCTTTAATTCTAGTGATATCTGAGAAAAAGTCTCACCTACCCCCAAAAAACCATGTTTTTGGACACCTTTTCGACCATATTTCCGAAACTACCCAATCGAGTTTGCTCATCTTTGAACTTAAGCCATGGGACATATGTACCTTTCAGCGAAAAAAAATCTCAGCCGTTTCGAAAAAAAGTGGAGACAAACAATTTTTTAAATATTGGATGTGTGGGAGCCCTGAATTTGAATAAAATAAATAATATATAATTGCAATAGTGTTGATGTGTTGCATCACACCACACGCACATTATACTGAGACGAACGTTTTAGGAGGCGAGCATTTATCCGTCTAGCTACTGGAATTTATCCCTCTAGCCGGAAGAGAGGACTCTAGTCATTCATTTATCGTTACGAATACAAATTGAAGAAAAGTAAGTAAATATCGACTTATCAACACGTAACTTTACAATAAAAAACTTACCAGCTTCAGTTAGTTTTAAATTTTGATATAAAATATCTGTGACAGAAAATTCACAGACAGGCAGCAGGTAGACAGGTTGTCTCTTGAGATAAAAGAAATTTATTTTTATCAAGTTGTCACTTTACATCATGACGAAATTTTACATGAAAATAGTTGGAAATTGTTTGCATTGTTTGGATTTGTCTATTTACTTCTTCACACCAACTTTTTCCAAATATTTTCTAGAAAAAGGTTACATATAGTTATTAATGACTGATTTCCAAATACGCAAAGATTTTTTTTACTACAAGACTAATGAGTTTTTGTTTTTTTGGTACCATTGGTACCAACGAAATCCGCGCATTTAATGCGACATCAGCTTATGTCAAAGTATTCGAAATTTTATAACGGAAAGCTGAAAAGCTATTTTTCCTCATTTGACAATAATGAATTTTGTCATGAAATGTAGACTTTGACATAAGTCAACGCCTCACTACTTGCTGTGTGTAGATATGGGCGGAAATATTTTAAATTCGATTTAACTAAGCTAACGTATTATTTCCATATGTCGTAGAACAATTTTCGTAATAGAAAAATGTTATTTATCGAGAAAAAATTCAACACAAATAGTCAAATTCCTAGTTCACGATTCTCACCGAAATTATTTTTGTTACTCCGATTAACGTTATTTCAGTAACGTAATTATATTTGTTTCTGGAATAACGTTATATGGAAAACGTTTCTATATTTCGTTACGGAAATAACGTTATTGGAGGAACAAAAATAATTTCGTTACTGAAATAACGTTAATCTATTAGTGTTGTAACTCTAAACAATAACGTTATTCGTAGAACGAAATTAATAACGTTACTGAATAACGTTATATGCTTGGAGAGAAATGGTACAAATAACGTTATAGAAAAAAACGAAATAATTTTGTTACGAGAATAACGTTATTCAAATAACAAAAGAATTTAGTTACATGAATAACGTTATTTGAAAAACGAAATTATTTTCGTTATGGTGAATAACGTTATACGAAAGGCTCGTTCGTAACGTAACGTAAATAACGAAAATAATAACGTTCTTAAGAACGTTATTGGGGATCCCTGAATGGAAGAGTTTTGTGCTCGTGTGACGCCTTCGGATTTCGTAACTTTTTACTAAAATTATTTTTTGTTGCTTTTTTTAGAATTGAATTTTTGAATTGAATTGAATTGACGTAGGGTGACAAAATAGGGCAGAACGTTAAAAAATCCGTTTGTTTAAAGCTCATAATTCAATTTAACATTTCCAAGAATTTATGTTCCAATTTGTCTCCGCTTTCTTTTTTCTTAATTAATCAATCAATTAATTGACTTAAGCAGTTAATTCATTTAATAACTCTATTATTTTCAATTTCAATTGCAGCAATTATTTTTATGTAATTGATTATTTTCCCAGGCCTAAAGTCGATGCTATCCGCACGAGCAACTATGTTGAGCGGCATAAATATACCATAAATAAAAGAAGTTGGCTTATTATTATGCAAGTGATAATGCACTCGTATCGATATTACTTACACGAACCAAACAAGAACAATGTTAATACGAACAAAATGCATTGTACATTGTCATGTTCAGTTATTTTTCAATTTGGACAATGAAAATTATTGTAAAATTATTTAAATGTTGAATGCCTGTGCGTGGTTAGACTTATTTGGTAAATTGATTGTTAGACGCAGAAACAATAAATCTTATCGTTAATTATTAACACACAGCTTACCTCATAAAAATAAAATGAATTGAAATCCTCGTTTGTATCGGTGATGGAGGAGTTGATTACATCGCTAAGTGATGTAGGCGCCACAAGTATCTGAAACATTGTAATTTAAAGAAAATTAATTTTCGTATCATGTGTTGAAAGAAAATGTCTTAAAGTTAGACTCACAAAACAAATTAATTGTAGGAAGATATCACAAAAGCTTTCATTATACGCTTCAAAAGTGACATGTCGTGGTTTGTGGTTCGGTATAAGATTTGGTATACATTAAAGGGAGTTGGTAAAAAGTTTTCATAAACTGCGTTAAATAATGCTTCAAAATCAAAATCATTCACGAAACTTGAAACTGAGTAGCAAATGAATTGTTTTATTAAGTAAACTTAACTTTCTAAATGACAAAAAGCTATGAAAGTTTATCGTTTATCAGTAAAAATGCAATCAAACTTTACTAATAAGACAGCCGTAAATAATTGTTAGACTGCTGTGAAGATTTTGGACTGACTGGAACTGTCTTCGTTTTAAGCGCTAAAAGTCATAGTTAATTTCATTACAATGGGTGAAAACGGAAAATTCATTAACAAGGTTGAAGTCTGTGGCCAAAGCAGCGAAAATTACAACGAGAGTAAAGTTGATGGCCAAAGAAAAGAGAATTGCATCGTGAAGGAAGTTTGTGGCTAGAGCGCAGCGATGGGCAATTTTCTATTCTAGTGGCAGAATTTTCATTCAAGATCTTTCTATTTTCCTCGAGTTATGAATTAATTGATAAAAATTATTATTTTTAGTAATAAGAAAACGCAACACGAAAACTACTTTTTATGCTTAGGGAGTGGTGCAAAAATTTTATCCCTATATTTTCTACCCTAGAGCGGAAAGTATTTTCGCACCTCTCCCTAGAGACGAAAGCATTTTCGCCCCGCTCACTAGCGACGGACGAGTATATTTTCGCACCCACCCCTACCCTACCCTAAGAGACCGTTCATAAATTACGTAACGTAAGAGGGGGGAGGCATGAGGCAAGCGTTACGGTTGCACAAAGCCTCGAACTAAACCTAAATAAATATTGCCTGACTATCGAGTATATGAAATTACGTCTACTTTAATTGTATCAGAAAGGGCAATATTGAAAAACCCGTCCGAAGCAACTGTACAATAAAATTTTCAAAAAAGTTAAAAAAAATCATACTTCATATAGACAAAAAAGTTCCCTTCAATTTACTCCACAACATAGCAAAATAAATTTTTTGGGCTGGGGTCGACCTTAGGCCTCGAGCGCATACTTTCAAGTTTGGCTCTTTTTAGACCCGTAGGAAGAACGAAGTTCTTCGAAAAGGGGTCTTATGCGTTTACCACGACGTTTGTAACCAGTCGAATTTCGACCCGAGAGTAGGTAGGGAGCACCGATCATGGTCCTTAGATGACGAATTAACAATAAAAAAATGTCCGTCCGAGTAAAACTCAACCGATTTTCAAAAACTTTTTTTCCCTGAAAGGTAATCGAAAATCTTTTATGGGATTGAATCTATGCACTGTCGGCCCAAGGGCCACCGAGCTAGGGCCGTTTAAGTGATTTTTGGTCTTTTGTACATAACTTAAGTAGATCTTTTCTGATTTTCAAAAAATTTTTTTTGTTTGAAAGACCTGGGCGTTGCCGACAATTTATGGAAGAAACTTTTTTGAATTTGAGTCCTTCAACTTAGGTAGGGCACTAAAATCGAGTCTCTGCTAGGGCTCTATGTGTTTTTTGTACATAACTCGAGTAACTTTTTTCCGATTTTCAAAATTTTATTTTGTTTGAAAGATCTAGGCATGGCCGACAGTTTATAAAAGAAACTTCTGCCAGTGCTTTTATGGCTCAAGTGGGCCATGTCGGTCCTAAAGTCGGCCCTAACCAAAAAAAAATTTTTTTGCTATGTTGCAGAGGAAATTGAGGGAAACATTTTTGGCTATGGTATTGTGTGTCCGAGACCTCTACTTATGGCCCTAGGTCGGTACTAAGGTCGACCCTAGCCCAAAAAATGGTTTTTTCTCTGTTACTGAACATTTTTCTATATTTGGGGGTCAATTTTGTGCTTTCGGAAAGGTTTTTTTACACCGTTTCTTCGGACGGGTTTTTCAATATTCCTCATCGGCAATTTCCAATACAACTTAATGTGGACGTAATTTCATACACTTAAGAGTTAAGACAATATTTACTTAAAAGTCTCTTCGTAACATCAACTCTGTTTGCCGCATCTATTCTGATACGTACGGGTGCCCTGCGTATGTTTTCGCTACAACAATGCACAAAAGGACCCTCGACCAATTTAAATTTTCAATAATTTTTTTTTTTCCGAAAGTCTAAATCTTTCATTCAAAACCTTGAAGAGTGATTCCGTGCTAAATTCGCAGAGATATGTCATACTGTTTGGTCGACCTTCAAAAAAGCGAGTAAATCATCTTGATTTGGAATGATTTAAAAATGAAACGACATGGGCTTCCATACAAACCGTTCCAAATCCAAAATATTTGATTTAGAACTAGAAGAAATTCAAATGTCGTTCCATCAAGATGATTTTGCCGAATCAACAAAAAAATTTTTGTCCGTCCGTCCGTGAACACGATAACTCGAGTAAAACTCAATTGATTTTCAAAATTTTGTTTTCTCCTGTCCTGAAAGGAACGCACTGAAAGTAAGGAATGATAATAAACGAAATTTTCAAAAAAAGGTAGCACCAAAAGTGGGTTTGGTATTGCAGACGGGCATTTTTGGACGAAGGGCCGCTGAGCTAGGGTCGCCTTAGTGGTAGTGGTTTTCGGTCTTTTGTACAGAACTCGCGTGAATCTTATCCGACTTTCATATTTTTTTTTGTTTGAAAAACCTGCCCGTACCTGACAATTTATAGAAGAAACTTTTCCGATTTCGAGCTTTAGGACTCAAATAATATTGAATTTGGGCAAAATTGGTTGAGAACTTTTGAAGTTATTGTCGAAAAAGTGGTGAAAAACGTTGTTTTCCGAAGGTTGGTGAAACTTTTCGACTTATATCTCTGCGAAATTATAACGGAAATCGCTCTTGAAAGTTTTAGTAAAAGATTTGGACATCAAAAAATCACGGAAATTAAATTAGTGAAAATCTGTCGAGTGGTTCGGGATGTAGAGTCCTTAGTGTGGGTCCAACTCACGCTACGCGACCCTAAACTATATTTTGTGATTTTTCGTGAATATTCCTTTAAGATGAGGTTTTCTGTTCGGTGTTATGTGTGGGTATCTGAGGTTATGACGGCGCTATGAGTTGGTTTAAAAATCTATATTTCAGAAGGGTTTTCGCATTAGCTCAGGTAGTTTTTGTGTGCCATTCAGGTAAAATACAAATATGTTAGTAAAGTGGAATTAATTTGATACGAGATCGTGTGGGCTTTAGGTCTTTCATTATATTTTCAATTCACCCTCAATTTAATATTAAATCTCTTCTTTGTTGCCACTGTATACAATACACTATTGATGGTAAAAATTGATAGCCTCTTTAAATGCTGTGTTCGCTATTTTCATTGTCATATCTAACAAATCATCAATTAAACTTACCTGTGTCACAGTATTTGTTTGATTATTTGTTAAACAGTTGTCATAGTCGCGGTTTTGCAAGCAATTTTGGTTAAAATCATCATCCGTAATCATCATTCCTCTTTGACAATTTTCTGTGAGTTGTCTCGTACAGTTCATTTTGCGAACGAATATTTTTTGCTGATGTTCCACCAATAATATTGACTTATCGTTGTGTATGAAACGAATTTCATTTGAATTATCGTTGGGGGACACTGCTGATGAGAATGTTGATGTCGTTGTTGATGGCGATAAATATCTTCGCATGGCAAGCAAATCCATGATGCCATTATAGATGTTATTATTGAATGTTAGATCTCTATATTACCGTGCTTGACCTGTGAAAATCGAAATAAACTTTGCTTTATTGCGTGTAAGTTTCTTCTCCCCTTTTTTCATTCCATACATCGACATAACTTTTAGTGCATGTTTGACTTTATGTCTTTTATATTTTTGAAATGGAAAAATTGGCTTTTATTGCTTTTTCACTCCGTCCCGAAGTCAATGGGTACAGCATTTAATGAGACCCAAAACTAATATGAAAAATCTGTGAGCAATACCGATGTCAATTAAGCGGACATGAAAGGCATTTGAAACGGAAAAACGTAGTAACGGGGAATTTATTAAAAAATAATTGTAACAAGTGCGGCATATATAAATTGGGGGCTGGTGGCTTACATAATTTAATTTAATTCACGAATCGTTTTGTTAAATCGACCAAACTGTTGGGTGGAAATTAAATTTGTTTGTAACTTTTTAGTTATTGAACAAAGTTTTGCTATTTATATCGTAGCCCGATGATGAACATCCCATCATAGAGGAATAACTTGATAACGTACATGCTTAGCCAACTAGACTTTTGACGAGAAATGGAAGAATCCATTGAAGGCTCCATATTTTCCTCCCTTCTAGAATGCGGAGACATGTCAAAGTCACTCGTCAGTCAATTCCAACCCAACAATGATCTCTGGTCGTAGCGAGCATTTCTGTGAAGAGCCCATAGATGAACAAAGCGAGACGCTACTGACACCGTGGGGGGTCAGTAGTGTATTCTGTACACTATTGACTATCGGGTGTCAAGAGGTTTTATTAACGACTGTGGGCACCTAGCGAGGGGTTAACAGTTCGAGGAATAGGGTGGGACAGGCGTTATTTTCAATTGATCAATTGGATCGATTCAATTGACCAAATTGATCAAGTATTTGACCAAATTGATTAAATATTTGGTCAATTAGAATATCAATTTGATCAATTAGTATCAATTATAGGGTCGATTCGATCAAACAGGAGGTAAAATGGCAAGGAAATTGAGTGGGACACAATTCTATCGATTTGTTAACTGTAAAAACTTGCAAAAACTAACATGCATATCTAGTTAGTCTCAGTATCACAACAAAAACCCCTTTTAAAAGGGAAACGTGATGCAAGTCCTCGTCTCTTCTTCCAAAACAACTGATATCAATTTGGGTGACGCTCACGGTCACAAATGCCGGACCCCCCAATGTTATAGTTTTTCTGTTCAGATTTGACACGAAAAAAATTAAGTTTTGCATGATGTGTGGAGTACGGGTAGCCAAATTTTTGGCGTGCGAAATGTGAAAGCGCAGAAAAATTATTACGTTGGGAGGGTTTCGGCATTTGTGACGCATTGCTTTAATCAAAAATGAAAATATTTCAAAAGAATTTTTTGCGTTCCGAAGGTGTAAGCGTCCCCAAATTGATATCAGTTGTTTTGGAAGAAGGGACGAGGACTTGCGTCACGTTTCCCTTTTAAAAAGGGTTTTTGTTGTGATATCAGTAGTTTTGGAAGAAAAAAAAACAAATTTTGGAGAAAAAATTTCCGGCGAAAAAAATTTTCAGCGAAAAAAAATTT
>CM055404.1:7228459-7252674 GCA_029228625.1 Pseudolycoriella hygida
ATTAAAAAAAAAATTTTCAAAAATTTTTTTTTAAAAAAATCTCAAAAGAAATTTTTTAGGGTAGGTCAACCTCAGAACCGACCCAGAGTTCTAAAGAGAGGCCTCTTGGAAACCTATTTCAAAAGTTCCCCTCAATTTACTCTGCAACATAACGAAAGGAATTTTTAGGGCTGGGGTTGATCTTAGGACCAACGCTCGGATCTATACTTCATCATTAGAGAGTAGAGTAGAGAATATGCATTAAAAAACACCAAATACCGTTTAGTGTAGTAGCGTGAGTTGCGTCTACACTAAGGACCCTACGCTCAACCAATTTTCACTATTTTTTTTTTGTGATTTCGGGAAGTTCATATGGTTGTGAATGAAAGAACCTTGAAGAGAACAACGTTTTTGAACAATTTTTCGATCGAACGACCGATCAAAATATTATCCGTGTCATTTTTGATCGTAAGTGGACTTGCGTCACGGACGCATTACCACCACGAGTCCATGAGTTACATTCGAGCTCCATTCATACGTATCACGGTCAAAACATTCATATCAAAACATTTATTAGAATTCAAATCGATTTCCTCTCAAATGCAAAAATACGACCTTTCCTTAACGTCACAAAAAGATACTGTTGGAAAATTTAAACCGAATAAATTGAATGAAAACGCTATAAATAGTTCCCATTTTTTCGCAAAAGAAACGAACCGGTGTAGCAGCCCATTTATGTTTCTGACCAAGCACACAACTGGTCTGGCAGCATAGTTCAAGTACACTTTCAAAGTGTTACCTCAAGTGAGCACATGATTTATTGTGTGCCAATAATTACGATCTTAAAACGCTTCCCTCCAATAAAAAACTGCAAATATAATCAACTTGAAACACTTTCATCGCGCCCGCATTATTTCATGATTTATAGAATGTAATGAGTGAAGGTAATTTCAGTGAAACTAATTTCGAGAAATGACAAGTTTTTTCCTGTCTTGACTTAGTGCAGCAAGTTCAAAGGTGCACTGTGTATTGCGAGTACAACAGGAAGTGTATTGTATCTGGAGTGTTGACGTTACCAAATAATTAAACTGAAATTGAAGTCTCGGTTGTAACATAATAAACGTCTTAACATGGGGCGTTTCGTAATGGAAAATAATAGAAAATATCAAGTCACAACCCACCCAATTAAAACGTTAATAAGAAATCTCAACGAATTGTTAGATCATATCAATAATGGAGGAGAATGATGCATAGAATAAGAACATAACTCTCTTCGCGCAGACCAATTTCTTGTTTCAATAACATCATAAAGGCGATTAAAAGCCACAACCGCAATTAATAATTTATGAAAATGTTTAGATAATTCCCTTGCACATTAAATATAATTTTGTATTCGAAGAGCTTTGCTCCAAATGAAGTAAATAACACAATTAAATGGGACTACAATATACAGGGTGGATATCAATAAGTCGAAACCAAGCTGGAGAAATCAACAACCGCATCAAACTTTATACACCGTTTATGCCTTTCAGTGTGAGGTCTTTCCGCCCGGTGATCATGGAGGGTGGTCCTCCTATCTTGTGCCAAGGAGATGGTTTGTTCGCAGAGAGAAAGTACCCTAAATTCTAAATCTAGGGGCCCACCCCTAGGGCGCACATTCGGAACCTGATCATTCAATATCCTCTTTGGCAGCCTATTACTACCTATCCTATGATCCTAACCCTTGCCGCTCTTCCACTTAAACGCAACCCTTAAATTTTCCCCAGCTGGGAGACGTTAGCTGAAGATAAAACCGCTTGGAGTCGGATGTTGAGAACTAGGTCGGTCCTAAGATCAAAAAAAGTTGTTTATATGTTGTAGAGAAAATTGAAGGTAACATGGAAGTATGGGTTAGTAACATGGAATTATAGGTTTATAGGCTAGGAACGCCCTTGTTTCGGACGGGATTTTCGATTTTGCCTTTTGGCGTTATTGATAATTTCATGAGACTTCACTACATTCTCCCAAATTTCTAACGACGACGGATGTGTGCTCAAGCTAAATACTTAGTTAATAATTTACCCTACATTATGTACCTCCGATGTGTATCTGTACGTAAAAAGTGTATCAGAATGTACGTTGTGTAGTTGTCTTATTAAGTAGCGAAGCGATAGCTACTTTATATTTTCACCCTTCCTGTCCGTCCGTCCGTCTGCGCGCCGTCACAATTATGACTTCGCAGAAATTACGTCACAAAAATGACGCCTAAATATGACATCACAAAAATAACGACACAAAAATGACGTAAAAAATACGACGTCACAAAAATGACGTTCAAAATACGGCGTCACAAAAATGACGTAAAAAATACAACGTCACAAAATTGGCGCCAAAAATATAAACAAAATTTATGACGACATAGATATTGTTTGGTTTAATTCTTCGACAATACACTATCGCTACATTTTTTCTATACCCATTTCAACGGTTGATATGTGATAAGGACTCGTACGGGTCTGTGTTGTTTTTGTTGTACCAAAATTTGGTCATCATTCATTTCAACCCGTAATGATCCGTCGATTAACAATCCTCAGTCGGCTTATTTTCTCTTGGCTTGAAAAAATCTAGCATCACTGCCTCCTGCAACCGTATTGACTAGCCCACGGGCCTACTTAGAGGAATATAGTAAGTTTAATTTTCATCTCAGTTTTGTATCCTCTGCTGAACTAGTTATTGTAGTGGTTTTGTTAGATTTATATTATTATATCATCTGCCATAAAAACCTCATTACATTTCGGATCTCAATTTAAAAAAAGTTTATTTATCTTTTTTACAAATTCTCCCAAATTGTAGTTAATTATTTATTTGTTCGTTTTTATTATTCGGATACCTCGGCGAGTGAGATTTACAAGTTGAAGAAAAACACTAAAGCGATTTATTCAATTCCATTTAACTGTTGTGTGTTGTTAAGTTAAATATTTTGAAAGCATCGTGCACTCTAATTTTAGAAAAGTAGAATTCAATTGTTTTCGATGATATGGACATGAAAGATTAGTTGAAGAAATATCCGTAGTTTTCAAAACAATATAAACTTTTTGAATTCAATAAAATGATTGAAGTAGCCTCCTTTCGAGCCTTAGTTGCAGAAGGAACAACTTTTGGCATTTTCTTATTCATATTAAAAGTTGTACAACGCGATTCGCGTGTAATATTCCTTAACACAGCACGTCTCAATTCGTGATATAATTTAACTTTCTTGTTCTTTCATTTTCTTTCGTCCCACAACTAAATTTACACGGAATGGATTTGACATGAATTAACGGAACAATTTAATAAATTCCTTTTTAATGCATTTTCTGTAACAAATTCATTTACACTCATTTAGTCTACCGCTAAGCTATTCGCCCTAAAGGGCGATTAGTCTTTCAATATGCTGTTCGCCTATAAGAGGGGTTTCTGGAAAAACGATGTTTTTATAGCTATAGTTTTTTGATAAAAATGTGTCATTTTCAAAAAAGTAACTAAATGGCCGCTTACACTCATCTTTTATTAATCTAGTAGTTGAGCTACTTTTTTGCGATTGCTTAGTTTTTTTAACAAATCTTTTGCTAGAAGAAAGTTCTGCATTTCAGACTGGGCAGCCTGGTGCCGAAAAAGTGTCTATAACAACGTTGGATGGTGTAATAAGAACACAACTATGCACTAGTTTTGAACTTGGCACCAGGCTGCGTACTTGATAATTTTGATTGACAATTTAGAAGGCAGCCTAGTGCCGAAAACCGTTCAATGTCATCGTAACGGCAATAATGAACACCATACGTCGTATAAATTTCAAGTCGGCACTAGGCTGCGTACTTAAACTTTTGTTTTATGGATGTAGGTGGCAGCAGCAGCCTGGTGCCAAATTGAAAGTTATATGGCATACAAAATTTACTCCTGCTAACATCTTGGCAAAAAAAGGTTTGCAGCACCAGGCTGCCATCTACATTTTTAGCTCTACCACTCAAGTACGCAGCCTAATACAAAATGCTACCAAAAAGCAATTTCGTCGATTATGCTAATTTTTAGACCCGTACGAAAAACTTAACTATCAGCCCAAGGGCCGCCGAGCTAGGGCCGTTTAAGTGGTTTTTAGTCTTTTGTACATAAATCTTTTCCGATTTTCAAAATTTTTTTTGTTTGAAAGATCTGGGCATGACCGACAATTTGTGGAAGAAACATTTTTCGCTTTGAGTCTTTGGACTTAGGTAGGGCACTACAAACGTGTCTTTGTTCCTACGTGTTTTTTGTACATAACTCGAGTAAATCTCTTCCGATTTTCAAAAACTTTTTTTTTTGTTTGAAAGTCTGAAGTTTGAAGGTCTTTCGGAACTTTTGTCTGTACTTAGGACTCAAGTGGGCGTCATGTCGATTCTAAGGTCGGCTCTAACAAAAAAAATGTTTTTTGCTATATTGCAGAGCAAATTGAGGGAAACATTTTTGTTTATGGAAATATGTGTCCGAGGCCTCTACTTAGGGCCTTAGGTCAGTACTGAGGTCGGCCCTGGCCGAAAAAACGTCTTTTTGCTATATTATAGACAAAATTGAGGAGAATATTTTTCTCTATTTGGAGGTCAATTTTGTGCGTTCGGAGAATTTTTTTACACCGTTTCTTCGGACGGATTTTTCAATATTGCCCTATCGGCAATTTCCAATACAATTTAATGTGAACGCAATATTTACTTAAATACGTTCCAGTCTTTTCGTAACATCAACTCTGTTTGCCGCATCTATTCTGATACGTACGTGTCCCTTCATATGTTTTTGATTGCTGATTCGTCATCTAAGGACCATGATCGGTGCTCCCCCCCTACTCCCGGGGCGAAATTCGAATGGTTACAAACGTCGTGGTAAACGCATAAGACCCCTTTTCGAAGAACTTCGTCCTTCGTACGGGTCTAAAAATGCTTAATCGGTGTTCTTTTTACAAAATGCTGCAAGAACACAATTTCGTCGACTCGACTCAATTTTTCCTCTTAGAAATGCTACGAAAACGCAATTTCGTCGTCTAGTATGATTTTTCGTTCTACAAAATGATGCGAAATAGTACATTGCATCACAAGGAGCTAAAAAGGTGGATTTCAATCCAGGTGATGGAAAGGTAAGAGGGCAGAGCGCAGCGCATCAATCTTTTAAAATAACGTCCAGTTGAGCGTATCCTGCCGGAATCTTCAGTTCTCATAGTAAGTCCATCTGCTATCTCTTATACAAATAGAGCGTTCGAGCAAGACCTAGGAATCAAGGGGAGACTTCCCACCATTACCACAGGGCAGACTAGAGAGCCGCCGTTTTCCAGCCGCCGTTCAAGCCGCCGCCGACTCTTTTTGGTCCAGCCGAGCGGTCGGCCGACAGGGGTCCGAAAAGTCGACCTAAGCCGGCTGTGAAAACGGCTGGAAAGCAGAATTATTGAGTAAAATTTTTACGAAAAATTTCGTTGAAAATCGAAAAGAATGAAAAAATTGAAAACTATCAACGCGGTTGTGTCAAATATGTTTCTTTTCACCACTCGCAGCAAAATATATCAAGTCCTTTAAATTTAGAAAAATGATGCATGCGGTACTACAGAACAACTAATAAGACCAAATTCATTTTCTGTAAGTACAAATTAAGGACAATTAATCAAATTCGGTCATTACATTCCATCTCCATATCTTGTTGTTAAAAGAAGCAGTAACTTTAGGACAAATTGAGGACATTTTCTCCCGCACATGCAGTAAAAATTTGATTTTGAAATTTCGTTCTGCTTTTCTTTCCTGGGAAATTAGATACATTCGTAAGATCTTATTGTTTTTTCGAGTAAAATGTTGTACGTCAAATTAGCTAAACTTGTTTGGCATTTGCATTTACATTTCCTAATGAAGTGCATATCAGAACCAAATCGATTTCCCAAATTTTTTTAAAAACTTCCGAAGTTCTTTAACATTTGCGGAATTAATGAAAATTTTTCGAAAAAAAAAAATCAGGAAACTTTCGGGAAACTCAGGAAATTTTCTTCAAATCGTGTTTGCGAACCGAACCCATGCTCGACTTTTATGACATAACGTCAGAACCAAACCTATTCCTCCCTGAAAAAGAGAAGCTCGAATCAAACTGTTTTTAAATTTTTTGATAACAAGAACCGAGCCCTTTTTCCGAAGGTTAGGAAGCTCACATTACATTTAGGACATTAGGACAATTCTATCCCTCATCGAGATCTACAAAAAATTTTTTTTTGGCAACGAGAAATCTAGGAAGCATCTGCCCACCTATTCTAACTTTAATTTTTTGAATTATTTTTCCTTTTTCGTCTTTTGTTTCTCTTGATTTCACTGACTTCAAGCCGGATTGAGCCGTCCGTCGTTTAAGCCGCCGCCGACACATTTTTTTTCGGCTAGCCGCTGAAGTTTTTCAATCGGCTCTCTAGTCTGCCACAGGGTAGGTTTTGAAGAAAATAGTTTTTGGATTCCCCAAAAGACTAATCCAAATTTTGGTCATTTTTGAAACCACCAAACTTTGTACAAAACTTCGACATTCTTATAAGAAAGTAACATTTCCCTCAAACTCAAATGACATTTCGTTCCAATAAAAATTAAATAAAATTTGCAACATTTTTAGTTAAGTTGAACAACATAAAGATTTAACAGCTTCATTTTGATTCGAAACGCATAAGCGTTACCGGTAATTTCATATTTGCATTTAATGTTAGTTATTAACACTTGAAACGGCCTGGCTGGTAATAATATTTTATTACAACATTCTAAATAAACACTTTTTAATAAGCCGTTGCAGTCGACTTACCTTAACAACAGGAAAAAAAGTTTTCTAACATCCTAAGACTTTCGCTGAAGACCTTTAAACTATTAGTTGGTATAGAGAGATAGTTAGTTGCAAATATACGTTTCTTTTTCTGTTACAAACACAAAGTATCCTTTTAATTGTTTTTCATTTGATTGCTTGCTATAATTCTGACCGGCTTGCGTCTGTTGAAATCTTTATTAAACTTTTCCGAACCGCACGCTCATAAATTTTGATATTAAAAGTTAAACTTTTTTCTGTTATTTTACCATGAAATTTTCATTCATTCTTACATTGAGCACATTACGTAGGTTTCATTAATAAATTCCGAAAGCCAAATAAAAATATCAAAACATAAACGGATAAAAATGTACATTTTCAAGCCAAATATAATTTACGCGCGACATTTCATATCACACAATTTTATTTCATTTTATTTATTTACTTTTTTTCCACTTTTCCACAAAAAAAAAGTTGTAATATGTCACAAGAAATTTTCTTATTTTTTTTTCCTCCACGAATTTTCCGAAAATTTATCAATTTGTTTTACTTTAACTTTATTTTTTTACTTTACAACAACAATGAGAGTGAACGAAATATGAACAACCGTTCCATTCAACGTACTGTTGTAGACTGTTTTCTGCTGAAACAGTGTGTTGCTCGATGATCACCGTATCACATACTATACCGAAAACTGTTGGATTTTATAGCGAAAGATGATTTTGATATAAAAACAAAAAAAAAATCGCACACACTTCGCTCAAGAAGAGAATTCTCATAGCAAACGATATGTGTGACTGGTATCATGTTAAATGTAGTGTTATGAGCTTCGTTGTTTTGATAGATGCTGCAGAGTGTGTAATGTCTTCTAGTTGGTGTATATTTATGATAGATAATGAATTCATTGAGAGGCTGCACACCATTCAAGAAATTTAACCCTTGACACCAACAGTGCAATAAGGAATTGTTGCTCTTTCATTCAAGTTGTTTAAAGTGACTATTCGACAGATCTATCCGGGATCTACAACATTTCTTTTCGCGGTATCAACCGGTTGAAAAATGTTCAACTAAAAACAGCGATTAAACGTTTTGGGATCTTTATCTAAATTTTGAATAATTTGTTTCGGCTTTGACAATAAAAAACACAAGGTTTCAAGTCGTCTACCTGGAGCAAAAACATATTACAATCTATCTTCCGAAAATGGTTCGTCAGTTTTGAGGAATTAAAACATTTAAGAAAACTACATCCATCAGGGCGTCGTTAACATTTACCACGTTAAAAAACCTAATGTACACAACGCCCTGGGGTGTTAGTAACACCCCGTGGGTGTTATAAATGCCCTGTGTTTGTTATTAATGCCCTGTGGGTGTTATGAATGCCCTGTGGATGTTATTAATGTCTTGTGGGCGTTTTAGTGCCCCTAGGAGTGTTATTAAGTTCCTGTGGGTGTTATTAATGCCATGTGGATGTTTTTAATGCTTTGAGGGTGTTAGTAATGTCCTACATGTGTTATTAATGCCCTGTGGGTGTTTTAACGCCACTTGGGTGTTATTAATGCCCTGTGAGTGTTTTAATACCCCCTGGGTGTTATTAATGTCACGTGGATGTTTTTAATGCTTTGGGGATGTTAATAATGTCCTGTGGGTGTTATTAATGCCCTGTGGGTGTTTCAGCGCCTCTTGGGTGTTATTAATGCCCTGTGAGTGTTATTAATGCACTGTGGGTGTTATTAATGTTTTGTGGGTGTTATTAATGCCATGTGGATGTTTTTAATTCTTTGGGGTTGTTAATAATGTCTTGTGGGTGTTTTTAATGCCCTGTTGGTGTTATTAAAGCCTGGTGAGTGCTATTAATGCCCTGTGGGTGTTTTAATGCCCCTTGGGTGTTATTAATGCCCTAAGGATGATATTAATGTCCTGTGAGTGTTATTAATGCCATGTGAATGTTATTAATACCTTGAGGGTGTTCATAATGTCCTGTGGGTGTTTTTAACGCCATGTGGATATTATTAACGCTCCAGTGTGTTATTATAACTTGGAGATTTCTGACATAAAGACTCAAGTGTCTATCGCACCGTTGATGCATGAGGGTATAACTAAAAGGAGGTGAGATGTTAGTGGACTCCATTAGACGATCAAGCTTCTTAACTTTCATAAGATAAATCTAAGATAATAAAATTCAAGCTTTCTATTGAAGGAAATTGGTCTTTATAGAGAGAATGCTCCATAATTAAATGCAACATTAGCATGTAAAGTTTCCGATCACCCGATCCGATCACAATAAAATTCTTTAAATTAGAAACCAGTTACAACTTTGTTATTCTAACATAAATTATATTTTTATATTCTTCTATCTCAAAGGAACACCAAAAAATTGTGAATTAGAAAAATTCGATTCAAGGGAATTTAAGTTTTTGCAAAATCGAATACTGAGATAGAGGCTATAATCGACGACAACTGTAGTGAACATTAATTTTGATTTGTATATTTGTCTGTTCATATTATGTCAGAAACTTTGAGCATTTATAAACTTTTTAAATTAAATCAACTTTGCAACAGTCTCTGAGCCGATATCGTATTAAAGACTGGTAAGCTACGATGGACCCACACGATTGACAGCGTCTCTGCTAGCAAACAAATCCTACCTTCAGATACACCGAATTTAGTGCTGCCATCACTGTTGAGAAATTCGCATTGAAATTAAAAGTTAATCCTGAAATTGTGTAAGCTTTGAGATAAACCGACGCGAAGTTTCACTAAAAGCGTGAATAGGATGGATACGGACCATTGTGAACACTTTTATGCTGACTTTAGGTAGGTTTTCGTGTTTATATTCATGAAATAAACATGAAAACAATTGCAGTTGTTGATTTTCTATTTTCGAGCTTGTGGTTTTATAGTCATTGCCTTCGGTCCACTCGACAATCAAAAAATGGACATAAGCATACTACCACGAAGTGTCTGTTTCAGAAAACATCGGACCATCAATTCGGACAGGTCTTATAAGTACAAAAGTTTTGTTGATTCACCCACGCGAAGCCCATCTTCTAGTCTACAATGCAAACAAAATTACAAAGGCGAACTGCATAATTGAAATATTGAAACATAGACTATTCGATTATATCAAATTGATAATAAAAAAATAAAATTCTGATGTTTTTCTTGGATCGAATAGACGGTGTATTCGTAAAGAGTAAGGTCCGTTAAATGGATGTTGAAAACATGAAATTGTATGTAAATTGCAAACAATTTAACGTAATTTAATACAGAAAGTATTTCTAAACTCTACGGGGAGCTAAGTTGCGGTTCAGCTCCCGAGCGTGACAAGTTAAACTTTATATTTACAAACTAAACGAGATAATTGGTAATTTACATGTAATTTCATGTTTTCAACTTAATTCGATAATAAGTAAACATCAATCTTCCATTTTTAAAAATATTTTAGGTGAAGAAGCCTATCGCAACAATTTTAACAATTTTTAATGAACAAATTCTGGTAGGTAGAACGTTTCATTCCACTAAATGTTTCGATCTGTATCTCCGAGTGTCTAGTGATACGTAAATTTCTTATATTTAAAATGTCAAAAATGCCACATGTGACCCGATGCATTTGCGAAAGTGATAAAGAAATAAATTGAAATCGAGATGTTGTCAAGCCTTCATCCACGTACGTCTTCAACGAACTTACAGTAGACCCTGTAGTAGACCCAGTAGAAAGAAATCATAAGCTATATAGACCCGTACGATTCCTTGCAAAGCTTAAGCCTACGTCTGTCCGTCGCAAGGAATATCGAGGAACAGCGAAAAAGAGCACCATGCATTTTCTCATGTCGCATTTTTGAGCTGTTGAATTTCAGAGCGAATCGGCCAATAATAAAATTACTCATTTTAAAAACCCAGTCCGAAGCAACGGTATAAACAACACTTTGCAACCGAGACTAAATCCTTAAAATTAGATCCGGCTCGGCCGACCCTAGTACCAACTTAAGGCTCTAAGAAGAGACCTAGGACGCCCTCTCTTTTCTCTACCACATATCAAATCTTCAGATCTTCCAATTCCGGACTTTGAAAAGTAAAGTTTCACTGCTCAAGGTTGCGTTTTGAAATCGACTACTTAAGTCAATGGAACTAGTAGAAAGGCATTCGCTTGAGTGAAATGTATAAAAAAGTCCAACAGGCACAAAAAGAGCAATTGGCGACCGGGGCAAATGGCCTTCAAGAGACTTCCATGTGTTCTATTTGAATTAAATACAAAATCTCTACTTCTTGTAGTCGTAAATGACTAATGATTGCTTCAAAGAACACTAATTAATACAAAGCATTGAGAATACTCTAGAATTGCTCATATAGTGAAAAGCTTTTTGAACGCTTCGATTGCATATCAAACTACAAAGTAATTCTGTATCATGAAATAATTGATGATAATTAATTGAAAATCAATCTACAAAAAAGGGTCGTTCAAATAGATTTATTGCATGACCTATGTAGATGCAGCTGTAGATCGATTATGTAACGATATTGAAGTCAAATGGCAAAGTTTATGAGTTAGTTCGACTCACATGAAACATTATGAAACATTTACTAATTAACCAGTCAACTGAATGATTTTGGAACATTTTCGTAAAATGGTTTTCGCTGGTGTTAGTGACGTAAGTATGAGCTACCGATAGTAGAATCCCAGAAATATTTTAAGGATATAACTTTATAATTGGATCATTATCTGTGATGGCTCATCTTTGACCAAACGGATTCCCATGACGACGATTCTTTATTGAATTTTTTAGCGAGTAACGGCCTAAAGTTCACTCAAACTAATTCGGGTGGTTGCGTTGTCTTTGGTTGCTGCAACGGCGTACATGAATGATTTGTATGACGTAATACGATGAATTTGTTTCCTACACCTAAATTACGTACCTAACTTCATCATTGAAAACCGGTCGAGTTGAGACTAACATGTTTGCAGGTTTCTCTTATTCAGTCCCCAAGAGGAAAAACCCCGGATTCAAATTCGAATGTACATTCCTCACCTTAGTACGGGTGTAATTCATCTGCCTTTGTGAATTTCATCAGTGACCTTCGAATTATTATGTTCCTTAATGCTACAAGATTCAATTTAGCTTTCTTTCAATTAATAAATCAACAAATAAAGAATGTTTCCAAACTGTTCTTATTGATTGTTCAGGATTGGCTAACATTGGAATAATTTCTATCAACTTTCATCAACGAAAAGTGGAATGGAAAACTGATTAACTATTCATGTCACGTAAATCGTAACGCGCTGAATGTAGATGAATGCAAAGCAGAAAATTAGGTAATATATGCCATGTGTATGGTGAGGCTCTTTTCGGTTATCATATACTACGATATAAGCGTCAATGCTGAGAACAATGTCTGGAATGAGAAACTCTACATTTCACAAACACTCAATTGGAAAAATATTGGGTTCTACCGAAATGAAAAATTAAGGTGAAATTACTTTTTTAAATATTTAAAAAAATAAATTTGCATTTGAGTTGAAATGGGTTTTGGCTGAAAATCAACATCACAGACAAGAGAAATTGTTTGGATTTTGAAATTTACCGATTTGTATTCAGGTATTATCCAGAAAGGATGTCTCTTTTGTCGTCTCTACACGCTAAGATCACTTCCCTTTCGCCAGACTTATCGCGGCACACAAGTTTCACAGGCTTACCGCCCAACTGGTTCATTTTAGAAGCCTAGGCTCCTAAATCGGTTCGAATCATCTAGGCTGCAAAGCATTTAACATATCAATGTGGTATATTGTTAAAGTAATTCAACGAAACAATATCTATGACGTCATAATTTATTTGTGACGTCATTTTTGTTACGTCGTATTTTTGACGCATTTTTGTGACTTCATTTTTGTGATGTTATTTTTGTGACGTATTTCTAACGTTACTTTTGTAGCGTCATTTTTGTGACGTCATAATTGTGACGGTACATAGACGGACGGACAGAAGGTGGGAAAACATAAAGTGTGATAGCTACTTAATACTTAATATATCGGTGAAGTCGCCAAAGTTCAACGCCACTAGACATTTTAACTAGTTTTGGAGACAAGTGTCAGTGATAGGGATCGTGGTACCGATTTTGGGCTTTCGCAGTGAGCTTATGCCCTAACCTGTAGTGCCACGGTGTTGCTAATTACCAGTGTAACCAGCAAAGAATTGCGAGCCGATACCGTCGGCTACAACACCTCCAGCAATTTTACCCAATTTTTGTTTATATATACAGGGTCCACGACAAGTACGTGACAGTAGGATTTGAGAAGCAAAGGCTAATGGCGCTCACCCTTAGAGCTCTGTATTCTCATGCTTCCTCTTCACATACAAATTCAATGCTTATTACTACCTGTCCCATGCTAAAATTGATCATTAGTAAAGGTAGTTTATTTCTCCAAAAAATCTTCCTTCACACAAAACATTGTATTAGTGCAAAAACATTTTTTTTTAATTTTCTGAGAAAAGCATTCACTGGGAAAAATCGAGAAAGTCTCCGAAACTATTTTTGTATTATTTATATATATTCATTATCTTTCAAATGACGTCAAACTCAATGTTCTACAACAAAAATTCCTTTTTCGGCGACTTTGACTTTTAGCGTGAGTAACGTCGGCGTACTTATTATTGAACTAGTTCGTATTGTTGAACGTTTGAACAAATCATAGTTTGCCATGCATTTGAAATGTTAAAAATCGCACGTTCAATAATGGGTACATGGTACATTTTTTTATTCTTTTTATTGTACATTGTTTAAATAATAAATCGAATTATTCTTTCCATATCTAGAAAAACGCAAAAATAACTAAAAAATTAAATAAATATAATTGTAGGCACGCTTTTTTGCAGCTTTAAGTCAAGTGAACGGTCGGAAGTATAAAAAAATAAGACGTTCAACAATAGGTACACTGACGTTATGTGTTGAGGAACAAAAGACGTGAACAGTTTATTAAAATTGAAAAACCAACTAAACTTTGATCAAAATATAGCCAAACGTCGCCTCCTAGTATCCTAGGTAGCCTAGTATCCTAAATAGAAATTTTTGTCGTAAAACATTGGGTAAAACATTGGCATCATTTGAAAGATAATGAATTGGCCTATAAGAAAAAAAAATAGTTTCGGACACCTGCCCCTAATTGGATGTTTCATGGAATTTCACAAAAAACTAATTCAATTTAATAGATAAAAAATTTATAAATTCAAATTACGCATGGGAAGGCAATAATAGTATATTACAAGGGGAATAATTGCGTAATTATAGTCGAGGTGGGGTGAAATTTCAAGGGGCGTTAGCCTCGAGAATTTTCACCCACCGAGACTATAATTGCGTGATTGTTTCCCTCGTACTATACGATAGCTTATCACATTTGAGCCTATAATTGCCAATTATGCACAAAACATGACAACAAAATTAACATAAATCAGAAATCAAAACTCATCGAATTTGTTGCAAAAAATGTCGTCTAAATTGATTTTTCGATTTAGTATGCGGTTGTCATAACAACACACGTTTCATTCTCATTTCTTGTCTCATTCATTCGTATTGTTTCAGTGAAGCCTACGTCATCATTAAAGAACCGGGTTACAATAGCGTCATTACAACCCTACTTTTAATAATAAAGTCGACTATAATAGGCCGATTATAGCCCCATTATTAGTGCAATAATAAATGCAGTGATAAAACATTATACGTTGGACCCTGCTGCATAATTCATTACATGATGACACAATTTTGTGATAGGAGCAAACTCAGTGTTGTTTTGAGCGAAAAGTTTTTGAAACTGTGGTTACGGAGCGAGTTTGTGAGTTCACAGAATTTTTTCCGAATTCATTCGCAGAGTTCAATGTAATGGATTAGTTGGAAAACATCTTCGAATTATGTAAAATTGATTTATCTTGGAATTTTTATTACGGGCTTCTGCGTCGACTTCTAAACAAGTTGAAGCTCTTGATGACTCCTAGGTGTTTCTGTGGAAGAGGAAACGGGTACACCCTTGCCTGTAATGTAAAGAGATAAGTGTTATGCCAGAGTGGCAAGTAAATCTGCAACAATATTATGGCAGCGAATCGAACAAATAGAAACATTCATCGAGTAAAGTAAGAAATTCATCGAATAACAAACAACAATATTTAGTAGAATTATGCTAAGATAAAGCCACAATACATCCATATAAGCATCATATGTACTTACGAAACCACCAAATGCATTTTGTGGTTACCATTGCAATGCAGTATAACAAAGACTTTATGGTTTATTTTGTAGAACGAGTTGTCGCAAGAGATCTATTTTCCCCCTTAAATCTTAACGCACGACTTCTTCCAAAGTTACAATAAATCAAACTTATAAAACCAACTTTTCTTATCAAGTCATTGGTGCATGAAAAATGTGCAGAAAGACACCTAATTCTTATACATAGAACCTAGCACTTTATTTTCTAATTTGAATAAATAATGCGTTTCTCATGTAAATAAATTAATTTTTCTTTCGCATGAAATTATAAAGTACTCAATGTTATGCATAATCGTGCCGAGATCCTTAAAAATTTCTTTGAGATTAGCGGTGATACTCTAATTAAGTATTTAATATTGTTTGTACGTACGATCATAATCGATGTTTAATTGGAATTGAATAAAATTTAATTTATTTAAATATTTTTCAATTTTATAAAGACATAAAAATTAACATAACGTATGAGAGCATCACATTAAATAAAATGATGAGTATAATCGTTATCGCGTGTCGCAATTTGGTATGGCATTTAATTACCCCAAAGAGAACGGAGTGAATCGAATGTAGGGTGCGATTCGCAGCAACCCCCATTATTCAGTGCCTAATTAACCTAGTGACATTGAATATCACATTTTGTTACTCTAACAACGAGTATTTAGACCGGTACAAAGTTTGGTGCGAAATTTTGTGGAAATTAGTTAGGTGGTTCGGGATATAGAGTCGGCCGGAGGTTTATTGTGCTTTAATAGTGATTTGCTAATGATTTACTAGTGATTTACCGATTAATCTTAATATTTTACATCTCAATAATTACTTTTTTTGTGTTAACTGTTCATTGCTACGCACTCTGCTGTTTACTTTTACATTGCTGTTAGCGTTAGTACCTTCGGGTCTGTATGATTTAGATTGGGTCCCATCCTTCACTTGAACTTATAAATACGGCAAACTCCGTAGTTGAATTCGACTGGAAACCGAATTATACTTTTAACATAACGTACAGATTTCGAAAAATTTCAAAGGATGTCTGACCGGTTACTGATTTACATTTGAAAGATTTATATGCAAATTGAACTAAAAATTTTTACATGTTGCACTCAATTTACGGGGTGTCTGTGACACACTTCTGAAAACTTTAGAATTACATTTTCTATAAAAACATTCTTATTTAGACGTACTTTTTTGTTGCATACGTTAAGATATTTTCAATAATGTCAAGGTTTTTCCACTCAGAAACATAATGCTCTTACTCCATAATATACTAAGCTTTCCTTTGTAATTGTAGCTACTTAAAGTAAGTTTTAAGTGAGAAAATGGAAACATGTCTCTGACATAAATAAAAGGATGGAAGACAAACTATATTTTTCTGGATGTATATTTTTATAACAAAGAAAGAAAGCCTGACCAAGCGTAAAAAACCATCAAGTAGTGAATTAGCAAAGACTCGACTTACTCAGGCAATTACATTACATGTGGTAAACAGTTGTTCCTTTTTCTAATTTTTCCGATTTTTCAAAGTTTTCGAATGAGTGCTATCTAATTTTTTTTGCAACGCACAATCGATTTTCGACTGTTTTCGATGTTGTTCACGATGCGGTAACGCGATCAAAATCGAAACAGTTTCCAATTTTTTTAGGAGTGTGAGGGGAAGTGAAACAAATTTACACCTTGTAACGATATGACTTTTAAAGTTTGATGCATGTGCTGAAATGTACCCCTGTTGCTATGATACGACATTACAATGTCGTATGTGTGCATTGCAATCTGATCAAAAATTGTTTGTACACTGTACGATATAATGGTTTCTGTGGAGTGAATTTTTTAAGTTTGATTGTTATTTTCTTTTCAATCGCCTTTGGCTCGTATGGACAATATTAGGACTGATGCTGAAAAAATCAACGTATCGCAACATGGTCGACAAACTAATATTTTGTGTTTACAAAGTTAGTAGATGCTCGGTTTTTATCGACTTTAAAAATCAAAAAATAATTTTTTTCGTTCATAAGAGCTATAAAATGTCATAGAAGTTCTCAAATATTTTGCTGGCTCTGTCTGTCGAATAGGAATTTCGCACTGGATCAGAGCGTTTATAAAATAGTCCCTAAACACTATTCGCACCGGTGCCAATAGAGTTACTTCGAAATAAATATTGTCTGTACGAACTAAAAAAGTAACTGATAAGTTTTTTCGGAAATTAGCAACACAAAAGTAGTGACAAAATTGTACTTTTCATGCTTACGAGGACCTCAAAGTACTTTCCTTTGTCTTAGCAAGTATGAAAAACTCAATACATCACGCGAAAACGATTAGACCTTGTGATGTAAATGACTATTTTGATACAAGTTACCAGGGTTGCATTAGCGCCGGTAGTCATTAGGGGTGCTAGTAGCGACGCTAAAATTTGAAATTGCTCGCTAATAGCGTATAGCGCTCGCTAAAAACCAATTAACGAAAAAATTTCGCTAGTCGCTAATTCATTCGCTAAGAGAATATTGTATTTTTCACTATTTGAAAGGCGAAAAATGCAGATTTGTTTTTGTTCGAATTACAAAATGGTTTAAATTTGGTAGTCAAACTGAAAATATAATATGTACAGGCACACTGCAGACTAAGACGAACTTTCTTCCAATTTATTTTAACCGCGCCAATGCGGTGGTGAGCTTGATTGAAAGGTGGCCTGAATGACTGAAAGCAACATTATCAACCAGAGAAAGGTCGTTTTTAAATTGGTTTAACTGACCCGAAAGATTTTGGCACTATTGATAGCGAATTCGTTTTGATCATTTAGTAGAAGAAATCCAGTCCAAAAAGTCATTAAACATGTATTTCAAGATAATGTATTATTTCTGTTATAACTACACCCGATTCCTCTGCTACTCAAAAGGTTGTTTGTTTGTTTTTAGGGCAGAGCCCTAGCACCTAAGCCTCTGGTGGGCCTGTTGTGCTTACCCAAAGGAGATTACTTACAATCTATTTGTGCGATTGAGGTGATCCAGATTATGTTGTGCGGCAAAATGTGGGCCCCTATACATTTAGCTCTGGCTGAGCTAAAGACTGGGCATTTATACAGAAAATGTTCCGCTGATTCTATTTCGCCGCATTTTAAGCAGAGGGTGCCTATAGTGTTCAAATTCTTCCTTAATGCGCAATTGCCGTAATAAATAGGAAATAGTTGGTATCACAACAAAAATCCTTTTTAAAAGGGAAACGTGAAGCAAGTCCTCGTCTTTTCTTCCAAAACAACTCGACAAGTGAATATTTAATCAGTCAATATATTTTTGTTCTTTTTAGCCAACATTAGCGACCGCTACTAGCGAATGACGTTAGCGACGCTAATATTTTTCGAGATCTGCGTTAGCGTCGCTAAAAAATGTCGTTAGCGAGCGCAACCCTGCAAGTTGCGTATGAAGGTAGTTAACGCACTTGGCAACACTAGCAGCATAAGTAACGTGTACCAAACAACGTTTCTTGCAATTCACCGACAAAAATTAGCTTTTTTTCAAATTTTTTTTTAGAATTTTTTATTTTGACAAAAAAAAATGTTTCATTCAGTGCATAATATACGAAAAGTACCTCTTTTCGCAACCAAAAACAGAACGAAAAAGTTCTATATTCGCAACGAAACTGCATAAAATAATTTTATAATATTATTTGTAAATTACATAGGAATCCTGCAATCGGCAGCCTTTACGAAAGTGGTCGAAGTTAGTGTATTTCCCATAAGTCAAGTTCTGTTTAGGAACTAATGATGTAATGGAGCCTCACGAAGCATGAAAACACACATCTGCTCTGTAGATAAAAAATACAATTTTATGGTACTGACTCATGTTGGCTCATGAAACTACGAACGACACAAATCATCTTAGACGCATAAATAAAATGGTTGTTGATGTGGTAACATATTTGGCTGTAAAGCGATCCAAATCTAAACCCCAAAATTTACGACGCGTTTGATATGTTTTTTAGAACATGCAAAGTTTTATTTGTGATATCGACAAAAATAAAACAAACCGGCCAATAAAATTATTCAGAATAATTGTCTGCCATTGGCATTTTCTCACATTATTCTACGGCATGGCATAATGCATAAGACATTGTCTCGATGTTGATCTCAAGAAACACAGAATAGGTGACACTAAACATTATTTTGAAATAATAAAATTGAAAAGAAAACTCGCCCTAAAAAGAACATTTCATCCCATTCATTGCAATAAAATTTCGCAAAGAATTTCTCATTTCATTTCCAAATTCTAAATATTCGATACAACAACAATGACAACCGAATCATAAAATGTTCAAGTGTTTTGTCGCACGCTATACATTTTTATTATTATTTTTCCCCTTTTTCTTATTCTTTCGTCCTTTCTTTCTTTCGCTTTTACGTAATTTGTAAACTTAAAATTATTTATTTCCCATCCATAACATTTTATTCAATCCAATGCATCAACACAACCATTCATGGTAAAATGTTATACCGAAAAGGTGCCCGCTGTGCCGCACTTTGAGTGTCGTTTAATCTGATGAAAAAGTGTTTCTAACATTTCCCAAAGCATGAGTGTGTAGCAGTATAGCATCAATCAGCCTTCGTTGCTTTCTGTCTGCAAACGCGAGAACTTATTCATTTTGTTATAATAAAACACAGATAGACGCCGTTGCCGTAAGTGCACCACAGAAACTGATTTTTGTGAAAGAAAGCAGATATGAGAGCTCAAACAAATTTTTCCGACCCCACCTACGCACAGAATCAAAAATTGTATTACATCTTTATTACTTCTTTGCGCTGAGTTTGTCAAACTAATTAATCGGTCATCAGGATAACTTGAATAAACTTTAACCGATATTCAATTTTTTTTGATGAAAAGTAATCGAAAAAGTAATTACAAGGTTGAATTCTGGCATTTTGTGAATCTTTTGTGATTTTCATGAATCTTTTCTTGATAGGTCTATGAAAGCTTAACAATTTGTATAAGAAAACTTTTTGAATACAGGCTCTTAACTTGGGTTCAAAAAATGAGTTTTACTTACACTACTTACTTTTGTCATGGAGTTACTACTAACGCCCCCAGTTTTGAAAAGAATTTTCAGCGACATCGGAACTAAAACCAAACCCGTTAACAAAATATCATCACACACACAATAGCACAAAAATCCACGATCCTTCTTGATGCTGTACTGCTGTAATAAATGCTATTCTGCAAACGAAAAGAGAATTGAGAATTCAGTGAATTTGCTTCAAACATTTGAGAATCTTGTTTTTCATGATAATGGTAAAAAAACCCCGAGTTAATTAAATGTTGCAAATGGTAAAATAATTACACCGACTGTTGAGGAGGACATTAAATACGAATGCTTTTTATATATCTTTACGATTTACATGTTTGTGCGTATGAAAATCAAGTGTAAAGACTGAAACTCTGAGTAATTTTCTTTTTATTATTTCTTAATTATACACACAAAACGCGCATTTTTTGAGTGTTTACATAAAAATCCATACTCTGTACTTAAAACGTCGAAAATATTTTTGCTTTGGCCGAATTAAACTGTAAACGTTATTACAAAGTGTTTTTTTCGCGAAAAACATCAGTGCGTGCGATCATAAGATAAAATCAAATTTAACTGACCAAGCTGGATCATTCGCGAATCATGGACGCCTAAAGCAGCAATTGAATTTAATATCTAGAATTATATGAATTCATGCAAGGATTGCTCGCAGATTGATAGAGTTTTTAGCATGAACTCAAGCTAACTTTTCGGTATGCAAATTAAATTCACAATTGAAAGTCAGTTTATCACATCGGCGCTTATAATAGTTCATTATAGTCGAGTATATTATACTAAAACAATAGGAGGAATGGTATGATAATTACAAACGTAATCTGTTTACCACAATCTATTTAGGTTTGACACCGTAGACAATCGCGTTTGGATCCAATATTATCGCAGTAATCATATTATGTTTCAAATTATTATCAAAATATGTTAATTACACAGCTTAAATGGTTGCCACAAACAAGAACCTTTAAATGTGCTCGGATCGTTTCGAAAATCGTTTAAAAAATGAATGAAACGAAACGAACTATAAAAATTATTGGTAAATTCAAAAATTGGGACTTGTTTCCTTAGTCTTTCTTTTGCCTAACGCGAATTTAATTTTAAAACGTTCTTCTGGTCTGTAGAGGGGTTCCAATAAACAGTCAGCAATTTTAACAGAACTGCATCATATGCCATTTCGACGAATCTTGCAGTTCTGTTTTTGTCCACTGTATTTCAAAAAATTCTCAGTTAATGATGGAATCAAACACCTAGACTAATACTACTAAAATATTAGTGGACAATTTATCCAACCTTTGAAGTATAATTTCTTGCTTCAAAACTGTTAGATGTGAGAGATCTGACAAACTGGTACACGTGAGAGGTCTACCAACAAAAATCTATCTGGTAGATGTGAGAGATCTATCAACCAAACAAAATCGATCTCAAGAATTATGTATAAAAGCTAGGCGCTGTGCAGATATTTGTTCATTCCATTGTCTGTTCTTGCCAACAACAGATCTTTGTTTACCCCATTCTCTGTAATACACATGGTCTCGAGACAAATGTGTACTGAAGAGGCGTAAAACTTGTAGCTTGTTTTGCTCGTTGAAGTAGATAATTACTAACATAATTTCTTCCCCCTGTTGCATACCAACAAATCTGGTCGTTTCCAAGCTATACAAACTTTTAGCAAAACATATAGTTTCGATAGTTGATTTACTCAATAAAATGTCTAATCCTTTGTGGATGTCCCAATATTGTTGGAAGGGACGACCGACTTAATAAAATGAGTATCTCAAATTTTTCTTGGATACCCAGTAGCTTCTGACCCAGATGCTTAAAACATTTTTGAATGTTCCACAATTTATAGTGGAAAAATCAGACATAACATGGTCTTCATTTTGAAAACATCTGCTCTTGGCAATTGGAATACCAAACAAACAAACTCTGGTCCTGATTTGCAAACCTACTTTTCTTGTGTAAACAAGTTTATAGCACTTTTAAAGATGATTTCGAGGAATGTTTAAAATAAGTTTTCCCGGTCTGTCTTTGCCATAATCAACATACCTTAGCCATAAAATCTTTAAAGCAATTTAATTTTATTTTTGCAAAAGACATGAGCTATTAATTTGGAAGTTGTTTTATAGTTTCTTCGTATGATTTTTTAAAGAAAATTTTAATGACTTTTCTATCAACTCAAAGTGAATCCGGATTAAGTAGCATTAATAGAGAGTAAAACCATCCCACGCATACTCATAAGATAACTATTTTTTATTTTGCAAACTAATGAAGAATTAACATAGTTACCTCTATGAGCAGATTGAACGTTGAAAATTTAATTGATATATTCGTTCTATGACGAATGAAACTCTATAATTAGAGGAAAACCAGAACAAAATGCAAACGCCTAAACGTTTATAGTAGACTCGCACGAAATCGCGAGCATACGCAATAATTTCGTCAACTGTTATCAGCAAACATCTATTACAAAAATCGTCATGATAGTCAACTTTAATCTATTCCTTATCGATTGCCAACTCTTAGGTAGTAACTATCAACTCATAGTTGGACAGAGTGAATAAGCTCACAAACCAAAATCTAGTAAATCTACTACACTCATCCAGTGTAAGTGTAAGCATACCTATAAGAAGCAGCATGCGGCACATTGAGAGACAATTGTTGTCTGTACGCGCTACACGTATCTAGATTTTTGAGCTCTGATCGCCTGTCAGACGCAAGTGATAGAGATAACAAGGAAGAGTAATCCAGAAACGTGTCTTTTCTTTTTTCTGGTGAATCTGGTGTGTTGCCTTGCGTCATGCTATGTGTTCTTTTTTCGGCTTCACACGGAAAGACGGATATGTCTAAATCGTCTTTATCCACCACGGCATTGGATTATTTCACATACTAACACGATGGAGAGAAAATTAAAGATACATACTCTTATCATTACTTCATATAGTGCGAGTCTAATTATGGATTCGGGAAATTCTTGTTTCAAGTTATTGATTTGCGTTCGAACGCGACTTTAGATGCAAGTAATCAAAGAAAATGATGAAAATTAAGGATAGAGGAAGTACAATTATTATGATTTATTGGTGCGAACAATGTTAACAATGTGCGAAAGTTATTTTAACTCTCGATGTGAACGAACATATAAACCGATATCATAGACGCTATTCTCACAAACGTCTGAGTACCACATTCCAAATATTGTTTCTACACGGAAAAAATACTTCGTTTTTGTATACCACAGGTGATTTGTCGCCGGTGAGTTGTAAGAGCAATTGTTGTGTCCCATTAGTATATAAATTTCATTTCATTCAGATATTCATTTGTTTCCTCATATTCATAGCACCTTACCAAACAGAATTCGTGATATGTTGACTTGACCGTATTTATTTCATTTAGTCAGGCTTAGATTGTGGTCGCGTTTCGACGAATGTTTTAGTCAAGGGATGTCGTAAATTGGGCTTAATCGATACAGAGAGCAAGGCACTGCGTTAGATCAGTTTCAAAGTTCGTAATTTAGGCACAATATAAAGAGTTATTTTAAGAAGATAAAGTACTTTGGAACGTACGTGTCCTACGGGTCTTATCTTGTGTTTCAATCTCTATTGTTATTGGAAGTTGTCCTTCTAACAATCACCGCCAGACACCATAACTTAAAGCATGCCATCACATATATAATGCGCGAAAAGGGTTTCGAATGCTTCGATGAAGTGTATGCAATTAATAAAGAAGGAAAATCCCGCTTCAGCCTTCGATTCCGCATCCATCCAAACGCATTTATAGTAAACCCTACCGTGCGCTATGAAACCGTTGACATCGACCAAGATAAGAAAATTCCCATCGAGAAGGAAACTACATACACAAGTTGCATCTAATTCTACTCAGACAAGTATGGGAAATCGTCCGGAAAGAGCGACTGGAAAGACGAGGACTCTGGTTTGGCATCCGAGGAAGTGCAAAGAAAATTGTAATTGATTGAAGTACATCTAGACGTTTCCAAGATCAACGAGATAATGAAAGAATAGTTATTAACTGCATTGGCTATGTAATTCAGTTGTAACACATCTGCGAAAGTTTGCGATATCCGAGCCAAAGGCGAGGTGTCGTAATCGCAGATGTGTTACAACTGCATATCATAGCCAATTCAGTTC
>CM055404.1:7253174-7263986 GCA_029228625.1 Pseudolycoriella hygida
TTCGGGACACCTCCTCCAGTGTAATTTCCTCCTCCACCTCCGAGCTAGGACCTGCCTCCCTCCCATTTTCTTCTACCTGATTGACAGATGTAAATAAACCCTTAAAGTAATGCCGCCAAGTCTTCAAGACTTCACCCCTATCTGTAATTAACTCGCCGCCTTTATCTAAAATACTACTACATCCCTCTTTCACGCCACCGCGCCTAATGTCCTTAATCATCGACCAAAATTTCTTACCCCTGCCTTGACCTGCCCTTTCCAAATCCTCCCCAAACTTTTTCCCCTCCCGGTCCTTCGCTTCCCTGACTAGATCCTTAACCAGTTGCCTACAAGCCTTATAAGCCTCCCACTTCGCCACCGTCCTGTCCTGTAACCAAACCAAGTATAGTTTCCTTTTCTCCAATACAGCCCCCCTGATACCGACGTTCCACCAACCCGTCTTTTTGTTTCGACCCTCAATTTCAATCAAAATAAATTTGATATTTGAACGTACCGTAAAACCTTATAACAATAATAATTTTAGGAAAAAACAAATGTTGCTTCAACTCCATTTATTTGTTTTTTCCTAAAATTATTATGATTACTGGATTGAATTTGGGCAAAATCGGTCGAAAACTTTTGAAGTTACGGTCGCAAAAGTGGTTAAAAACGTGGTTTTTTGAAGGTTCGTAAAGCTTTTTCACTTATATCTCTGCGAAATCAGAACGGAAGTCGCTCTTTAAGGTTTTGAATGAAAGATGTGGACTTCAAAAAATCAAGAAAATTAAATTAGTGAAAATCTGTTGAGTTGTTCGGGCTGAAGAGTCTTCAGTGTGGGCCCAACTCACGCGACGCGGCAACATACGATATTTGGTGATTTTTCGTGAATATTTCTTTAATTATGAGGTTTGTTGTGCGGTTTTGCGAAGAAAATAGATGCGAACATTTTGTTCATGGCAGTATGGGTCAGCGGCCTCTCTTAAGTGCTCTAGATCGGTTCTAAGATCGGCCCTAGAACAATTTTGTTATACATATTTTGAGATTTTTTTAAGTATTTAGAGGGGTTTTTGCGCTGTTTCTTCGGACGGGATTTTCAATATTGCCCTTTCGGCAATTTCCAATCCAATTTAATGTCAACGTAATTTCATGCACTTAAGCGTTAAGGCAACATTTCGAATCTTTTTGCAACATCTATTCTGTCTGCCACATCTCTATTCTAATGCGTACGGGTCCCATGAATATGTTTTCGGAAATCGGGTTCCAGGTAGAATTAACTGAAAACTTTGGTCAATGCAAATCTTTGTTTCGATCTAATCATACCGCCTAATTTCACTGAATTTTTTCTTCTGATCAGTAAGGATCTTATCATGTTCCATAACTCAGATCAAAGATTCCCAGTGACAATGCTGGTGTACATTAGCTTCGACTTAGCTTCTCGCCTCACGAATAGCTTAATCGAGTCCAGTGGCAGCAGGATCTCTAACGCCGCCTTATTGTGATGTAATTTTTCCCATTAGAAAAATGTCTTCGTTACCTTTTTTACGGTACCAGCAGTATAAAAAAATATTTTCTTGTAAGAATTCATGTGAACTTTTTTAATCAAAAGACGAATGACACGAAAGCAACATAAATTACTTACATCTACGTATGAAAAGCGCACCTGTCTATTATACATAGGAAATAATATTTTGTTCTGTACTCTGCATCATTTTAAGCTTTTATCCATTTTATTCAAATTTTATTAATGTTTTTCCATTCCGTCTGTTGCTGGAAATGCATCGAAAATACGTTAAACTTCAAGGAAAAAATAATTCATGAAGAAAATACGGTTAATGATAAATACTATCTCAACCCGATGTGTACGACGAACGATGTTAAATATTAGTTCAATTTATTGGGATCGGAAAGAATTCCTTTTTACTGCTACATTATAAGCCTTATTTTTGTAATTTTCTTCGAATGGTATTTCCTCAACATATATTTCAATTTTCCGTATATTTCTTTTTCAACCATTTAGACTGAAGACGTATAGCATTTCTCTATTTCTATTTCACCTTAAAAAGCCAACTATTATTAATACGAAAAATGAGAAAAACATACGAAGCTTCCTATGACTAACGTTGGAAGTGATTTCATGACAAACATTTTTTTTCCCGTTTTCCATTCCAATGGGATGCTTGAATCATATGTTATCATTTATGTTCTCTTTTGCTTTGAATCGATTCGCAAATAATTTATTGAACAAATATGATTTTGTGTTAGATAACACAATTGGCTCTCTATTTCGTCTATTTGTTTGTCAAAATTTTTCTCTATTTCGTCAGTTCGTTCTTCAGTTTCATCTTGTGGCATCAATTGGCATTACAAATATTTTGCTCTGTGAAATCCTGTAAATTAATCTTTAGTTTTCCAAGGTTCGGGCTTTAAGTTTTAGCAAATGTTATGTAGTTTCTTCGGAACGAATTCCAATATTCGACTGCAACTCGAGAAGTTAGAAAGATCTTTAAAGCAAACAATCCTAATCGCTAAGTTGTCTAAGGGCGAAGTCTATAATACGAGCGTAAAGTATTTAAAATTATAACTGCCTTACAAATCATAAAAAACCTTGCGACGTCATCAGATGAGAGATTTTCATATATTTTCTCTCACAAAATCTCGTCGCTAGGTTTTTTATGCGTTGTAGGGCAGATAATTGCTGTTGGTTAGTCTGTCTGCAGATCTGTCTCAACTAACTCGGATAAATCTCAGGAAACGTGTGAAGATCGGTTGAGAGGTGCCTAGAGTCCAAAGAGTGCGCCTGAGACGGGCTACGTCAATTATGTTTTTTATGCGTTGCAGAGCAGCAGTTTTCATGCGCTTAGCGACAATTGAGCGGAATATGTTTACCTATGAGCAGGCCCGTAGCTTTCGTTTTTCGTTTGTTCTATAAATTCATACGGGCCCGACTAGAGAAGGGATACTCACCAGTCACACCTGACGGCCTTTTTTATGGCGTATCACATTATGACGTACGCTCGCAATTTGTAGAAATGCTCATCTCATTCCCTTTTTTAAAAAAAACGCACCCTAATCTTGAAGTTACGGTCGAAAAAGTAATCAAAACCGTGGTTTTTTGAAAGTCGATGAAATTTTTTGACTTATATATCTGCGAAATTAGCTCAGAAACCGCTCTTCAAGGTTTTGAATGAAAGATATGGACCTCAGAAAATCATGAAAATTAAATCAGTGCAAATGTGTTCTTTTGTGGAGTGTTGTAGAGATAAGAGAGACGAACTTTTCTGTCATTGTAAGTATGGGTCAGAGGCTCCTCCTAAGTGAAGACGTTTTTCGTATCAGATGAAAAGAATTTTTTGTCAATGTTAACAAATCAAAAATTTTCTCGCTCGGTACACGAAAGCCGTACGATGGGGCTACACTAAACTTCACATGATTTGAACCGATTTGTTCACAAATCTAACAATCGGAACAAATCCGTCTGCGGTTGAGTTTCGAACCGATGCGCTGGCAACTAAATCTCACAGCAGCAAGCAGAAGTGTTAACCATTACGCTATCGAGTTGTCTTACCGTCCCACTAACTACAGTCTTATTCTGTAGATTGCTGGTGTTCCATATACCTGCAATTGTGTCTACTTATTATTTCTGTAATTTTCACTCGGGATTCAGCCGAAGACACTCAATAGTTTTATACATTTTATCAAATAGTTAAGCGATGCAGATGCAGAGTTTATTATCACCAGAAATCCAACTATGTTCAAGCGATTCATCTGCTTTTAATCGAAACAAAGTATAACATTTTTATCGTTAATTCCTCGGTTATTTGTTTGCTACGGCAGTAATCCCCTGGTTGACTTCTGAGAAATTATGTGGATTTTAAATTTGTTAAATCTTTTCGAATTAATCTTTTCATTATTTACTTTGTGCAAATTTATTTTATTCTCGTATGGCGCACATCGTTTAAAATTTAACAATTAATCTGTGATTGTGATGTGTGAGACTTCTGCACAATTTTTCTCCATTGAAAATATTGCAAGTTTTATCTGTACACGTCTATGCCTAGAAAAGATCAACCACATCGTTGTAGTTACACCGAAAACGTCGAGTAAAAAATGAATGAACATTTTGCGTACGTGATATGAAATAAAATTCACAAAATTAATTGTTCCGAACATGAATTTAAGACATTTGATGTTATTCTGTATCTGGGATTAGGTTGTTTCCAACCAAAGTAAATGATTCATTCATAAAGCATCGGAATTACTTTTATGTCTTTGTGTATCGTACACTCTGTTTTATTCTGTGCAGAATCGGAGATTCATTTCGATATAAACAGCAGTAGCGCGCACGCAACAATAAATAACGTTATTACTCATTAGCTGGTGGAGATTTCTTTCACAGAATGTTTCTTTGCTTTCGTAGAATGTTTTGTTTTTGTAATTATCTTTATTAGACTTATCAATTTTAAGAGACGTTTAGTCTAGGAAAATATTTGCTTTTCTTTTCATCACATCGACCAGAAGACTTCTCATTATTTAATAGATATAAAGGTGCACACAAGCTAACTATGCAACATGGTTGCATGTTTAATGATAGCAGTACCAATGGTAGAGTGAAGTAAAGAGGATTCTTGTTCAAAAATCTACAGTTGGCTATCGATTCATTTCTTACTCAGACTCGGAACCAAACCAAAGTCCTAAACCAGAAATTTTTTGACATAGGTCAAGTTCCACATATTGATGGCGCACTTTCTTACAGTTTTACTGAAAATCTCCCATACATTCAGCAATTATAGTTCGTTCATGCCCTAAAATTATCCTTCCTCTAGCATGAACTTACTAAATCTTGAATCCGAAGTACGCAACCTTCAGAAATTTGCAACAAGTGGAGGACTGCGTTTTCGGATAGAAAGCCTCGGATCAAAAAAGGGTAATGTTAAAGCCAATAGCAAGCACTCCTTGGAAAAATAGTTGTCAATTTGATACCAGGCTGCGTACTTTACCTTGGTTCGACGGCACAGAGTAGGTAGCCTGGTGCCAAAAATTTAAGCACATCTCTATGACGCCATTGACGAATGATTCACAACGCATCAATTTTGATCTTGGCACCAGGCTGCCTTCATGAGTTATGCCATTTTAAATGTAGAAGACAGCGGCAGCCCAGTGTCAAGGGAAAATTGGTGCGTTTTGAAGCACTCTACAATGCCGTCAAAGTGATATTCTCAATTTTCGGCACCAGGCTGCCTTCTTTTTCATTTTTCAAGATCACATAGAGGGCAGCCGGGTGTCAAATCAAAAAGTATTGCGACGTAAAGTACTATATACTAGATTCCAATTTCCATCATATCATTTTTTGGCACCAGCCTGCCTTCCTCGACTTGGCTACTACAACATCACCATAACGGATCCGCGAAACTAAAGCTTCGTCTTCTGTCTGTTCTTCTTTCTATTTTGGACGATAACATCATTTTTGGAATTGAATCCTTGTTGGGGTTTGATAAACCGTTACTTAAAAATAATCTGTTTCTCGAAAACTTAAAATCATAACATAATTTCCGAAGAACAAGAATCTACACATTTTCTGGCAAGACACAAACATTGTACTGTTCCTTCTTTTTCATCAAACCATTTTCACACTCGTTCCAGTGTGATAATATTAGTGACAAGAAATTTTCACTCATTTTTTTTCGTGATTTCTGGAAGTCCATGTCTTTCATTCAAAACATTGAAGAGTGATTTCCGTGCTAATTGCGTCGAAAAGTTACACCGACCTTCGAAAAACCATGTTTTTCACCACTTTTTTGACCATAACTTCGAAAGTTTTCGACCGATTTTGTCCAAATTCAATCCCGTAATCATTTTTTCAATTTTCTTTCAGAAAAAAAAAATGTTTTCAAAATCGTATAAGATTTCCCCGATTAATATGTAGAAAAAACACATTGAGCCCTAGTAGAGACTCAGTTCTAGGGCCCTGGCTGAGTCCAAAGGCTCAAAATCAAAAAATTTTCTTCCATAAATTGTCGGGTATACTCAGATCTTTCAAACAAAAAATTATGAGAATCGGAAAGGATTTACTCGAGCTATGTACAAAAGACCAAAAACCACTTAAACGGTCCTAGCTCGGCGGCCTTTGGTCCGACAGTGCCCAGATTCATCCCATGAAAGATTTTTCGATTATATTTCTGGGAAAAAAATTTTTTGCGATTGAGTTACAGACAGATGAACGGACATTTTTTTTATTGCTGATTCGTCATCTAAGGACCATGATTGATGCTCCCCTCTCCAATCGACTGATTACAAACCAGGTATACGCTATAGACCCCTTTTTGAAGAACTTCGGTCTTCGTACGGATCTAAAAAGAGCCAAACTTTTTTGTCTAAGAAAATATGGATCCGATGCCTTTCCTTAGAGCGTTAGGCTGGTTTTAAGTTTGGCCCGCGCCCAAAAAAAATTCTGTTGCTATGTTGTGGAGTAAACTGAGGAGAACTTTTTTTTTAATTAAATTTGAAATCACTTTTTCGGAATTGCTCAATAATTTATTTATTTTATAACTTTTTTGTCCATTCCGAGGCCTATCTTTAGGGCTCTGGGTCAGTTCTAAGGTTGCCCTACACCAAAAAGTCTTTTTGTTTTTGAAATTTTTTAATCAAATTTTGTTGCATTTTCTTTAAAAATTTTTTTTTTTAATTTTCTTTTTTGGCATTTTTTATGAAATTTTTTTTTTGAAATTTGTTTTCACAGTCGCTTCGGACGCCTTTTCAATATTGCCCTTTCGGGAATTTCCAATATACAAGTTAATGTCCACGTAATTGATATTTATTTACATTTAGTTCGAGTCATTTTGTAGCATCTGTTCTCTTTGCCACATCTATTCTGATGTATGTTTTCATTTATTCCCGACTCTATCCGACTTTCAAACACCTTGAAGATCACCGCAATGGTTCTCACGGCTGGTGTACGTGATGAGCAAGTGATATTATGTACGCTGTAGAGCGCTACAAGTAAAAGCTACAAGATCAGCATGCACACGTTACGGCCACTTTGCTAATTCACTGTACCTCTTACTATAGTGATGGTTTAGTAAAGTAAACTCTGTTTGTTTTCCTGGGAAGGATTTCCGCGACTAGGGTGTGCAGTGTGCATATCGCCAAAAAAGAATTTATTCTTCTTACTATAAATAATCTAATCTTGCGAAATTTGATAAACTCTCGCGAATATTGTCTTACGACACATTATCATCTATGCAAACATCTTAATTCGTAATTTCATAAAAGTAAAATCTTCAATTCAACTAAAACTTCCTTCGTTAATCGACGACTAAGTCTTCAAAGTAATGACCTCCGATAATCGCATTTCATATGGAGGAAAAGTGAATGAAAGTTTGGATAAGGCTCGGTCTTTCGGTGAATATTGTTATAATCGTTTGAAGAAGTTGGGTGATTCTGTGCTATTTGTGAGCTAACGATTCTGTTGATTCATTGAAAAAATTTTCATTGATAAAAATAACAAAGGTCAATGGTGTAACATCACAGGAAGTAACGGCATCTCAACTGTTATCTCAAAGTATCCGAGTGGCGGAATGCTTGAAACATTATGGTGTGAAAAGGGGTGACAGCATTAGCATCTGCTGTGAAAATCGAGTTGAAGTGGCCTATGTAATGTTTGGAATTTTTTTTGTCGGTGCGAAATGTTTCCCGTTGAATCCAACGTACACAGAAGGTACACCGACTAAAGTAAATATGTGAGGAATAGGAACGATTGTTTAAATTTGGTTCGTAAAGCATACGGTTTGTACATTTTTGGGGAGATATGTGTGTGAAACTTGAAATTAATTATGTCTCACGAACTTCAGCCCCGTACGAAATACATTCAAGGTCTCAGTATTCGATTTTTCCCTAACATTTGTATTGTTTCGAAGATCATCCTGGGACAGTCATGAGAGCCGTCGTCAAAATGTGGGCGGCGGTTGGCTAAAAAAAAAACAGTAATATTAAGTTGAATTTCGATAAACAAATTAAAATTGCAGGCAGAAGTACAAAAATAATATTCATTTTGCCGTGACGCATTTCGCATTTCGGCTGGACCAAAACGTGTCGGTGACGGCTAAAACTCGGCGGCTCTCATATCCGTCTCGGGGTCATATTATTTCCCAAAAATTTTTTAAAATTGTTTTCAAAATTTTCACAAATTCAGTATTTTTAAAAATAGTTTGTTATGCAATCCTGCGGGGCTGGAGTAGCATCCACACTTCGCATTAGCGCAAAAACAGTTCCTTATTCCGTTTACGTTTCAAACATTTGTATGTAAATTGTATATTTTAGACTGTTTTTTGATATCGTTTTCAACAGGAGAACTGCTTCATGCATCCAGTTTATCTCAACCGAAAATAATCTTCGCGTCTTATCAAACATTCGATAACATTAAAAGAGTAGCAAAACATCAATTCGTTGAAAAGGTGCTTGTTTTCGGTGATGAATGCACAGACAGCAATAGTTTCAATGATTTTTTACGAAATCCTAATGTCGAATCAAAGAAACGATTTTATTGTTCGCCGCAAAGCATGATGGAAAACATTAGCTTAATACTTTGTTCATCTGGGACGACCGGTTTACCCAAGGGAGTCCAATGGTCAGAGTACAGCACATGGTTTAATGCTTCGTTTAATATGTTGTAAGTTTCACATTTCCCTGTTCAATCAGCACGACGCCCAGCAACTTGTCTTTTTAAGAGATCCAATTCCCAATGAATGCCGCTTTAGCGTCTCGCCGTGGACTCATGGTTTTGGTTGTTTCACTGTCATAAGAACAGTTGTGCATGGCATCAAGTTGGTGTATCTGCCTAAATTTGATGAAAATACTTTTTTGTCATGCATTGAGGTAGAGTCAGAGTCTTTTGATGATTTTTGCGTCATTTTCGAATCGTGTGAAGAATGTTGAATTTTATGTTGCATCCATCAGGAGCAGTTTTTAGTTTATTGTTGGTACGAAAGGAGAAAGTTGATTGTCCTACACGAAGAATTTCTACGACCAAAATGACGCAAAAATTTTGTCAAGAATCGACCATTTTGTAAAGAATTTAATTTTTTTAAAAGAAATTCAACGTAACTACTTTAATGGTCGTGCCTCCACTTCTGGTGATGCTCTCCAAAAGTTCTGCAGTAAAACATTTTAACACTTCAAGCCTAAAGTATGCAATTTCTGCAGCAGCTCCTTTGAGATCAGAAGTTTTAAATGAAATGAGAAGGCAAATTCCTAACTTAACTGTTCGCCAATATTACGGAATGAGCGAAGGTGGAGTTTTCACCGTACAAACGAATGAATTCTGTAAATCTGGGAGTGTTGGCATTCTTCGTTCCGGAGTATATGCCAAAGTCGTGAACATCGAAAGTGGTGAATTGCTTGGAAAAAATTCTCCTGGCGAACTTTTGTTCAAGGGTCCTGGATTGATGAAGGGATACGTTGGAGACATTAATTCGACTAAAAGTACTGTCGATAAAGATGGATGGCTGCACTCGGGAGACGTTGGATTTTACGATGAAAATAACGAATGGTTTATTGTTGACCGTTTGAAAGAATTAATCAAATATAAAGGCTTTCAAGTTCCACCAGCCGAATTGGAAGCTCTACTTTTATCTCATCAAAGCGTGAAGGATGTAGGTGTCATTGGTATTCCCGACGATTTAGCTGGTGAACTACCAATGGCTTTTGTAGTACGACAAGGATCTGTAACAGAAAAAGACATTGTCGACTTCGTCGCAGATAGGTCATCACCGGCTAAAAGACTTTATGGAGGCGTTCGATTCGTAACGGAAATACCGAAAAATCCATCTGGCAAAATTCTGAGACAAGTTCTCAGACAAATGGTCAATCAACATAAATCAAAAATGTGAATTTGTTTTCTTGCAAATGAATCAATAAACAAATAATGTAATGTTAACGATCGGCGACGTTCTCAATTTCGTTTCACTTTTGTCTCACTTGGTGCTTTTGATCAATTTAATTTTGTTTTTCAATCTCTGATGACACTCATGTCTTGTGTTTTCTACTTTAAAACAGTAATTTATCCCTGAACTTAAAACATGTTCATTGTATTTATGTTTTATTTCAGAGATGATTTTTTGTTCGTTGTACTTGTTTCGGAAAGAGCAATAAATCTATACAAACGAATAAGTGAATAAATATGAATGAAAACAAGAAATTTCGCTTTTTTCTTTTCGTTTAATTAAAAATTTACGGAGAAAAAACAGACTTAAGTATAACATAATATCGTACGAATGTCGATATCAATGCCATGTCGACATAAGAACACTTTAATAAAGCTGTTCCATCTTATTGAATGGAACAAAGCAATTCAAAGGATAAATTCTTTTGTTTACATAAATTCAAGAAAATGTAAAACTTCACTTCAGGATAGTAAACATTCATCATATTCAGTCAACGAAAATGCGAAAAAACTCAAAGTATTGAGTCGGACATACTCTTCGACGTATTCGACATCTTGTCTGGTCTCAGATGCTACAAAAGGTAATTTTACAGTCAGGGCTGTTGCTTGGACAATGCTTTTTAGGTGGTGCTTAAGCATCCTCGAGTATTTGTCTTAATCAACGATTTCTTTGGTACGTCATCTGCCATTTCTTGTAAAAAAATTCGAAGAAGGAAGATTTATAGATTTGTCTGGGTGGGATGTAAATCCCGGTGGGCAAATCCCGGAAGGATGTAGTTTGCAGTTTAAATGGGGAGCAGTTGGAACAGGTCTCTGAGTTTAAATATTTAGGAGCCATTTTTTCGGAGAATGGCAAGTTAGTTAGGGAATTTGAAGAAAGGAGAAGAATGGGGAAT
>CM055404.1:7273601-7303633 GCA_029228625.1 Pseudolycoriella hygida
TTGGTGCTCTTTATCATAAAGAAAAGCCGTTTTTAAAGAGCTCTCAGAAATTTTTTTTGCGGGCGAAGCCCAAGCGAAAAGTATACACATCGAGTGTGCATTGGGGTATTTTGAAAGATATTTTTCTGTAATAGTGAGAGTGTGTTGGTGCACATTCCGCGGAAAGCAACTTTTCGTCCCAAGTGATGGGAAAATATTCTCCGTCACAACCAATACACTCTCATGTATACAGAAAATAAATTATGCTACTATAGAGATATCCCAAACATTACACTCGACTACATAAAAGCCACAAACAAGTGAGCGAAGCGAACGCGTGTATGTGTATTATGTACATGAGTGTAATGTGAGGGTATCTATAGTAGCATATAATATTTTATCAGATCGGCGAAACTACATCAATAGCGTTTTGTACACGAAGATTTGTAATTCAATTTTTTTTCGATTATTGTAACATATTGTAACATATAATGAATAAACGAAATACGTTGCATTCACACACAACGAAATTCATTGTATGTAGTAATTCGAAAGCTCGAGGGTCCCAAGTTCGCGTCTCGTCGGGGGCATGGTTTTTTTCTTTAAAAATTTTTAGAGTAAAACATTTTGTCCTAAATAATAATATAAAGTAAAATGAAAGTCCTTAGGAAGCACCTAATACATAAAATAAGGTACGGCATATCCGTTATATACGCAAACACTTAAGAGTGATTTTGCGAAAACTTCGAACGATTTCGTACACTTTTGGGACAACATGTCCTACATTTTTCCGATGAATGTGTCATTCGATTCCTTGTTCTATAGAAAGAAAAGTTATTTCTCATTTTTGGAAAATTTAATATTTCGGGGAGTTATGGTGCTCTAAGTAAGTGCATGTCATGGGGTGATAAAAATGGTTTTTTGGCTGTAACTCGTGTAAAATGAAATGAAATGAAATGAACTTTTATGGGATGGTAAGCCCCAATGATACAAAGATACTAGAACACCCCATACTCAGTTTTTCGGTTCAGCGCTGCTTCAAGCAGTAAAGCGTTCCCGAAGTTTTCACCTAAAATGACTAATAACTCAGGAGTGGGTGAAGGCTCCAAGGAATCCAATGATGAAAAACCTTTGTATCATTGGGGCTTACCATCCCATAAAAGTTCATTTGATTTCATTTCATTTTACACGTGTTACTGCCAAAAAACCATTTTTACCACCCCCTGATATGCACACCATAACTCCCCCAAAATATCAAATTTTCCAAAAATGAGAAATTAGTTTTCTTACAATAGAACAAGGAATCGAATGGCACATTCATCGGGAAAAAGTAGGACATGTTGTCCCAAAATCGTTCGAAGTTTTCGCAAAATCACTCTTAATGTATGGAATACCCCCGCCGATGTGATAAAATTATTTTTTGATACCTACCTAAAACATTTTTTGGAATTTCCATTTAAAACTCGTTCAGGCGCAACGTATACCCACTTCGTTGTCGATCGTATCGTGTAAGACTTCTTCGAATTATTAAAATCCTTTTTCTCTGTGAAAGAGGTTGGAAGCAATTTCTCCACCAGGAACAAGAAACTGGTATGCATAGGGTCTTTTTTATTCGTTTAGAAAATGGAAACGAATTTTGTAAATTATTGTCAAAGATCACCATAAAGGCTTAATGAGATTTATAGTTTCTGAGATTGTCCCTTTAAGACTTGGTATCAAATGCTAAAAATAAGTAGAAATAAATTACGTCGGCCTTTTATCATGTTTTCCACACCCGCTAACATTATGGTTTTGCTATAAAAACCATTTTTTTTCAAGAATTAACCGTACGCTAAACTCAAACCAAAAGTATTTTCAACATTTATTTTACTTAATACGAATGCAGCTTCAAAGATGTCGCTACATGCATACCATGAAAAAAAAACAAATAAAGATTGGTAGTCCAGCGACCTTAAAAAATGTAAATAACATATTTCGCTTATTCATACGTTGTTGAAATCATTAGCATAAGGAATGTGAGTATACGTCATTATAGGTGAGGCTCACTTGTAGCGATTTGTAAAGATTGTAAAAGAAAATTCCGCGTTCACAAGGAGTCGAAATTGGCTTTCTTTAAGTCCCTTTTGCCCTACCGTTTGTAAACAGTGGACATCACAGACGTATTAAGACAAAACAACGTATCGCATCAAATCTGTGCTTTAAAGTTATTTGGTGAGCTTTCGAGCTTCTTTTGGAAAAGCTATCAATGATATATAGACTAGCAGTCTTTGACAAAAAATTAACATAAATTGAAGCAAAAGTGAAATACGACATGTTTAGTAGTGTTGGTAAATTATACCTAAAATTTGTATGGATCACAAATTTCCAGCAAAACAAATCAGCGTGAATTGTGTATTACTTCGTGAGCGATGTGCATACTACAAAAAATCACGTATCTTTATTTTTGCTTTAAATAATGATTACATAAACCTACTCTACATTAATTGATCGCTGTAATATAAAAGAAACTCAAAGCTCTTGAAATTATTCTTTCGCAAATACACAAATGCGATTTCTTGTTTTGGCTTAACACGACAGATCACCTGTGTATCAAACACAAATTTTTTGATTAATTCATAACAAAAGTTAGACCCTTTCTTTCTATAATACTCGCAAGAATAGCGCATGCATGTGTGTGTTTTAAAATTGTGGATTGTATTGGGTTGATTACACCAAAAACTTCTTACGTTACATTTTGTCAACCGTATTTCCATCCACATCATTCATAAAATCATATTTATAAGAAAGAATCGACTAGACTACTCTATTCAGGGGAATCATAACATTCAATATTGAATGTAGAAAAGATCTCTTACCTTTTGTGTTTTTGTTTCTGCGCATCAGTCCGTACTTTGGGTTGTTACCGTCAACACGAAAAAAAAACTGGAAGTTTTCGATCAACAACGTGTATCGTTCATTGAATGCCTTAACACAATTTTCGCGTATGAATAAATTTGTAGGAATCGAAAGCCGGTTTCGTATGTGTAGTGTTCTATTCACTAAAAGGATTTAAGGACGAAAATCGAGTTGAAATTGCAAACAATACACCGAAACATTTGCCAACAAACAGGAAGTTATTTTTTTTTTCGTTCGTTGGTGGTTTAAAAGGACACTTTCCATTGGTAAGTCGATAAATCTTATCAGAAAATTAAAAGCTTCGTTTGCCATTCACCAAATCTGCTTTCACTTCGATCGTTAATCGAAACAATTCTTCAACAGTTTCTGTTTCTTAAATTTGTCATCAAATTTTGTGCGAAAGTATTGCCAGAATACGAGGGGAAGTATATAGAGATGTAACGTGGTGTGTAGCCTGTAGCCAATACAAAACACCACTTATATAATACGTTCGTTCCGAGTACAGTCAATACTAATAATTATTTTTTGAACTGATACCTTTAATATGTCATGTTCAGCTTATGTATATTGATATGAGGGTTTAGTGGCTTGATTTTGGCATTAAGTTACGTTAATTTGTGTAAGAAGTTAATTCAACATTTGATTCTGATTGTCATTCATATGGGAGTTGGTGTTGAAAATCTTTTTGTGTCAAAAATCATAATTTTGAAAAGTCACATCGGTAAGTCTAGTCTTGATCCTTGTAAGCCACACTCATTGTGACATCAAAAAAGTTTGTATAAAGTACAAAAATAAGCTAAGCCTGACGTTTCACCTATCAACTTGTTAACTTATTCTACAACTTCCTGTTGCATTCCGAGCTCTATAGCTCAAGGCAGCTGTTTGTTTTGTTTTGTTTTTTATTATAATTATATGTTGCAGATCTGAGCATTACTCAACGATCCTCCCAAACACAAAATGTTCTACATCGGAGAAATGATCAATTCCCTTTCAGTTTATTAATTTATTTATTTATGACATCTTTCTAACATCATAAACTAAGGGTCACTTTATAATATTTTATATAAAAAACTTTCCTTAGGTGAAGAAACGGAAGGAGCAAGTTTGAAAAAATGCAAAGGGTTGAGTCAGATCCACTTATAAGGATTTTGAACTGGGGTGGACTTTGGGTTTGGGGGCTCAATTTTTTTGTTGAAGGGGCTCCACATTTTTAATAAGTAATGCTTGGAACAGGACGGGTTTGACCCGACCTGAACCTGAAAATGTTGAAAAATTATTGCGCTGGTGGGTCTGGCATTTGTGACGCAATTTTTTAACACAACGTAATTTTGTTTTAAAAAAAGCGCTATGATTTGTTCAGAAAATTAAAACTTTGAACATAAGATTCCATTCAAACCAGGGCCTATTTTTTTCAAATTTTCTCAAATTTTGTCGAATTTTATTTTAATGAAAAATACGTTCAAACAAGTTGAAATGAGCGTAGAATTAATAAGGATCGACGTAAAGTGTATTCTGAACCATATTAGATGTCGTTCAGACGAAAAAAGCCACAAGGAACCAAGCATGAACGGAAGGCTGAAAATTCAGCCCTAGTACTTATGTTAATGATTCTAGGATGCCCGAAAACACCTAAATTAGGTCGTTTGAACAACTTTTCCAGTAAAAAACATCAATAATGCTTCAAAATTTTTATCAATTTTCAGAAATTTTAAGCAAATTTGAGAAAACTTGAGAAAATTTTCTCAAATTTTCTTAAATTTTCTCAAAAATAGGCCCTGATTCAAACAAACTTTTGCGTATTATCAGCGATAGCGTCACCTCAAGCGATATCATCAATTTTGGAAGCGGACTTACGGACTGCGTCACACTTTACGTCTTGCAGTTGTTAAAAGTAAATTTCACGAAAAAAAATTTTGTTTGTTGAAAAAATATTTCTTCGAAAAAAATTTTCTCAACAAAGAAACTTTTCTCAGAAAAAAAATTTCTTCCAAAAAACGTTTCCCCGAAAAAAATTTTTTCGAAAATATTTTTCTTCAAAAAAATTTTTTCGAAAAATAATTTTTCTCCAAAAAAACTACAAAAAATTTTCTACAAAAAAATTTTTGAGAAAAAAATTTGCTCCGAAAAAAACAATTCTCAAAACAACATTTTCTCCGAAAGAAATTTTCTCAGAAAAATTTTCACGGAAAAAAAATTTCGGAGGAAAAAAATTTATTACAGATAGAAACCGACCGATCAGAAAAAAAGTTTTCATAATAATGAGAACAATAAAAAAATCGACGTAAAGGCCCATAGAAAAATGTCATTTTCAAACCTCGATATCTCAGCCAATTCTCAATCAATTTTGTTTGTTGAAAAAATTTTCTCGAAAAAGAAAATTTTCTCAACAAAGAAAATTTTCTCAGAAAAAAAATTTCGAAAAAACATTTCTCCGAAAAATTTTTCTTCGAAATAATTTTCTCAAAAAATTTTTCTCCGAAAATAATTTTTCTCCAAAAAAATTTCTACAAAAAAATTTTTCAGAAAAAAAATTTTCTGCGAAAAAAAAAAATTCTCCAAAAAAAATTTTCTCCGAAAGAAAATTTTCTCAGAAAAATTTTCCCGGAAAAAAAATTTTCGGAGGTAAAAATTTATTCCTTTGACAGATAAAAACCGACAGATCAGAAAAAAAGTTTTCATAATAATGAGAAGAATAGAAAAATCGACGTATAGACCCATAGAGAAATGTCATTTTCAAACCTCGATATCTCAGCCAATTTTCAATCAATTTTGATGAATCTGGGCTCGTTGGAAAACTGCTGCGACTTACTTTCTTTTTAATAATTTTAAGGATGAGGGAGGCGATGGGAAAAAACTCAAAAGTTCGCGTATATGGTGACTTGTCCCAAACTTTAAAAGCGACCATTGCATGTTGGAAAGATGCTTGGTAAAAGGTTCTATGAGTTGTATCGCTGTTGTGTAGGTATTACATTAGTGTGGGGGTAAAAAATCAATGATTTGGGAACGACCTCAAAAGGCAAATGAGACTCATTTCAATTACACTAATCGCTTCGCTCTTGTTGCAAATTTGTCTATAAAAACTCTCGCCATAATGAAAGTCGTGTCACTGAACAATACCACAAAATTTTTTTTGTTAAGAAACATTTTGTGTAGATAATAAGAGCGGTGGCGCGTAATCAGTTCTGCTCGTCCGAAATTTATTAATTATTTCTTATGTTGTTCGAGTGCCAGCAAACTTATGGTTCTACTTTTAATTTTATTTGTTTACTTTGTAGAATTTTCAGAAAGTTGTATGAGTGGCATCTTCATTAGAATACATCAACGATCCATTACGATCTGATATTTTACACTTTAATGTTAGCTTCTAACTTAAAAGTTTTTCGACTAACGTGATTTATTGTAGAAGAAATTTGAAACACAATGCGAGATTACAATTATATATTCTGAAACTAACTCATTATCTCCCTCGTATCTTCGGAATTCATCAACCGTATAACCGTCAAAACCATACAGTTGTATTAATTATACAAAGTCATATTTCCTACAAATAAAAATATACACTCGTCCATGTATATCTACTATTTCAGTTTAGTACGTGAATTGATGCGGTACAGAAGTGCGTTCAGTAAACGGGGTCACTTATTAATTTCGTATGCAAAATAACTAATAAAAACAAACGGCAACAAAAAATCACAAGTGTTTGCAGTTTTGTTATCAAATGTTGTTTTGATTGATTGAAAGGTATTGGTAGCTTCCAGTTATAAATAAATTTCTATATTGAATTGTAAATGAGGCGAAAAGTGCTTTCCATTTGTTTGCTTCGAGTCTCTGGTAATCGTTACCGGAATTATTTTTAGAAAAATGTGTCGTTTCGTCGAAAATCATAAAGCGATCCCACTACCAACTGACTTTTTTTCACTATACTTGTATGTATCTTTCTAACTGATATGTGGTCGGTACGTTATGATTACCGCTTTTGATAACAGTAATCCAAATTACACAATAATTTGTTAAACTAACACCTAACAGAGAATAGAGGAAATCGGGAAATCGAGCAGTAGCTACTCCTACCAGTAGGACCAATAGTACATTACATTGTGCTCTGCGAAAGCATTCATTACATGAAGACACAATCTTGTCTTAAGAGCCAAACTCGCTAGTGTTTTTTTGAGCAGAAAGCTCTGGAAACTGTTTTTTTGACGAGTTCATAGAGTTTGCTCAAAATATAAACTAGTGAGTTTGCGAGCTTACAAAATTGTTTCCGAAGCAGGCCCCAGTGTATAACGTTTTATAGCCAGCCCATGCGAAAGTTGAAATTTACATAAAAATATACGAAAAATATACCGAAAATGTGCCATCATATAATGGATCATTTTCGCAGGGCCCGCAGGGGGCATATTGACACGTAATGATCAACTTATGCATAAAGCATCAGGTAGGAAAAGGGTTTCGTATGCTTAGAACACTCATGTAACTTTTAACTGTCTCTATCCTCTACACACAGAAAAATTTTATGGTTGCTAATGCTCATGCAATGCATATGCTCATGCTCATTCATAGTGTTTTCAATTCGAAGTTATTTACTGTTTTATCACATCTTAGAGTCACGTAATGAAAGTCGGGACTGATAATTACAAATAAACAATTTTTTCCCAGAACACATTTTAATAAGTCGAAGCGACGGATGCGTTTATTTTAAAATTTATTGATTAAGTTTGCACAACGGAAACTGTTAGTTTTACTTTCACACAAAGCAAACATGTGCCATTTAAATCGAAGTTAATATCCATCTAAGGGCATCAAGCGATTGCACAATAATTTCAACTTTCAAAATATTCTGTGGATGTTGACGTTCGCGCTTCCGATTGTAGTTAATACGCCATCTTTGCAGCCAACCTTGCGCTACATCCACTTGTGGCCTTGACCTGCTTTAAAATTCCAATCCAACGCTACCTATCGTTTGCCGCGTATTGCCAATTTCTTATTCCGAGCGTTGGAAGATCTTGTTCGACGCCATCAATCCATCTAAATTTTCGTTACCTCAAACACACTACAATTGTTGTAAATATGTTATGATAAATGCAAGCATGTAATGCTTGCAAGGAACATAAAAACCCCAACAAAGATTTCATGCTTATAATGAAACATAACCAAAGACCCGTACGTATCACAATAGATGTAGCAAATAGAATAAATCTTGCAAAAAGACTCGCTCGAATCTTAATAATATAGTAATAAGCAAACAATCCAACGTTTTATGTTCTTTTATAACTATAAGAATTTTAAAGAACCATAGAAATTATCCAAGGTAATGTCAAAGGCCCTACCGAAGTACATTACATACCATTCAAATCTAGAAATGGTTATATACAAGGATTGGGCCATTTTCCCCTAAAACCCTGAAACACGTGTTCTCTAAAATTTTATTTTCTGCAACTTTGCCTTTGGAAGCAACTTTCTACCTCTTATAGTTCCAGAGATATGGGCCATCCCTCCCAATTCTAGAAGTGGTCATATCCCAGGATTGTGGTCCTTTCACTCAAAATCCTGAGACACTTGTTCTCTAAAATTTTATTTTCTAGAACTTTGCCTTTGGCAGCAACTTTCTATCTCTTATAGTTCTAGAGATATGGATCATCCCTCACAATTCTAGAAGTGGTCATATCCCAGGATTGGGGCATTTGTACCCAAAACCCTGAGACACGTGTTCTCTAAAATTTTATTTTCTACAACTTTGCCTTTGGAAGCAACTTTCTACCTCTTATAGTTCCAGAGATATGGGCCATCCCTCCCAATTTTGGAGGTCGTCATATTCCAGGATTGTCGCATTTTTACCCAAAATTCTGAGATACGTATTCTCTAAAATTGTATTCTCTACAACTTTTCCTTTGGAAGCAACACTCCAACAGCCATAGTTGAAGGTGCGCTAGGGAAGAATTTGAGGAAGGGGTATGAAATTGACAAGCGCAGTGGCACAAATTGGCTTGGGCACAAATTTCACGGTCACCATTTAAGGCGTGTAAAAAGTTGGACCCGCTTGTCTCTAATACTTTTATTTGACACCAAAATGAACAATTTTCGTGCTATACTTGCTGAGATATTTGCAAAGAAAGTTTCACCAATCCTCGAAAATCCATGTTTTGGACACTTCGACCACATCTCCGGAACTACTTCACCGATTTTGCTCATCTTTGAACTTGAATCATGGGACATATGTACCTTTCAGGGAAAAAAGCTTTAAAACAAAAAGTGAAACCGGACGGACGTCTAGAAATTTTTTTTATTGCTGATTCGTCATCTCTTGTGCAACATAATTTTCCCAGTGCGTAAGTTTTCAACAGCTTCCCACATTCAAAATTCAGCAAAGTAACTAACAGTAAGGCCAAAGAATGTTATATTCGTGTTATTCTTCTATTGCATACACTTTCATAACGTTTTTAGCAAGGCGTTTCATGAGTGTAATAAATGTAGTAGTAAACAGCCGACAAGTGTTGTTATTGTGAAAATAATTTGAACTTTAAACTCTTTTCAACAAAATCATTCGTCAAATTTCTAGCATCTTTATGTAAGGGGTAATGGCCATCATGTTTACGAACGGCAACAAGTTCTAAAAATATATTCTACAAAAAGTGTTATGAATTATCCAATTTATTGTATTAACTGGACATGTTACGTGGGACTATTATAATGCTCGATTAATATTCTCATCGTTTGAAAGCGAACTAACCATTTCTATGTTGTGAATGCCGGTAAAAATTTCATGTGCGGCTTGATTAATTTCAATTCAATGTTATGCTCATATTTTACCACATTTTTCTTTCAATAAAGATTCGTTGTACGATCGGATACATTCTTGAAATATCCACACAGAATAAACAAATGTTATTCGCTTAAAAAGGAAAATAACAATTTTAATGTTACATATAATAACAATATTTTGTAAATAACAGAAAGTTGATATGGCTGCTTCATCTGTTCTCGTTTTCGACATTTTTTTCTATTTTACATTTTTATATCACTCGATGCTTCGATTGGGTGCAGTATTTACGTTATGTAAATTAGAGATCGACAATCAACAGTTGAGCAATAAAATATTAGATGTAATCGGAGTATACAGTAAGAAAAACTTTTTTTTTATACCGAACGCAGGTGTTTTTTACCACACACAAGTATATCTGAAGGTAATGTTCCCATTCTACTGTTCTCTTTTATACAAGTTGTACATTTGAAAGCAATTGGACGTGGGATCTTAAGGACAGGCCCGGAGAAAATATATTCCGCTTTTATTTTACCAGTGACGAGTTGTTGTGTGGTCTCTGGTTGTTGTGTCGCTTACTTTCCCGGTCACTTACTATTCAGTAGAAGCAGTGAATTATCTGTCCGAAGGCAATGCACACCGGTGTCAATTTTGTGTTGCTGTTGTGCCACCAGAACACAACAATGGCCTAAAGGCAAATTTCACTGTAGAGGTGGTCATTGTTATGTTGTAGTGGCACATTGAACTCAGTGTATATTGCCTATCTACTTACATGCTCCACTGATGGGTATATTCACCATCGATGGGTATATTCACCAATTTGGAAATTTTATATTCACCACAACTGTTGTGTTGAGATAGCACAGAAAAATTGTTGAGTTTTGTTAATAGCATTTTCTTATGTTGTGCTAACTTTACCCGCATCCAAGTGACCACCCAGTTTTTCGTGAGTCAGACTTGGATTATTTGTATACGGTACAACGGTACAACGATGCAAACTTTGCAATTATTATATTTTCCCAATTCAAACAACATCAGCGGCAGTTGAACGGAATAAATCAGGAGGGAAACTTTACAGTCGGAGAAATATAAGCTTCGATGTTTTAATTGTTGTAGCAGTGAACTTATATTTCTCAGGCTGTAACTTATTTTCTTAGTTAAATTTTCAATGTGAACTCATGAAATGAAAAGTGCGTGTTTTTTCTTAATTTTAATAACAATTATTGAAGTTACAAAACAAATTGTTTTACTCTGGTCCACCTGAATCGTTTCAAGTCAAAACCTGAAAATCATTTTCACAGGTCGATTCAGGTTTCAGATTTAGCCTGATTCTAACAGGTCGATCTCACCTGCACCCTGCAAAATTCTGAGAAAAATATTCACGTTAAAAAGAAAAAAATTGATGCAAGAATTATGCAACATTCCATAATGTGACAATTCACGCTTTTTTGCGGCGCCAGCTTATGTCGAAAAATTAAAAATTTCATGACGAATTTTACAAGCGACGAAAAACGGTGTGGGAGGCTACGAAGTCGCATTTTTTACAAAAGTTCTGATATGCAGGTGACGCAAATTACTTCAAACAACATTTTTTTGAGCCTTGCAGTCATATATGCCATCCATTGCGATACTTCTAGGGGGTATCATCTAATCCGTACGATTTAGTATGAGGGGAGAGAAGGAGCTATAACTCGGAAGAGCATGTACTTATCGAAATCGAGAGGCAGATAATCATAAGTTTCGTTGACAAAGGATTTTCTCTTTTGTATGGAATTTTCAAAGGTCTGGGGGAGGATTTTCATTTTTTGTATGAGATTTTCCGGAAAGGTTGACAAAGGATTTTCTACATTTATCTGCCCTTCGATCGAAATTCAAACCTTCGGCGGGAGGGAGAATTTCGATTGTCGTGTCCCACCTAACGTAACTTCCAACACATGTATATTGTTGGTGTTGTTTGTTCTATAAACCTCACAGAATGCAATTTACTGTTGTCAGCGAGACTGTCATACTGTCGCGTCGTAGTGTCTTGGAACTGAGAACAATCTCGATAGGTTTTAACCTGCCGTACTAAAAAAAATCAAAATTAAACAAAATTTCAAACTATTCTTTCCTAAATGTTCATTAGTTTTCTCGATTTCCTTTCAGAAAAAAAGTTTATTTAATGATCTTTCCTTGATCTACTACATGAACTATTTCTTTAGACTCGCCTATTTCTTCAACAAACCTTTCTCTAAAAAAAGTCTGCAAATACTAGCAATTGTTCCAGCCGGGAAAGATTGTAAAACTTTTTTAACGGGGAGTTTCTCTGTACCAGCTAGAAGGGGGAGTGGTATCAGACGTGCTCCTTATATCTCTTTTTGAAGAAAATTCAGAAAAAAAAAAATGCCGAGGAAAATGCAAATATTCGAGAAAACCATGACAAATCAAAATTTGCAATGTGTTGACTACGAGGGCCTCTGCTGACTCTCTTCAATTTTATATGTTTTCCGTTCGACCATTACTTCTGGAAATTCGATTTTTTATGAAATATTTTGAGCATAAAAACATTTTAAATTTCGTACGTTCACGAATTTGTACAATTTCGTACGAGGGGGGATGGTTGTGTCAAAAAATTGAACTTTTACTGTACGTACTATACAAAAACTAAAGACAAGAACGTGCAAGACGTTCAAATAGTAAATGTTTGTGTGATGAATTTCGATGAAAATTAAGGATTGATACAAAGAATATTAATAAGAACGCGATGCAGTTCAATGCTTGATGACTCCACCTCAAAAACGAAATAGAGACAGCTGTTCAACCTAGAGCATTTTGTTGTTAAACATTTTTTTCTTTTCAGTCACTGAACAAAAATAGTGCCAGAGTTATTAATAACGGGTCAAGTCTTATTAGCTAATGCACCCATCTGCAGATTACGTTTTCAGTATTCGGTGATCATCAAAGCAGAGGGGGTTCTTCCTTTTCACGATTTTTAGGGATGCCAATATCGAGACCTCTACTTTTAACCTTCTTGCAAGGAACAAATGCGCTTCTCACTGTAACATTTGACATGCTATATGAGAAAATTTAATTCAAACACAACATGCACTACATTAATGATCTGCAGTGCGAAATAGTGTAAATTTTACACAGCGCAAATTGATCTCAATTGAATTTTAATTGAAATTGATGCATCGAAGGGTTTTTAAATTAAATGCGAACTCAATTCAATTGCTAAAAAATTAAAAGTGTTTCCAATTCGGAATGCCACGTGAAGAATTTCAGAATTTATTAAAATTAATCGCTTCTCTTCTGGGTCTGGGTCGTTTTTCTTAGGTAGCACTTTGAATTCTTTTTTGTAAGGTTTGCAATTGGTCACAGAATGGTCAACAATTATTTACATCTGTAATGAGTTTAGGCTATAAATTCACTTTGCTTTGTCTCGGGCTCATGTCTGAACCGAACCGTTTGATTTTCGGAAACCGTTTTACCGAAGATTCTGTTGTTGAACATTGTTAAAGAGCGTTAAAAGGGTAGATTTTTTTAGATTTATCAGCTTGGGACGATTGTTTTACCAATCTTGAAACACAGATCTGACGATCCTTTGTTTCCTTCCCGTTCATCATTTAAATCATCTTCCCTACTCAAGTTAGTTAAACCTCCCGGTCGCCTCCAAGAATTTACTCAAAGTAGCTGGTTCTAGGTTAGCAACTTCGGACGGTCTTACAACATACCCTCCCAGCAGCCTGCGCCTCAGTTGGAAGAAACTGGGACATTCACATAATACGTGAAATCCCGTTTCCTCCTCTAAGCCGCACGCACACATAGAGGTCACCGAGATCCTAAGCTTTTTCATGTGCCTATTCAGCCCGCAATGTCCAGTGATCGCACACACCACTCTCCTGATGCGACTCCTGTCCATCCCTAGCAGAGATTTGGCCCATTTCACATTAGGTTTCGGGAAAAAGCGCTTGGTGTGAATACCGCCATAGTATCCTTCCCAGCGCTCCACATGCTTCCTCATCACCCAGCTCCCCAGCGCTTCTACACGTGCAGGTCGAGTAATCGGCAAAAACGGCTCAGGGCCGTGACCGAGAGTTTCGGCACCCGCCTTAGCTAGCTCATCAGCTTTTTCATTCCCCTCCACGTCAGAGTGCCCAGGTACCCAAACCAAAGTGATCTGATTCGTCAGACCCATTTCGTTCAGGTAATCTCTGCACTCTTTCACTAGCTTGGAGGTCACTCTAGGCGACATCAGCGCTTTGATCATTTCCTTACTGTCCGAACAGATAAGCACCTTCTTGTCGTGTGTTCCAACAGGCAGAGTCTCACGAGCTGCTGACAGCACCGCGAAGATCTCCGCTTGGAGCACACTAGCAAGAGCCCCCAGATAGAAGCAATTTCCCTCTCCAGAGCCCATGCCGTTTACACCAGCACCTACTCCTTCACGAGATTTCGATCCATCTGTAAATCTAACCACGCAGTTCCCGGGAAGACTCGCTGGCCATCCACTAAGCCATTCTTGCCTACTGGGAACTTTCGCTTCAAAATTCCTGTCGAAACAGGTTACCACAGCCATGTCGTCTCTCAGCATTTCAAACACCGGGATCGATATTATCGTTGCAATTCTACCATGCCCAATGTGAAAATTTGGAGTCCACATGCCATTCTGCATCAGCCTATCAGCCGTGGCAAAAGCTTTCGCTTTAACCACAATATCGATAGGAGGCAGAGCCAGCAGCGTCTCCATCGCTAGGGTTGAGGTGGCAACCGTGGCTAATCATCGGCCTTATCACAGCCTCATAAATCCACAGAATTGCTTTTGACGGTAGGCCCCAGTTTCTCCCGAAGGAGTTCCTGCAAAGCCAAAAAGCCGCTACCGCCTTCTGCGCCTTATCCTTGACATGAGCAATCTAATTTAGTTTGCTATCAAGCGTCACTCCTAAGTATTTCACCTGCGGAGCTAAATCCAGCACCTTATCGAAGAGCCTGATTTCACCGACCAAATTTGATCCTGAGTGCCTTCTACTGAATAGCATAAGATCTGTTTTGTCCGGATTGATTTTCAGACCGTTCTCACGGCACCATCTCACGACCACTCTCAAAGCTGTTCTGACTCAGCGTGCTCTCGAATTTTCCCCTAACTAAAATCGTCAGGTCATCCGAATAGCCCTGCGCATAGATTCCTTCGTCGTTCAGCTTTCTGATGAGAGAGTCTATCACTATACACCACAACAAAGGCGATAGAATCCCGCCCTGAGGGCAGCCTTTCGCTACCCAGAGATTTTCTTTGTGACCACAGACCTCCGCCTCAACCGTCCTATCTCTGAGCATGCTACTTACCCACCTAACTATCACACCTCCCACTCCTCTCTCCTCGAGCGATCGGCGAATAACATCAAAATTCGTATTGTCGAAGGCACCTTCAATGTCCATAAAACATCCCAGTGCCACCTCTCCAATCGAGAATGATGTTTCCACCTTTGCTACCAGCCTGTGCAAGGCGGAATCCGTGGATTTGCCTGACTGGTAAGCGTGCTGATTCGAGTGTAGCGGGAAAACCGCCAGAACTTCATCCCTGATGTAGAAATCTATCAGTCTCTCAAGCGTTTTCATGACGAAAGACGTGAGGCTAATCGGTCTGAAGTCCTTAGCAGTGAAATGCGATGGTTTTCCTGGCTTAGGGATAAACGTAACCTTCACCTTTTCCCACTTGGTTGGAACGTAACCTAGGGCTAGGGAGCTACGTAGTATCTCACACAGCGGCTTCAGCAGATTCTCTCCACTCTCTTTCAGCAGAGCTGGAAAGATACCATCACTGCCAGCTGATTTATACGGCTTAAATTTGCCTATAGCCCACCTTAACCTTTCCATGGTGATGATTCTCCTGGCTAGCGACCAATCCTCTTCCGTCGGGGGAACGATGTTTGGCAAGCTAGTTTCGGATTTATCTTCTCCACAGCCAGGAAAGTGAACTTCCAGCAAGTGCTTGGCCGTCTCACAGCCACTCCCTGTAAAGCTCCCATCTGGTTTTCTTAAAGAGCTCGGAAGTAGCCTAGAGTCTTTGGCAAGGATCTTGTGGATTCTGGCATAATCTGGAACATGTTCCATTTCCGCACAAAATCCCTTCCATGCTTCTCTGGCCCTCCTCCAAACTGCTTTCCTGAAAGCCTTTTGGGCAGCCTTGTAAGTGACCCAGTCGGCCTCAGCTGCCGTTCTCATGGCTTTGTTCCATGATCTCCTCGCAAAAAGTCTGAGCTTTTCGATTTCTCTACACCAGAGTTTACCGCCCTTCTTTCGAATAGCTTTCTGCTCCGGGCATGAGTTTTCATAGGCATTCGTCAGCAACTCTGTGATGACATTTACTGCATCATTGAGCTCTGCCGAAGATCTCGGCATCACTCTCTCCAGCTTTGTCTCCACATGTTGTTTCAGAAAGTTCCTATACTGTTCCCAGTTCGTTTTTCTGGGGTTCCTGAATTTCACCACTTTCGTCTCCCAGCCCCTCAGCTTGAACTTGATAGTTCTATGGTCCGAAAAGCTGGGCGTCAGAGAAACTCTCCATGAATCAATTTGATCGGCTAGGTTCTCTGAAGCTAGGGTGATATCCAGTACTTCTTTACGATTCTTAGTGACAAACGTCGGTATGTTACCTCTGTTCAAAATTCTAAGATTCGAATTCGCTATGAATTGCAGCAGGAGATTTCCCCTAGGATTGATGTCCGTACTTCCCCATACTGTATGATGTGAGTTCGCATCACAACCTAGTATGATTGGTACGTTCTTTTCCTCAGAGAATTCTATCGCTTTCATCAGTAGCTCAGTGTACGGTGTGTCCGCCGTATCGGGCATATAACAAGACCCCACTAGCAAGTCTCCCCCATGAACATTTCCACGAGTAATACTCACTACAGTGGTGTCTTCGTCCGAAAATTGTCGCATCAGCATCGTTTGCAGGAAGGGAGCCGTGTAAATAGCCGCTCTCGTTCTGCCACCGTTGCCTCCGCTAAAAACTCTGTTCTTGTGGACACCGAAGCCCATTATTTTAGAAAGGGTAACTACTCCTCTCATGTTCTGATCAATGTCCAGTAAACGAAGCGCTTCTGAATTTTCATGTGCGATGAGTCGACTTTCGTGCTTTGCGGAAAATATAGGAACGTTAAGGTCATGATGAATATTCTTGTTTCGTCTATACAAGGGGGTCTTACCCGAGGTGGAAACAGCTTTATTAAGTCGTGGCCCACCTCAGAAAAAAATCACATTAAATCCCGGAAGTCACGAGATCATCCGGGAAATCACAGTCATCCGGAATGTCAGAATGACCCGGAAAGTGAGAAAGTCGTGAAAAATCACATAGGGCATGTAAATTTACGAAAATTCGTAGCACGAAAGTTCTGAGAAGTCGTCCAAAGTCACGTAGAGTAACACAAAAAGTCACAGGAAATCACAAAAAGCTAGACAAAATCGAATAAAATCAAAAAACTTAGAGAGATTTTCAACGAAATTCGCCGAAAAAAGTCAAATATTAGCGACAAAATTGAGCGAAAGATTATCGGCGATGGTTTTGTTTTCTTTTGTCGCGAATGTGATTTTTTTCGACAAAATGTTCGCTGATTTTCTCTAACTTTGTCTGATATATCCGGAAAAATCCAGATCTATTCCAAAAATCTCGAAAAGTCACAGAAAATCAAAGTCGTGGTCCAGCGTTTTTAAGAGTAGTTTCCCCCTTGGTCTCACCTTAGTACTTTGTTCTGGATGCGTTGCATCTTTAGAATATTGTTTTCAGGATTTGATTGTATATCAACAGTTTATTATGTATCGAGGTCCTTGTCTTACGATTAGGAGTCCAATATAATTCTCTGAATAGAATGAATTAGGTGATTTTTATTTTTGACATCGAGTGCTTGGACCAATTTCCGACAGCGTCATTGTATCCGTTCAGCAAGGCTGTAAATTGCGCTTCATTTTCAGCTGATGAATCATGACCTACGGTAGAAAGGCGCTGTGTTGCAAGTTTTACCGCTAATATTAGATACAGGATTGGGCCCAGAATACTTCCTTGTGGTACTCCGGCTTTTATATTCTCAAAGTGTATGGATTCTGTTCCTTGAATTTTGACTATATGTGTGACGTCATTTGTGACCTGCCTCTTGAAGACAATTCTCAATATAAACAGTACAATAATAACATTCCAATAAGTTTGTTTTCTCTGAGTTTTTTATTTACAATTTTACTATAGACTTCAAAAAATTTCGAGAGCGAAAAATTTAATTTGTTAATTTTTCTTTTAAGCGCCACAACTATTTCAAAATGAAGGAAAACAAAGTGGAACTACAGGATTTAAATGCGGAGGCTCCTATGCTCAATAAGGATGACGTAGGCGAGGATTACGACCCACATCTTCATCGTGTCATACCCAATGCAACATCGTAAGAAAAAAAGCCCAATTGCGTATGGGAAAGACGATTTTTTTCCTTTTTTTCAGTAATACACAAACATTAATTCATCTCCTGAAAGGATCTTTAGGAACCGGAATTCTGGCAATGCCACAAGCGTTTTACTACGCAGGATACGCATCTGGTATTTTGAATACCATTTTCATTACTTTCATCTCAACGTATTGTCTTCTAGTATTGGTTAGTGTTTTTGATGTAAATGTCGCGATATTTAGAGAAACTTTCGATATTTTTAATTCAAAAGGCTAAGAATCAATACATTTTGTGCAAGCGACATCGGCTTCCAATGTTGTCGTATCCCATATCAATGAAAATGGCTTTACAGGAGGGGCCCTTGTGCTTACGATGGCTTTCGATAATTGCCATGTGAGTTTTCCAGTTTGTATATCATTTGAAGTAATAGATTCGTGGGAATGACGTGTGGAATAATTTGTAAACATTTATTTCACAGTCCATTTGTGGATGGATTTCTGATAGTCTACCAGGCTGGAATCTGTTGTGTGTACATAGTATTCGTCGCTGCCAACATAAAAACCATAGCGGACACTTTGGGCTTTGTTGTGGATGTAAAGATTCACATGGTCATTCTCCTAGTACCTTTGATACTATTGATGTGCGTTAGAAATTTGAAGTTGTTAGCTCCACTTTCGTTGTTTTCTAATGGCATAACATTCGTTGGTAAGTTTTTCTTTCGATTTCAGTCTTTCCTTTCCTTTTTTCCCATTCCAATCCCTATTTCCTCTTCCTTTCTTTTCAGAATATTCGATTTGAAGTGAGAGCCGCCGATGAAACAATTTCTGAAATTATTGTAACGTAGTAAAACAGAGCTGACATGATTATATAACTGAAATGTATCGCTCTTACTGTACTGGTATGGCAGGAGAAAAATCGAAATGGTGGCGTTGTTTTTATTTTTGCCGCCATTTATCAACTTACAGCTCACTCGTCTGATTTAAAATCCCATACACAGAGAAATGATAAATAGGTGGCAGTATCAGCGCCACGTATTTACCATTTCCCTGCTCATACGAAACATTCTTAAATATTTCATAGGTGTCGGACTCATCTTCTACTATTTCTTAAGAGATGGGCTGAATGTGGACGACCCAGCGAACCCACCCAGTGCATTCAATTCTTTTGCGAATTTCCCCTTATTTTTTGGAACAACTCTCTTTGCTATTAATGCCGTCGGAGTGGTGAGTTTCATAAAAGAGAATTATTTTTACATAAAAGAAATCAAGGGACTTGCGGTGAAATGTAGGTAATTGCTGTTGAGAACAACATGAAAACACCGAAATCATTCAACATGGTGATGATTGTGGCTATGACCATCATTTGTTTGTTGTACGCCGTCTTTGGTTTGATCGGATATTTGAAATATGGAAAATATTGTAAAGGAAGCGTAACACTAAATCTTCCAGAAACGGAAGTGTAAGTCAAAATGTTAACAGTTGTAAATCACGCAAAATATTCACAGATTCGTTTTAGAATCGCACGAAGCATTCAAGCAATCTTTGCGCTAGCGACATTCATTTCATACGGCCTCCAAGGCTATGTTCCCGTTTCGATCGTTTGGGGATATCTGAGTAAAAGTTTCGAAAATTCAAACAAACAAATTTACTACGAATTTGCTGTCCGCATCGGAACTGTGTTGGTGACATGTGAGCCGTTAATCGATTTCTTTGGAATCATCGGACTAATTTCTTCTAATTATTTTCAGTTGCATTCGCCGCTCTGATTCCACTTATCGGTCTCTTTATCAGTCTCGTTGGAGCTCTGTGCATATCGGTGCTGGGAATCGTATGCCCCGCCCTTATGGAAATCTGCGTTTTGTACAAGGAGAATCTCTCAGCTCTGACTGTTATTAAAAACATATTTTTCATTATTGTTGGCATCGTTGGTCTTGTCGTGGGAACATACACCAGTGTTCGAGACATATACGCTGAACTATCCAAGTAGAAAGTGGTTCTGCGTTGATTGGACGTTGATTGTTAGAACTTCAAGAGATTTTATTGGTTAGACTTATTGTTTATTTGTTCAGGCGATTCCTTCAGATGCCCAAATATCGGATCAACTTCTTTCGGCAGGTTGTACGTTTTTTCTGACAGGTGACTTTTCCGCGGAACGGGAAGCTTTTGCATAACTTTTATGGGTATAGGAGAGATTGACTTAATGATGTGAATTACGTTTTTCGTATTGCAACAAAGCGATTCCTCGTAATAAATATGCATTCCAGAAGTTTCAAATTTCAAATGTGCAGAGTGAAAGTTGTTCAAAGATTCGAGTCCACAGAATGCATTTTTTACGAGAAATCGATGATTTTGCGTTTTTCGTAACTCTAGCATGATGTCACAAGCGATATGATTAAAATGAAGAAGTTAAGCGTTAATTATAGGTTGAGCGAGAGAAAAGTACCTACTGTGTTACATTTGGATCACCCAGTATTGGGCGCGATGCGAATCGCATCGTCTAAGGTTGGTGTGAACGTTCAACTTGACAAAATTATCATGGGTGCGCGGTAGCAAGTCCCCATAAGATCAAAAAATTAGAAAAAAAATTTTTTCGTAGACGGCGGAACCATGTATACAGCCAAATTTTGACTTTTTTCCCTTGCGTCGTACCCCCCTGAGAACTAGCTTTTCGGATTCTACGTAAAATTTTGATTGAAATCGACATTTTACTCATTAACATCGGTCCAGAGGCGTCATTTGTGCTATTTCATAGAAGCCAAAGTTAATGGAAACATCCTACGTTAGTTAGTGGGTTAGTTAGTTCCGGAGCCATTTGTATGAAAAACGACTTTTTTGGCTCGTGCTCGAAAACGACTCGAAAAACTTTTCTTGAAATTTTGCAGGGACCTTCGGGTGGGCATTCTACGCCATATGAGATTTAAAAAAAGGGGGGTACCGGCCTCGTTTAAGCGCCAGGGCCCTTAGAAGGCCCATGTAAAAGTATGTTTTGTATATATGTGTGAGTGTATTCAAAGCATGGGTCAAATATGAGCAAAATTTTTGAACTGTGTTAGGATGGAGATAGATATTTGGTGTCAAAGGAAACGTTGATGGGTTGGGTGTGTAGTGTAGTGTGTCAGGGTGACCAGCGAAATGGCCGACGGTAGTATGGGACGTACAAAGGAAATTTTTTTTCGCCGGAATTTTTTTTCGTCGGAAAATTTTTTTCGCCGCAAATTTTTTTTCGCTGAAAATTTTTTTTCGTCGAAATTTGTATTCGCAGAAAATTTTTTTTCGCCGAAATTTTTTTTCGTCGGAAATTTTTTTTCGCTGAAAATTTTTTTCGCCGGTATTTGTGACGCCTTTCTTTAATCAAAAATGAAAATATTTCAAAACAATTTTTTGCGTTCCAAAGCTGTAAGCGTCACCCAAATTGATATCAGTTGTTTTGGAAGAAGAGACGAGGACTTGCGTCACGTTTCCCTTTTGAAAAGGGTCTTTGTTGTGATTTTTATTTCTGTCAAGTTGAGCTTTCACACAAACCTTAGGCGGTGCGATTCGTATCGCGCTCAATATATTTAACGCTTTCGTTGGAAAAAGTGACGAATTCCCATGAATCCGCAGGAAAACAGTTTTTCATTTAAAAGGGCAGATGCTAATGAAGGAAACTATTCGCACACATACTTTGTTCTAGTGTCCCCTATTTGTTACATAGTCAAATAGTGAAAGTTATTTGCTACTCGCACACGTGTGCGAATAATCACCGTAAAGTGAAAACCGACACATTTTTGTGTTTTGTGGTTTACTGACTTTGTTGATTTCTCCATATAAAAATACATGCAAAAATTCACAAATTCAAGCAAAACACAAAACCAAAAATGTGTCGATTTTCATTTTTCCGTGAGTGCATCATCTGTTCCCAAATTTCATTGGCTCCGCACCGTAGACAACGTTTTAAAAGGAAAAGCCTAAAAATTTGATCTTTGAATCAAATTCACTGCTGTTGATCTTTGAGTTTGTTGTAACTCACAATTTTTCATAATCTGGACTAGAGCTCTGCGCCGAGGGGAAAACTGCTTCTGGAGTCAATGTCCCCTTTGTTGCCTATGGTGTTACTTCGTGACGATATTATCATACCACCGGGTGACAATATCGTCACAGGAATGATAATATCATACCACCGGACGATAACATCGTTCCAGAAATGATAATATCATACAACTTGGCGATAATATCTTTCCCGATGTGATAATATCATACTACTGGGCGATAATATCGTTCCAAGAATGACATTACCATACCACAGGACGATAATATCGTTCCAGAAATGATAATATCATAACACCTGACGATAGATATCATCCCAGAAATGAGAATATCATACCACTGGGAGTTAATATCGTTCCAGAAATGAAAAACTCAATCAGCCCCGTTCACACACGACTTCAATCTAGAATGTTACCTATCTTTCAGCTTCATCATTAAAATCGACGTGATCATGTGACTGTGTAGCACATGCTGTCGTACGACATATCTACAGTAAAACTAACTCCGATTTGGGGCATCGGATTGTATTGAACATTACAATAACTGAAAAAATTTTTAATTTTAAATTTGTAGCGTCGAACAGAGATTTTTAGGAAAATTGTTTTTTTTTCTCTCAAGTTGTCTCTCGTCTTACGTTAAAACATGCTACTGCCGAGTTCATATCAAAATAATTGTGTTCAGAAGCAAATTGTTTATGACGGAGAAAAAAGTTAATATTTTTATGATCTAAGTGTCAGTGGAAAACATATAGAACAATTCCATCTTAACGAAATATTTATTTTTAAGAAATGTGTAGCTACTTATAATGTTGAAAAAGTGTTTTAAAAAATTACACTTTTGTGTAAAAAAAAACTAACTACTGGAATACGAGAAACAATAATCTTAGATAGACTATGCGTTAAGCGATAATTTCAAATGAAAGCATTTAGTTGGCATTTAGCGATGATCATTAAATTGGCTGCGACTCGCATCGCGTAAGGTTTGTATGAAAATACAACTTGACGAACCTTTTTTTGTTTTTATAAAGCTCAATTTTCATACAAACCTTACGCGATGCAATTCGCATTACATCATCGCTTTTAATTTGTAAGCACACAATCGTCTTTTAGTTCAATATGCGAACGCTGCTCAAATAAAGATGACGGCACAGTGCATCCATATTTCATTTAAGAAAAACCAAAGCGCAACAGTGAAAGTAGAAAAATGTACACCAGAGATGCCTACATTGTGCTGCTTGGCGTTAGTTCATTTTTATTTTTAATGAAATTTTATAAACTGTTTTAAAGTTTCGATTTAAGTTTTAAAAAAGAAAAAATAAATAAACGAATTTTGCTTTTCATAATCAGCAAGGATTCTTTGTTTCTTTAAGTTCACATGTGGGGCCGCCTCTATATTCGAAATTTTTGTTGGAAAATGTTTTTTATTCCATTTCCTTCCTCTTCTTTACTAGAAGGACATATAGAAATTATTCAAAATGATGGCGAAAACTCTCTCGAAGTATACATATTTTTAAACTCACCTAAGGCACTTCGATGACCTCTGAAAACAATTGATTCATGTAGCAAAATGTTCACCTAAACTTTGTGATCACTGATAACTTTGCCTTAGGGACCTTTTAAAACCAATTGAATGATCATCAAAAAAGTTTGGCGACAGACAAACAGACGAATAGATAGACAAACGGATAAACTGACAGATGGAATGCCTAATTCTACTCCATTTTTGTCATCCCCAGTCCCGTTTTCTTCTAATCTATGTTTAAGGAGCCATCCACATATTACGTACGCAAGAAAATGTGATTTTTAAACCCCCCTCTTCCCCTGTACGCATCCGTAGATCTCGATACCTCCGTACTCTTTTCGTACGTACGCAAAACTTAGAAAAATCAAATAAAAAATAACGAGTTTTTAAGCCATTTTGCAAACTTTTAGAAATATTTCTCAAAATTGTTTGATTTTGATCTGCTACTGAACGTAAGTACATCAAAAACGAAAATGCGAGGAAACCCCTAAAACTTTCCAGAACCTTCTAGAGCTTTTCACAATTTTCTAGAACTTACAACAACTTTCAAGAACTTCCTATAGAGCTCACTAAAACTTTCTATAATTTTATAGAAATTTCTAGCCCTTTTGGGAACTTTCGAGAAATTTTTGGAATCTCGAGATCTTTCTACAATGTCTCCCTTTAAAGCTTCTTCCACCTACGGCATTTCTGCAAATTTGAAGTCATAGGATGTCGCAAATTTAGGTGGCTAGTTGGTCTAGGAGAAATGTGAGCAAGTGAAGACTATAGTCAGACCGGGTTTTGCATCGGTTTGCATTAGGCATACAGAAATCATTGATTTTTCCATAACAGTCGTGTCAACTGAGCAGACTGGAGAGCCGAATATAAATCGATGACGGCGGCTGAATGCAGGCGTCTGATAATTCGGCTAAACTGTATTGAAAAACTTGGCGGCGATTGTCATTAGCCGCCGACTAAAATGTACTAGCCGCCAATTTGAGCCGGCAAAATTGCTAGGCGGCGGCTGACGGCGCGGCTAATTTTGTGTTTTTTCCTGAGGCGGCGGCGGCTGCACTTTTAGCAATCAGCCGCCGTTTTTTGGCGGCTCTCCGGTCTGCAACTGAGGGCGCTACTCTATTTAAATATATCTAAACGGATAAACAAACATAACCAAAGACCGCTACGTATCAGAATAGATGTGGCAAACAGAATAGAGTTGTCAAACAGAATAGATGTTGCAAAAAGACTCGAACGTATCTAAATATAGCAATGAGCAAACAATCCAATGTTTTGTGCTCTTCTATAACAATAAGAATTTCAAAAATCCAAAGAAATTATCCAGGGTAATGTCAAAGGCTCTACCGAAGTACGTCTCAGACCATTCAAATCCAGAAATGGTTATATCGAAGGTACCGGCCATTTTTTCCTAAAACCCTGATAAAAGTGTTCTCTAAAATTTTATTCTCTACAACTTTGCCTTTGACACTAAATCTCCGCATAGTGGAGCAAATGTAGACGAAAAACCATCTGCTTTCCTACGGTCAAAAAACTCAATTTCGTTCCTTCCATTGGTTTTAGTGCCCAGACCGCTGACCCAATTTTCACAAAAAAAATTTTCCAGTTTTATGAGATCAAGCTTTCAGTTGATACCGAAATGAACAATTTCCGTGCTAAACTTGGTGAGATATTTGCAAAAATATTTCACCGACCCTCGAAAAACCATATTTTTGGTCACTTTTTCGACCGTATCTCCGGAACCACTTGACCGATTCTGCTCATCTTTGAACTTGAATCATGGGACATATGTACCTTTCAGGGTGATCTGTGCTGCCGTACTTCGTAAGGGTCAAAACGTTAATTTATTGACAGAACTATTAGACATTCGCATTGGTTTTCTAGTGCGTAAAAAGTCTCTACTATTGGCGGCGTAAGCACATGACTTTCTATAACGGTTCAATATGAAGCTGCTGATAATTACCGGTCACGAAAAAGTCATTACATCGCTAAATAGGGATCAATATACAACTACGAGGGGCACCCTAAAAGTTTCGCGAATCGGCTATAAAACGATTTTATTGCTTCTCAAAATAATCACCATTACAATCTATACACTTTTTCATCCTTAAAAACCAGTTTTCGAAACATCGAGTCCATTCGGAAGTTCATATGCCTCGATAGCAGCTTCCGCATATAAAAATCGCTTCCCACGCAACTTATTCTTGACACTCGGAAACAAATAAAAGTCGCACGGTGCCAAGTCGGGACTGTAGGGTGGATGCAGCATCAAATTGATTTTTTCCTTCTCCAAGAACGTCGTGGTCAGAGCACTTGTGTGGGAGCTTGCATTATCATGGTGGAGGACGATCTTGCGATTTCGACTCTTTCCACGTAGTTCTTCAAATACTTTTGGCAAAAAAATCGTAGTATACCACTCTGAATTGATTGTTTTACGATCCTCAAGTGGTACAGTAGCCACATGACCACATTTCCTGAAGAAAGTAGCGACCATTTTCTTGGCGACGCTTCGAGCGCGAATTACCTTTGTTGGTAAATCTTCATTTTGAAACACCCAAAGGGTGGATTGCTGTTTTGTTTGGGGATCATAGCTGTAAATCCAACTTTCGTCACCTGTTACGATGCTATATACTGAATCAGAAGCCCCATTGTCGAATTTTTTGAGAGAATCTCGGCACCATTTCACACGAGCCTCCTTTTGGTCGTCGGTCAATTTGTGTGGGATCCACCGAGAACAAAGCTTCCGTGTGCGTAAATGTTCGTGTAAAATTGTTTGTATTTGACTTTTCCCGATCCCAAGGGATGCAGCTATCTCAGCATAGGTCACATGTCGATCGGCTTCAATCATGTTCCGGACATGGTCAATGTTTCCATCGGTGATGGCTGTGGAAGGTCGACTTTCACGAAAGTCGTCACTGAGGTAAGTGCGTCCCGATTCAAACTCAGCGAACCACCGATAAACAGTGGTCTTGGATGGGCCTCATCTCCAAATGCTTTTTGCAAACGATCAATACACAATATGGGAGTCAAGCCAGACTTAAAGTCGTAGAAAATCATGGCTCTAAAATTTTCACGTGATAAATCCATTTTTTCTCTGCAATGACTTTTTGGAATTGTTGTATCTTTTGACTGCTACGATCGATTTTCATTTTGATCATCATTTTTAAATCAGGAAAGACCAATTTAATTTTTGTGTAAATTGGCGAAAAGTTTACACGAGCCGATATAGCCGATTCCCGAAACTTTTAGGGTGCCCCTCGTACAGTTTCTATTATTAGCCTGTTGACTAAAAATTTTAGTTTGTGTGCAAGTGTGCATGCATACGCACTTCAAGTCCCAATCGCACGCTAATGCAAAACTCGCCCATCCCCCTCATGCGTGCGTAATATATGAACGACCCCTCAGACTCTGTAATAAATCATGAAACCTCTTTTGTATCCTTTGTATTTGATTTAAAATTGAATGAAATATGCTTCACGTTTAGTAATGTTTCACGTAGTAACCTTCTGTGAAAAATCTATAACTCAAATTCAGCGCCGAACTCAATCGCAGAAAATACAAAAAGTCTAGGAACGAGTTAATCGAGGTAATAAATTTTACCTGCATTTTTGTGTGAAAAGTTGATGCAACTTTATCGAGAAAAACTTTTCATTGGAACACAAAATTCCAATACGCTGAACGAAATTCTTGCACCAAACTGCTAAGTGTAAAGTAGCATTAGAGATAAAAATAATGTCAGAGAATCAAGTCTAATGTAAATCTTGTACACATGACCAGAAGCGAATATTCGGAAATGAAGGAAAATGAAGTGGAACTGCAGGATTTGAGTGCGAAGACGCCAATGCTCAATGAAAAAGATATAGAAGAAGATTACGACCCACATCTCCATCGAGTCGTTCCCAATGCAACAACGTAGGAAAAGACAAACGAAGAGTCGTATTGGAGAGACACGATTTACTTCCCTTTTTTCAGAAACACACAAACATTAATTCATCTCCTGAAAGGATCTTTAGGAACCGGAATTCTGGCACTGCCACAAGCGTTTTACTACGCAGGATACGCATCTGGTATTTTGAATACCATTTTCATTACTTTCATCTCAACGTATTGTCTTCTAGTATTGGTTAGTGTTTTTGATATAAATGTCGCGATATTTAGAGAAACTTTCGATATTTTTAATTCAAAAGGCTAAGAATCAATACATTTTGTGCAAGCGACATCGGCTTCCAATGTTGTCGTATCCCATATCAATGAAAATGGCTTTACAGGAGGGGCCCTCATTCTTACGATGCCTTTCGAAAATTGCCATGTGAGTTTTCCAGTTTATCATTTCGAAGTAGAAGATTCGTATGAGCGACACGTGACATACATTTCTTTCACAGTCCATTTGTGGATGGATTTTTGATACTTTGTCATGGTGGAATTTGTTGTGTGTACATAGTATTTGTCGCCGCTAACTTAAAATCTATAGCCGACTCTCACGGATCTGTGATGGACGTAAAGATCTACATGGTAATTCTGTTGGCTCCTTTGATGTTGCTGATGTGCGTTAGAAATTTGAAACTTTTGACTCCATTTTCCTTGTTTTCCAATGTCATAACATTCGTTGGTAAATTATTCCATTTCAAGAACGCACAGCTTCAACGATTTTTCCCATTTAACATTTAAGGTGTCGCACTGATCTTCTACTACTTCTTCAAGGACGGGCTTAGTAATGACGATGTTGATAATTCACCCATTGCCTTCAATTCAATTACCAACTTTCCGTTATTTTTTGGCACAACCCTATTTGCGATGACTGGTGTTGGAGTGGTGAGTTTCATAAAAGAGAATTATTTTTACATAAAAGAAATCAAGGAACTTGCGATGAAATGTTAGGTAATTGCTGCTGAGAACAACATGAAAACACCGAAATCATTCAAAATGGTGACGATTGTGGCTATGACCATCATATGTTTGTTGTACACCTTCTTTGGGTTGATTGGATATTTGAAATATGGAAAATATTGCAAAGGAAGCGTAACACTAAATCTTCCAGAGATGGACGTGTCCGTCGAAATGGTTTATTGAAAATTTTAGAAATTCTCATCGATTCGTTTTAGAATTACACAAATCATTCAAATCATCTTTGTGATAGCGACATTCATTTCATACGGTCTCCAAGGCTACGTTCCTGTTTCGATCACTTGGGGATATCTGAGTCGAAGATTTGACGATTCAAACAAACTTTACTACGAATTTGCTGTTCGCATCGGAATTGTGCTGGTGACATGTGAGCTCTTCATCCATTCTTTTTTTCGTGAGCAGAGGGAATTTTTTTATTTTTTCTATTCGCTTTCAGTTGCATTCGCCGCTCTGATTCCATACATCGGTCTGTTCATCAGTCTCGTTGGAGCTCTGTGTATATCGATGCTGGGAATAGTGTGTCCCGCACTTATGGAAATCTGCGTTTTGCACAAGAAAAACCTTTCAGTTCTAACAGTTGCTAAAAACGTATTTTTGATTATTGTCGGCGCCGTGGGTCTAGTCGTGGGAACATACACAAGCGTTAGCAACATAATCGCTGAAATTTCCAAGTAGGAATTGCTGCTTCGTTGATTGCATAGCATGTCAAGAGATTTTAATGGGTCAGCCAAAGATAGGAAATAAATTGTAGTGAGCCATCGACTCTCTTCCCACAATAATAAATATTTTCGTAAAAAAATTTTTTGTTAGAGTTTGTTTTACTTACTTTGAATGTGGCAGTCTAAAAGAGGTGGAGATTAGACACTGTCCCGTCTTGGCGATCTTCGAGGCAAATTGAATTATCACTAGAAATTGCATTAATTCCAAATGTTATATCATAATTTATCATTCGAGCATGGATCTTGTTCTCGTATTAGGTGATAGAGGCGCCACCGACAATAGGCTGAATTGAATCTTTCACATTGTGATACGTTTGTATATTTGGACCCGCACGAAGTACAAAGGTCCAATACGTTTACTACAAACAAAATGTCCGTCTGTCTGTCCGTCTCTACTTTTTTTTCCAAACGGCTCAACCGATCAGCCTAAAAATTTTTTTCCTAAAAGGTACATGCCTCCCATGATTCAAGTTCGAAGATGAGTAAAATCGGCCAAGTAGTTCCGGTATATGGTCGAAGAAGTGGAGGCCGGACATGAAATTTTCAAGGGTCGATGAAACTTTTATGCAAATATCTTCACAAGTATAGCACCGAAATTCCTCATTTTGGTGTCAAATGAAAGCATTCGATGTCACGAAACTGGGAAAAAATTTTTGTGGGAATCGGGTCAGGGGTCTGGGAATGGAATGGACGAAATTGAGATTCTTGGCCATATACGGAAACAGTTTTTCGTCTATATTTCCTTAACTATGCAATATGGAGATTTACTGTCAAAGGCAAAGTTGTAGAGAATTAAATTTAAGCGAATACGTGTTTCAGGGTTTTG
>CM055404.1:7312981-7365225 GCA_029228625.1 Pseudolycoriella hygida
ATTACATTAGAGGAAGTGTCACGAAAGGTCAGCAGGCTGAAGGCAGGAAAATCCGCAGGTATAGACGAAAGTAGGACAGAATTTATTAAGAATAGCGGGCCGGGTGGGGTTCAATGGCTTTGTAGGATTTTCAATTTAGCATTGAAGTCCTCAGTAGTACCCGCTGACTGGAGCTTCGGTGTTATTGCTCCGATCTTCAAGAAGGGGAACCGCAAAGTCCTTACCAACTACAGGGGGATTTCACTCTTGAGCGTGGTCGGAAAGGTTTATACAAGTGTGCTAGTAGACAGGGTTAGGGTTATAGTGGAAGGTGTTCTTGACGAGGTTCAGAGTGGTTTCAGACCTCTGAGAGGTTGTCAGGATCAGATCTTTTGTCTCAGGCAGGCTATAGAAAAGCTCTCTGAGAGAAATATTGATTTATACTTGTGCATCAGCGACCTAGTAAAGGCATTCGATCGGGTACCGAGGCAAAAGCTGTTCGAGGTACTTGGCGAATACGGGGTTAATGGAAGTTTATTGGGCGCTATCAAAAGCATCTACTCAGGGAGCAAGGCTGCGGTAAGGATAGATGGTGAAATTAGTGAGGCTTTCGAAGGTAATGAGGGAGTTCGTCAGGGTTGTTGTCTCTCCCCTCTTCTGTTCATAATTTTTATGGACAAGATTATCAGGCAAGCGAATTTGCAAGGGAATGTGAAGGTGGGGGAAGTAATCATGAAAAGCCTGGCCTATGCGGATGACTTAACTCTATTAGCAGATAATGCCAAGGATTTGCAGGAGAATTTAGACTGCCTGAATGCTGCATGTGAGGAATACGGCATGAAAATAAGTGGCAGTAAAACTAAAGTTATGCATATGGGCAAATCCCGGAAGGATGTAGTTTGCAGTTTAAATGGGGAGCAGTTGGAACAGGTCTCTGAGTTTAAATATTTAGGAGCCATTTTTTCGGAGAATGGCAAGTTAGTTAGGGAATTTGAAGAAAGGAGAAGAATGGGAAATGCAGTGACCAGTCAGTTGAGGTCGTATGTGTTCAACAAAAAGGAGTTAAGTAGTGGCACAAAGCTAGCTATTCACAGGTCAATCTTCAGACCAACGATTTTATACGGTAGTGAAAGTTGGGTGGACTGCGGATACCTTGTGCATGACCTGGCGGTTTCTGATATGAGGGTTCTTAGGAGCATAGCAAAAGTAAATCGGAGGGAACAGTGGGACAATCATATTAGGAACGACGACATCAGGGAAAACTTAGGGGTTACATCAGTGGAAGAGGCGGCAAGGATTAGTCGTCTGCGGTGGTACGGGCACGTTCAGAGGCTGGGTAATAGCAGGCTACCAAAGAGGATATTGGATGCTCAAGTCCCGGGTGTGCGTCCCAGGGGTAGGCCAAGGAGAAGGTTTATAGACTCAATTAAATCCGATTTAGAAGTTAGGGGACTTTCTCTAGGCGACCAAACCATCTCCTTGGCACAGGATAGGGGGGTATGGAGAAGGGTGGTCCATGATCAGTAGTAAAGACCTCACACCGAAAGGTACAAACGGTCTATAAAGTGTGATGATGATGATGATGATGATGTAAGAATGTGGCTTGTGAGTGAGTGGAGTAAACGAGCAGGGTGGACACCTCAGAAATCCCAGAAAGACCATTGGGAGTGGCGACCCCACGCACCCGAGCAGGTCTAGTAGTGCCGGGAATGCAAGTTACAGCTGTAGTAGTCACTTAGGGCTACGAGGCCTACCCGAGGATCTAATATCGGTACCATAAGGTTGGGGAGCCCTCAAGTATCAACAACATCGTTGCTTGACACGCCACTGTGGTGTTGGCTGTGTTGGTTTTGATTGGTGCTGCAATTGTGGTGGCTGTGGTTTTAATTCGGCGACTTAGCCTTTCTAACAAAGCAGTAGAGATTAAAATAGGTCTCGGTCTCGGTCTCGGTCTCGCCCATATATGGTTCCATGTCGCAAAGGTTTTTGTATTACGTTCTTTGAGTTTGTGGATTCCTTCTTTGGGGTGTGGGGACTGCGTTTGTAACGGAAACCATTAATTAACAACTAAGTAACAAAATATGGGAGTTTTCAGTTTACTCCATGCAAGAATTTTAAAGTTGTTGAGACGTTGCACCGACCTGGATCAACTTGTGTGTGTTTTCGGAAGTTATAGGAATTTTTTTTAGTACTGGGGATGGGAAACAAGTCAGAAGACATGACATCAGGAAGTTGTTTGACACGCTTTTCAAATGTAACGATAAAAAAATATAATTTTGTCATTCTCTTACTTGCGTTTGTAGAGTCGAGTAGAGCTAATGGATTCTCAGCTTTCGTTGGACTTTTAGTAGGAAGCATTTCGAATAAATTAGCAGATCGTTTGATGAAATATTGACCAAACGACGCGTTCGACTCATCCAACCTAAGGGCAAAAACATTCAAATATTTGGTCCGCGCACAAAAAAATCGTATTTCTCACTCCAAACGATATCTTGAAAAATCTGACAGCCCCGTCATCTTTTTGTTTGAGTTTTCTACAGTTAAATGGTTCGAATCTGGTGGTAAGGTTGCATACTCCTGCGCCCATATGTCCTCTTCCTTTTGTAAAAATTCTTTCACGCGTTCGGGTGGCACAAACACATCGCTGTCGAAGTCATTTTGACTGTCCAAGCCCCAATTACCATTTTGCGAGGAACGTAAGCTCCTCGACGAAGAGAAGCTTACATCAGCTGTACGTACGAATTGTTCACCACATTGACTCTCACGAATTTTGAACATCCTGAGCTCATCGGCGAGTGCTCGTATGTTACTACATTGACTTTCGCCTAAGATTTGCTCAACTGAAATGCTTGCATCGTTTGTGGCTGTTGATCTGCCTGTTATTTCCGATGGATTGAAATTGTATTGAATCGGTTTGTTCAGATCAATAGTCGCCTCATCAGACGATGAAGAAAGTATGGAAGTCGAAGAGGTATAACGCGGCGGTTGTCGAGTATTCTTCCAGTCTAAATGTTCCGTTTGTGCAAGAACTTGTCTCGCTTTCTCATAAATTTCTTCTCTGACATTGCGACCTGAAATTTTTCATTCAATTTACCAAGAGCGAGCAAATTAATATTTTAGATACTCACTAGCCATTTCGTCATCAAGAAATACCGGCTGTGAAAGATCTAGATCTCTTTCACTGACGACGACACTTTTTGGTGGATGAAAAGTTTTGAAAAAGTTTAAAATTTACTTTTACTCAACAGAAGCAAAACAAAGAGCAACAAATCCAAGACGTTCACGTGGACAACACTTAGGACACTGAAATACACGAAGTGTTTACCTGGACGACATTTGATTCGACATTCAGAATTATAGAAGATAACGGATTCCAACGAAAACAACCGGCTTCCACTCAACTAGTTTGTAAAAACAATTTCGTTTATTCAATTGTTGATGGAGATGCGTGAACAATTATTTTGAGATGATTGAGCAGAGGAAAAATGTCGTTTTATTCGTTGAAGGAAATTGAACCACAAAAAAATAACTTTAAATTCGGTACAAAGGAGACGTTTAAATATCGCACATACAAAAATGAAATCAATGGCAAGTGAATGTGAAACAAGTTCAGTGGAATATCGAAATAATAATAAATTATTGTAATAGAAACGACGATGACACTGCCATCTGTGAGTCATTCAAGGAATTCTCATTTAGAAACTTGTACAGTACAACAACTTCTATCATGATCGCTGTGAGGTAAATAAATCATGTTTGCTACTACCATGTCAAGGTTTTTGCAAACATATAATGGCTACCCTAAAAATATGTTTGTCAGCTACAAACATGTGCTGATTAATTACTATTGTTAACAAAACTGATGCTTGAACCGAGATGTAAACGACTTCCAAAAATCGTGTGCCACGAATTTTTTTGGGTAATATTTTAAGATTTTAAATTATTTTTAAAGATTTTCCAGGCCATCCGGGATTTTTCTTAATATCAAAAGATTTTAAAGAATTTCTCGAGATTTTAAAGATTTTCTCAAGATTTTAAAGAATTTTTTGTAATTTGCCAAAAGCAGACTTGTCAAGGTTTTAAAGATTTTAGAAGATTTTCCGGAGCAATTTGGGATTTTTTGGGAGCCTGAGCCACGATTTCCGGAGTCGTTTACCACTCGGCTTGAAGTGCTTAGAGCTGCCTGTGCAATCTAAAAATTTGGTCGGATCGTTCTCGTATATTGTGAGGAGAGAATCAAAGGCTCTTTAAATCTGAGAACCTCGTCCTCGCACTTCACTGAATATGAGATCTTTATGCTAGGATCTCGTTGGAATTTTATTATAGCCGTTATATGAGATCGTTATGGTCTATTACCGCCCTGGGGTGTAGTAAGCGCAGCGCCCCCTGTGTGATAATAACATCAAAATTTTTACATCCACTCGGAGCGCTAAAATCCCCCGATGGATGTTATTAACGCCCAGCTAGACTTGTTTTTATTGCTAAGTGACTCCACTGAGCGACATATTGGAAGGCAACTCCAACGCAGAAGTGTATAGGCAGGATCACAATAGTAGATAGAATAATATGGGCGGGGAATTCTTTCGAATGCTCAAGTCACCAGAATCTAACAAAATCCTTTTAGCAATGATAGAGCATGCAACGGAGGATATACTTGAAATTATGTGCAAACAGTTCTAAGACCCCAAAAAAATGGAGATACGGAAGAGTGATCTTTATTATTAAACCGAACGAAGCCAACTACTCCTCAGCAGAAAATAACAGTCACACCTCTTTCATGCTAAAAACACTAGAAAAACTGGTAGATAGGTATTTACCTTAGGGATGAGCCTCTGAGTCTTATTAAATAACACACCAATCAGCACGTACATCAACGTGGAAAGTCCACAGAACTCGCATTGCAAAACATAGTCCAAAATATTGAAATATCACAAGAGGAATGCCTTGGGACATTTTGTATCAGGTGCTTTAATCCACCTGACACACAGCAATAAGAAATGAGTTCCAATGGCCGCCCCTCCACCATAGCCTATTTTTGGGAATTTTAAGTGCCGGAAATTCTTGAAAATTCCCGAAAATTTACAAAAATTTCCGAAATTAATTTTTTTGAATTTTCTGATATTTTAAGGAATTTTCGGTAATTAAAATTACAGAAAATTCAAAAAAAATTAATTTCGGAAATTTTCGGGAATTTTTCAGGAATTTGAAAATAGGCCCAGCCCTATACCCCGCGTTTGTTTGTGCATTTTTAACAGTCTTTTTGTTTCAATTAGACCCATTACAAAATTGACGATTTTTCACACTTTTCGTCTATTTTTCTTGACAATTTATCACGCCAGCAAAACACTACGAAACCCCAAAAATAGCACCGAAATGTGAAGTATCGCCAAGAAAAAACGCCAAATTGTGAAGAAACGTCAAATACAAAAAAAAAAAAAATTTGGCGTTTTTTCTCTTTTTTCGCGATTTTCATTGGCATTTCTTCGCAGCTTGGCGATTTTTTTGTCGATTTTGATGATTTCACTTTGGCGTTTCTTCACAAGAATGTTCGGGGAGATCGTCCTTTTTTCATTCTTGCTACATTTCTTAGAATGCAAACAAAAAACTTAAAGAGTGATTTCATGAAATCTTCGAACGATTTATATGAACCTCAGAGACAGCACATTTCCGATCCTTCCAACATTGTTCTCTAGTGGTTTCCTGTACTTTTCTTAGAATAATAATAATAATATTAGCTTCAAACAGCGCTTTGAATTTTTTAACATCTTAAGAAAATGGCTGCTAGCTGTCAAAGTGCCGATCTTGGATTTTTTGCTATCTTCCGAATAAAAATAGCTAGACAGTTGATTTCTTCGGGGAAAGCACAAATCTGCGAAAAAATTTCGTATAAAATGTTTTTTTAGAGAAATTTTTTTTTGGAGAAATTTTTTTTCGGAGAAAACGTTTTTTGGAGAAAATTTTTTTCGGAGAAATTTTTTTCGGAGAAAATTTTTTTTTTGTGAAAAGTTTTTTGAAAGTTTTTTTGAGAAAAATTTTTTGGAGAAATTTTTTTCAAGAGAAAAATTTTCTCGGAGAAAAATTTTTTGAAGAAAAATTTCGGAGAAAAATTTTTTTGAAGAAAAATTTCGGAGAAAAGTTTTTTTCAAAAAAAAAGGAAATTTTTCACATGAGTTTTAGTTACAACAACTGATAACTTCCAAAACGGCTGATATCACAACATAAAACCTCTTAAAAGGTCAGGCCCTGCACTGAAATATATAAATTTTCAATGCTATTTCAAAGTTGTTCTAAAAAAGAGGCGCTAATTGTTCATTCGCCCTGACGCGCTGGAAATCTTAATCCATCTCCGCTATTGTAGGAGGATTTACGAGCAAATGGCTCCTCCCTTTAGACCCGTAAGTGTTGTTGGCAATCACGGAGCTTGGCGCACTTCATTATATGTCTCGGGATGTATGAGAAGAGCTGAAGTCATAATGTGGTAAAGGAAGAGAATGAAAACAACATTGAATTTGTTCGTAAACTTTATTCAGCATTTCCATAAGAAACCATTAAATAAAATCAACCGAATCTTCAAAATAAAAAGTTCACCAAATTCATTATCAAAAGAAACAATCTTTGTGCGAAATCTCAATAAATAAGTTTCATTAAAAAAAAATAGAAATTTCAATGACGCTATTCGTCTCCTAAAATATATTTTCACACTTTGTAAAATCTAATATCACTTTTAATTTAATGGCTCGTTTCATTTGTTTCGTAACTCTCGGTGAACTCGAAATCACATACCAACGAAAAATGATCGGAAGGATAACGAAAACTTGGAGTGCGATCAAGGCCAATCTCTTGATCCTGTGGAAACATCAAGCAGTTGTTCACCTGTTAAAAATAAAAAAAGAGTTTTTTTTGTGACAAGAGAAAAGAGAAATGGTAGATTTCTTAGAAAGAGATAAACCAAAACTGAAGCTTATATCCGGAATAGCGAAAACTAAGTAAGAACAAATTACAGCGAAAAGTTTGCAACAAACTAAGGATCGCTTTGAAGCTTTGAAATGAATTACGAATTAAACGTTTCATGTTTGCTGCAGAGATGAAGAGATGAGTAAATCAGACATTTTTTTAAAATTCGGCCTGGACCGAACCCGGCCCGATCAGATTTTTCGAAACCCAATATCTTGATTTGAACAAATTTTTTGCTACCAGAAACCCTAGAATTCGTTAGAAGAAATTCGTTTCGACTTGGAAATTTCGTATTTTCTCAAGTAAAAGTAAGCACGTCGCTAGTGTAAAAAATAAAACTTGCTGTCAGTCCCAACGCTAGACATGGAAACGGCACCATGCATATGGAATATGAAACTAATATTTTCTTTAACGGTATACGAACCTTAAGTTTATCTTTAGAATAGAACACGTAGTCTATTGTGTGACACACTTCGCCGCCGTCTTCTCGAATTTTCCACGTCGTAAATGGAGGCTCATGATTATCAACAGGTTCTTCGCCTTCATCATGAGATTCACTTTGCACTGGTTTCGGTAATCGTATACCGTGAGCAGCTAATAAATCGGCATAAGCACTCGTCAGTGCCAAAGGTTTATGTTGCAAAATGGTCTTGTAAACGGGTTCGCATGGTTCTGCATTGAAATCGCCGCACATAATGATTGGACGCGTCTCAGCAACGTGTTGTGCAAATCTCAGTAAATCTTTGCCTTGCTCATTACGCAGTTTCGATAACAATGCACCGTTTCGCGCCTTTAAGTGTGTCGTGCATACGGAGAACTCCTTACCGGTTTCCAGCACCTTCAAATTTGCAGCTATCGCTACTTGATTACTTTGCACTCGCCACACTTCCAAAATTCTTGTATCGTAATTGACTAATTCGAATTTGTTTTTTTTGAAAAAAATTGCACAGCCATCGGGTCCGTTATTTTCACTTATATACAAACATGGAGAATCTGGCTTCGGATAAAATATGCCTTCGTATTGTTGGGTGCCGAGTACAGATTGTAAAAATTTGAAATGGTCAACTTCTTGCAAACAGACGATGTCTGGATCATTTTGTATGATTTCTTGGATGATTAAATATTTGCGACACTCCCACGTCAGAGCTTCGTCTGGGCAACGAACGAATCCGTCGTTGTTTTGTCCAAGAGCTGTAAATGTTTATTGTGTTTGATTTCGTTAGTTGCATCAATTCCCATCGTTTCGGTTACTTACATTGCGATAACACATTCCACTGTAATATCCTAACGTGATTGGGAGACGAAACGGGAGCGCTGCATGCTGGTGGACAATTTTCTTTAAAATAACAATTTTTTGATAAACTTAAAAGTGCGATTCAATGCTCACTTTTGGAAACTGAGTTTAGCTGCAACACTCGTACGCCATCAGTTATGTCATTGCCAATGGGCTTTAGAAAGCTTCGTGTCAACAATGGGGGTAGATTGTCACCTCTCATTCGCATACAATGATGCACCAGGTCTGATGACGACAGTCCGGCTGGTATATCCACGAAATCGTCTTGTGTGTCTGCATTGTTGATCTTCGGCGCAGAGTTGAATGAGCCCATTCTGCAAATGACAAAACGAACGAAATGTTAGATCAGAAAACGTCGTGGCTGCTATAGAGCTTTTCAAGTTTTTTGGTAAGTAACTTTTACTCAAAGTTTTGTTATCGCATGGAAAAGAAAAGTTCTAACGAAAAGAGGATTTAAACCAACTGACATCTATTACAAAATCCTTAAATTTGGATAGTTGAGGGCGCTAGAAAATTTAGTTGATAAGAAAGCGAATAAAAACTTATATCTTTAGACCCGTACGAAGATACCGGGAATTGGATAACACCCGGGTTGATTACTTTTTCGTTTTGGGGTGAGAAAAATGAAAAAAAAAATTTGTCCGACCGTCTGTCAACACGATAATTCGTGTAAAACTCAACCGATTTTCAATATCTTTTTTTTCTCTGAAAGGTAATTGAAATAGTTATTTTTGTGTATGTTTTGGACGCTTGATTTTCGCGAAAATGCCAAAGATCAGTCGTGCAAAACAGATACACAAAATTTTCTTTATGCAGAGGTCCAAAATCGAAAGAAATTGCCCTCGATTTTGGCCCCGAAACATGAAAAGTCTTTTTATATCTGGGCACTATCGGGCCAAGGGCTGCCGCGCCGAGCTTAGGCCGTTTTAGTCTTTTCTACATAACTCGAGTAAATCTTTTCCGATTTTCATAATTTTTTTTGTATAGGAATGGAAGAAACTCTTTTGAATTTGAGCTTTTGGACTCAGTCAGACCCTTCAAACTGAGCCTCTGCTATGGCCTAACCTGTTTTTTCTACATAAATCGTGTAAATCTCATCCGATTTGCACCCTAATTTGGACCCGGGAGTAGGGGAGGAGCATCGATCATGGTCGTTAGATGACGAATCAGCAATACAAAATGTCCGTCTGTCACCGCGATAACTTGAGTAAAATATGACAGATTTTGATAAATTTTTTTTTGTTTGAAAGGTCTGGACATACATAAAAATTATAAACTTGTTTGATTTTGAGCTTTCAACCTCAGCCAGGGCCCTAGATTACTGGTCGAGGCGGCCAACTGGCCTTGAAACACAGGTCTTATGACCCTTTGTTCCTTCCCCCGTTACTCTTCTATCATTCCACCTAGTCATGTATTATGTCTTAGTTAGATTCCCACATTACATGTTCCTATTTCAGAATACACAGTTGTACGCCAAATGAGCCTCGTCGTCTGAGCACACGCACTACGATACATCATCTAGCCTCCGGCACAAACCGTACACGCCAGAGAATTCTCGTTGTTTGGGCCCGGACATTACGATACCTCTTCTAGCCTCCGACTATGCTTATTCTAAACGAGCCCTTGAATGCGGTGTATCACACAGAACTGAGATACCTTTTTTTTCTAGGGCATTTGTATGAGTAACCATTAATCTGTTTGTTGGACCACATGCTTAACGTGAATTCCGAACCACGCCTATATATTGTAGCTACATATAGGATTTCATCTGGTGTTCATTATATCTACGCCTTAAGATAGACTCAGATATCTGTAATTAAGAAATTCTTTTGGAAATTGGATGGACGCTCTAAACACTGCGAAGCGAAATGGGAGTCAGAGGGATGGAGTTGGATCATGGGTTTATTTGGCAAAAGTGGATGATTTCCTTATATGTTCAGTTTTGCAGAATTCATCGTGTATGGGTGACGTCGTACATGTCGTTCTTCTGTGTATGGTTCGTTGTGGACACCAAACACCACAACTACTCATTTTTGGAAGCTTGGGTATGCTTAGGAACGATACTATCATGCTACAAATTGAAGAAAAATCCTATACAGAATTTTGTCCTCACCGGTATTGAACCCAGGTCATCTTCGTGGAAAGCCAGTACGTTACAACTGAGCTAACCCATCCCAGTCAGGGCTCTAAAACTGAGTCTCTAATAGGGCCAAACGTGTTTTTTCCACGTAATCGAATCTTATCCGATTTTCAAGAACTTTTTTTTCTTGAAAGATAATCAAAAATTTGATTACGGAATTGAACTTAGGCAAAATCGGTCCAAAGCTTTCGAAGTTACGGTCGAAAACGTGGTTTTTTTAAGGTTTGTGGAACTTTTTCACTTATATCTCTGCGAAATTAGAACGTAAATCGTTCTTCAGTGTTTCGAATGAAAGATGTGGACATCAGAAAATCACGAAAATTAAACTAGTGGAAATCTGTTCAGTGGTTCGGGCTCTTGTGTCCTTAGTGTGGGCCAAACTCATGTAATTGGTGGTTATTCGTGAATATTCCTTTAATGATTAGGTTTTTCCTGCAGTGTTGTAGAGAAATAAGAGGAGACTTTCTTGTCTGTGGAAGTATGGGTCAGAAGCGCTCTAGGTTTTTCTAAATTTTGGGCTTATTTTAAGGGATTGGTGAGGTTTTTAGCGTCACTGCTTCGTACGGGTTTTTCATTATTGCCCTTTCGGCAATTTCCAGTCAAATTTAGTGTGGACTTAATTGTATTATACTTAAGTATTCAGATACGTTCGATTCTTTTTGCTACATCTATTCTATTGCCACATCAATTCTGATACGTACGGGTCCTTTCCATATGTTTTCGTAGTTGGTTTTCCTAACATTTCATTTTCTTAGATTCAAAATGAGGTAAAAACTTCCTTTTCTTCGAACACAAACTAAATAGAGTTTAATTCGTGCCCGATGCACACCTGAAGCGCTACTTTATTCGAGATAAATTTACTTTGGGTTAGAAAGAGGACACTGAAAGGGTAAAGGCGCCGCTGAATGAGATTTGATTCCGATATACACGCATTTAGTGCGACGTTATCAAAGAAATTTCCTAATTTCATGACAAGCTCAATGTTTTTCGTCGCTTCATATGATATTCGTTATGAAATTGCGTATAATTTGACATAAGTCGGCGCCGCCACTAAAAGCGTGGATTCAACAACTCTCCCAAAGAAACATACCTGGCGAGCATTGTTTTTTGCAAATGCGACTTGCGATCATTTTTACACGGAACGCTTTTCGGAGAAACGTTATCCATTTTCAATATTTTTTAACACAAAAGAAAAACAAAAAAAAACTCTTGCAACAATATAGATGTATACCCCAAGGTGAACACAATCAAACTGAACGTGGATATTCAAAACGTACCTCATCATTCTGACTAGAATTATTTATTTCAAATTGACAATGAAGATGTGTCTTCTTTCCACTAATTTTATTGATTTATTTACAATTATCCAATTTTCATGTAAATTTACGTCGCGTTCACAAAGCATGTTTTTTTTTTCTCGCCAATCTCAACATCAACAATAACAAATGTTCATTTGAATGTAAAAAAAATGAAATTTTGAATTTCAACTTCAACACAACATTACGTCACATTTAACGACTGAATTTCTAGCTGGGTACTAAACAGCTTTTCGCATTTCAAAACATATTTTTGCATAAAAACTCATCGTTCAGCAGCGATTGTATACATTGAACGTTTTTACATGCGCCGTTATTGATTTTAGCATAAAAATAAAATTATTTATGTTGTTCAATGGCATAAAACGAAATAAATATTCTTCAGAAAAATATGCTTTTGTGCTAATGTAAATAAACAAATTGTAATTCTTTAAACTAAAAATAGCGAAAAAAAAGAGATCTTTTTTAGTCATGCAATGATAGCAATATGTGTTCGCGGTAGTGGCGCCTCTTCGCAATCTTTGTAAGAATTTTAATCGATGGAATAAATTCAAAAATTCTAACGAGTTTTCTGTTACATTACAACGAAATCAATCGTATGATGGCTAACCTTGACATTGAACGTGCAAACGCTGCATTAATTCGCGACACAGTTACATAAACTATGGTTACAGTTTTATACCTATAACATACGCTACAGTACCCTCGTGTATATAAATTTATTGATAAAATTTCTACATTTCCATCCCGAAAACCAAATATTTGCAATAATATTATAACATTTTTGTTAGTTCTACTTAAAACATTTAAGTTGACAAGATTCAAGCAAATAAATTGTGAATCAGATGACAATGTAACTACAACATTTCTGTTTGACTATTTCGCTTTTTTTTAAGTGGTATTTGCACAAACTATTAACCGCTTGAGTTTGAAATTATGTTGGACTGAAAACTTCCACTTCATAATTCTCTTGACTTGATTGGGATGAAGACATTGATATTTTCTTAAGAATTAGTCTAGTCGGGTGAACTACAGGCATTTTTGTGTTTTTTGCTGACTTCGTTGATTTTTCCACATAAAAACACATGCAAAAATTCACTAATTCAAGTAGATTTTAGATTTATCAGGTTGGGATGGGCCATTTCTGGCTCCTAAAACACAGATCTATTGATCCTTTGTTTTCTTTCCGTTCATCATGTAAATCATTTAAAACTTTCCGCTTCTCACCAAGAACCTATCTTGGTCGATAGGTCCTAGGTCTAGGATATCGGAGGGTCGAATCACATAACCACCTAATGTCATGCTCCTTAGAAGGTGGAACTTCGGACTTTCGCATATTACGTGGACGCCCGTTTCCTCCTCCAAACCGCAGTTACATCTTGGATCAGCCAAAATGGTGATTTTCGCCAAGTGCTTGTTCAACCTACAGTGACCTGTAATGGCTCCCACTACTCTCCTAATGGCACTACGGTCCATTCTGAGACGCTCCTTGGCCCACTTCTCGTCATGCGCCGGGAAGAAGAGCTCTGTGTGCTTTCCTCCACCGTACGCGCATCAACTCTTTGCGGACTCAGCCCGCACCCAGTGTTCCACCGCCCTTTCACACAGAGAGTGTGGGATCGGGATGTGGGGCTCTGGGCCCTCGATCGCAGATGCTGAACCCTGTCTGGCTACCTCGTTTGCTCTCTCATTACCGTCTACACTAGTGTGCCCAGGGACCCAGGCGATCGTGATCTCATTTCTCAGTCCCAATCGGTTTAGGGTCCCTTTCAGCTCTTTAACCAGTTTTGACGTTGTCACAGGCGACGCGAGTGCCTTTATCATCGACTCACTGTCTGAGCAGATGGTCGCTAAGCCACCCGTCATTTCTCCTGGAACTAAATTCATCACTCACATCACTCCCTCACTAATTCAAGTAAAACACAAAACCGAAAATACGAGGGTTTTCTCTTTTCCGTGAGTGTAACAATCAGTGGCGGATTGAGATTTCCAGCTCCCCTGGCAGAGGAATATTCAGCCGACTAATTATGAAGAGATGGATTGATTGCGTGGAAAGCGACCTGAAGGAGATGGGAGTCAGTAATTGTAAAGTGATGGCCGAAAATCGCTACAAATGGCGGAAAGAAGTTGTCGAGTCTACCGGTGTGCCGGTTGACCTTTCTTTCCAAATGACACCCGAACCAAAATAAAAATTCAAACCCGAACCGACCCCAATCTAAAATGAAAATATTTCAAACGCGACTCGAACCAAACCTGATTCGAAATAAAAAATTTCAACGGGAACCGAACCCGAAACCCTGGCCCGAACCCGAACTTTTTTTAAAAAGATTTCGTTTGAATAAACTCAATTTGGAGTTTAATTGAGTGAATTTATGTTTTCTGGTCGAGTCGGGTTTTGTTAGTTCAAGTGTTCAAAGAAACAAAAATGAAAACCCGACTCGACGAATCGATTCGGGTTCGGGTCGGGTTTTTAGTCGAATTTCGGGCGGCCCGTTCGCCTCTGCATTGCAATTGACATTCCTGGAAGGTTTTTTTTACAAAGGGAGACTCAAAATAGGAGCACGTTTAGTCCAAGACGATTCCAAGCTACTCATACAAAGATAATTTACGTCACTGACAGAAAAGTACCAGCACAAGAAGCAAAATAAACTCATGATCATGACCACGCCATCAAATTGACGTAGTTTCTAAATTAAAGAAAACGTTTTATGAAGTGCAACGTTACCAACCTCTTAAAATCGGATCATCATGAGCAACATTAAAAATCTCAGTTCCTCAAAGAAAAACTTTATATAAAAACATAAAGGCGAATGAAAAACAACCACAAAAGCGAAATAATAAATGCAAAAAAAAGTTACCTTGGTATGGCTAGCAATCGACTAAAATGCCTTTGGGTGACGAAAAATCGCGTAGTTCTGGTTAGCAATTCCATTCTTTCGAGCTAAAGTTGGTGAATTGTTTATTATACTTTGAAACACCGCGGGAACACCGATTAAGAATTTAATAAAAAAATATTTCTCTTAACTTCTGACGGTAAAGTGATTAGAATCTGGTTCATTGTCCTATAAAATTAATGATTTTCACTTTCGTTATATAATTTAAGGCTTTCAGTTTTCTCTTAAATAATTGAGATTTGCGTCAATGATAAGAAACTTATGAATTTGTGCACTTTTTGAATGAGTTCCAATCAAAATTTACTCTCAGTCACAATAAATTATGTCGTAAAAGTGAACACATCAATGTCCTTCATCATGTTTACTAAACATGTAATCTCATTGATTACATTTTCTGAAGGAGGTGCGAGAATCGATGGGAATCAATATTCAAAATCATCTCCTCTCATTTTATGGCTTGAGAATGTTTTGAGTAACTCTTCTGTTAAGCTTTCGACTCTCAAAATGTGTATGTAGGCCACATGTGGAATGAGGCAAAGATGAAGTCGGAAATTATTGAATTAGGTCATTGCGTCTTTTTAAAGGTTTACTCTACAAAGCTTTACTCTATAAAGTTGTTATGAGAAGGTTGGAAGGAGGACAATCCTCAAATATGGAAACAATTTATAAAAGCTGCACTGCAGGCCGTCGCAAGCAGGAGTTGATAGGGAAACATCTCTTATTTGCGATCCTTATGGGATAGAGCGTCTTGTGGGTTCTGATGCGGATCCTCATGCGTGAAAGATCGCTTGCCGGGCTACAGGTGCGGGGGTGAAGGTCAGAATCAATCATATTACGAAACCAGAGTGGCGGATGCCAACGAAGTTTGTATTTTGTGTCAACGATGAACCGTTATCACGTTCATACAATTTCCCGCACCTCATCGAATACACTCTAAACATACAAAGTTGCAATCAATAGCGATAAGAAAATGTAACTATTTGCTTTTCACAATTTTTCATTGCACTTAAGTGTAACACACTCTACAGATGAATGTAGGTATTTGGAAATAATTTGAAGCACACACAAACACAAATAAGGAGGTCGTAAATAAATAAATCTTTTATTGCATTTTGGAGTCAAAAAAACAATCTTAGTATCAACCCTAACCGTGGAAAAAGTGCATTAAAAAGGAGTTACATCGACGCACATCTTCAATTTTTATTTGTTCACAATCAACGATTTAATTAGCTAAAACAATATCTCGATTCCTTTGTGAAAAAATTTTCCTTTATGCGACCGTAGATAAAACTGAATGACTAAAGTGATATTACAATACAGCATTTCCCATGTTTACACTCGTATGTTAATGTAATTTGGCAACAAAAATTATTTTTCATACACAAACTCAAGACATGTTGACCTTATGTGCGAAATTTCGTATGCTCAAGGTGAAGAAAGATCGTAACAAAGAAGTACTTCCGTTCTACGTTTAACGGTCATCTTAATTGAAATCTCAACTGGAAGTCAAAAAAAAAAATATCTAAAGAACAATATCCGAAATGTTGTATTTCTGAATAAGGCACCCATTGTGTGCTTGAACAGAAATTCGAAAAAAAAACTAGTGAACTTAACGATTCAATTAGCACACGCTCAATGGCGTAATGTTGTTTCTTTTAATGCTTTGTTATCGTTTTGTTACGGTTTGTTTTGTTATTTACTTATTGCACCAGTAATGAACTGACACACGGCAAGTTTTTTGAACTTCCGTTTTTTCTTTCAATAAGCCAGCGCATTGTACAAATAACCGAAATCACTTCAGCGCATTCATTAACCAAAATGTAATGAAATTGTTCATCGTTGAAAAATCGCTTGCCTATTTGTATAAAATTTGTTGTCCTTGTAACTGTATTAATAGACGCGATCGGGAAATTGAATTACCGTTGCATCAAGAATAAAAAAAAAACACACATAAATGACGAAGAGTGTGATTTTCCGATGGAAAACTGCGCTTTGAAATTGCAGTTAACTGTAAGGCACTGTATTGATTGCGGTGCTGAACTTGACCTTAATGAATTTTTCACTCGTGCGATTTGATGTACATTTGGTACATACAATGAGTAAACTTTGAACGAATGATTAAGAACTATTGTAAATTTTGAGACATTAATTTTGTCTGCTTTTTTCTAAGGCAACATACAAGTTTTAGATAAAGCATCTCAGACACAACAAACAAACATGATTCCTAATAAAAACGCGTAAACAGCTCATCTATCATTTGATTATGCGAAAACTTAGATAAAATTAATTGTAGCGAATAGACGAGTTGTTATACGCATCCATTGGCTGGTCTATTCTCTTATCTTTTTGAACTGAAAGTTCATTAACATCAAACATTATACACAGTAAATTGGTTCGCATTATGTGCTGAGTGTGGAGCTTATCTGCTTATTGAAAATTTTTAAGTCAAATCTGATGGGAAGTGTGTATTTTATAAGTATGCAGCGCCTAGACCACAAAATATTTTTTTTAATAGGCTACATTGTGGGATCACATGCGCTCGCTTGTGAAGGGAGCTAAGCTATGAAGAGGAAAACATCAAACTCTTTAAATTGATCATATCGCTTAGAAACTTGTTTAATGAACCCTCACACATGTGACACACTCAACTGTGAACTTTTTCTTTGGGAGTTTTCCTTTCCACTAGTGTAAGATTATAGAAACGAACATATGCAAAGATCCGTACGTGAAGCCTTCACGTGCGAAAAGCCTCGATGTACCAAACTCTTACTATTATCATAAATATAATGCGCATCAGAATGCATAGTCAAGTTCTTTTAGAACTATCAGAATTTAAACGACAATCAGAAATTACCCAAAGTAATGTCGAAAGCCCTCCCGAAGTACATTTTCTGAACTCTGACACCAATCACGCCTTGTCTAACGTTCTTATCCCTCTGACTTCTAGAAGTGGCTGAATCTCAGGATTGGGACATTTTTCGGGAAAACCCTGAAACACGTGTTCGATAACATTTAATTCTCTACAACTTTGCCTTTGGAAGCAACTTTCTATCTGTCATAGTTCTTGATATATGAATCATTCCTACCAATTCTCGAAGTAGCTAAATCTCGGGATTTGGACGTTTCTGGGAAAAACCCAGAAACACGTGTTTGCTAAAATTTATTTCTCTACAACTTTGCCTTTCGGAGCAACTTTCTATCTATCATAGTTCTTGATATATGAATCATCCCTTCCAATTCTAGAAGTGGCTAAATCTCGGGATTGATTGGGACGTTTCTGGAGAAAACCCTTATACATGTGTTCGCTAAAATTTAGTTCTCTACAGCTTTGTCCCAGAAAGTAGCTTTCTAACTGCCTTAATTCTAGAGATATCTGAGAAAAAGTCTCACCTACCCCCAAAAAACCACGTTTTTGGACACCTTTTCGAACATATTTCCGAAACTACCCGATCGAGTTTGCTCATCTTTGAACTATTTGACATATGTACCTATTAGCGAAAAAAAAGTTCAGGGTGATCGGTGCAGCCGTTTCGAATAAAAGTGGAGACGGACAATGTTTTAAATATTATATGTGTGAGAGCCCTACGGGTCCAATCATACAACAATATCCAAGAACCAAATTCATTTTCTTAAAATTCATTAAAATTGTACATAATATTTGACGTTTCAAAGTGTCACTCTCAAATTCGCGCTTTTAGAGCGGCGTCGACATATGTCAAAATATAAAAAATTTACATACGATTTTCATAATCTATCAAGCGACGCTTATTAGCTTAGAGGCTGTCCCGAAGTTTCGTAACGCTCTGGGGGGTCTGAGTCTGTGTTACGTAAGGTGGTTTTTCTGTACTAAATACTTTGCGTTACGCTTAGGGAGGTGGGGTAAATGAGAAAGGTTAAAAATTTTGTTACATAATTTAGGAACAGCCCCTCATGCACTCCATCATGAAATTTCGTATAGCTCGTCGCGCCGCTCTAAACACGTGTTAACTTTTGTGACAAAACGTTTAAAACAATTGAAAACCACAAAAGGAAACTTTTAGCGAATTATAGGTTTACAGATGAATGTTTGGCAAGAGATTTTAATGAATGAAAAACTGTACCTGACTAGAAACATAAGAAGCTGCTTCGGCGGAACATAATCACTATCAGTCGCACTTTCGTCAGCAGCATCGATTTCCATTTCAATTTTTCTGGCAGCTAACCTTCGCCTAGCCGCTGGTGATGTCATCATTGATGTACGAACCAGAGCCTCATTTACTTTAAGTTTATCGTTTACTTCACTCTCAGTATTTTTCTCATCTGTTATATTCAATGACTGAGAATCAATCGCCTCAGTAACACTTTCTGCAATCATACTGGATAAGAACTTTTGTCTGTCATTCGTATGAGCTTTCATTTCATTTGTGCCATCTCCTGATTGATCTGTTGTTTTCATCTGAACTTTTGTACACGATTTATCACAAAGTAAGTTACATAATTCAGTCATCGCACTACACGTTTCTATATCATTGCTTGGCGATAGTGTATCTTTCAATGAAACAAACACAAACTCATTTTCGGCACTGACACTATAGTCGAGCTGTTCGTTTTCGATAAAATGTTTACTATCTGGTTTGGCATCATTTTCTGTGAATTGTGGTGAGTTCTGAGAATTTGGTTCCGTCAAAGTAAATATTGTAGGAGGACTCTCATCTTCTGACAAACCATCCCGGGCTATCGATTCATTGCGGCGATGTTGTGGCGATGAATGGTTCATTAGCAATGCAGAAACTGGCATTGCTTTTCCGTAAGACGGTCGTCGACAATGACCATATTTACGAAGTGTCTCACCGTGAGATTGCATTGTTATTTTTGTAATGAATTGAAGACAGCTTTTCATATAAAGTGTCTACACTATGAGCATTTTCTTAGATGTACAACTTTTTTGTTAACTAAAACAATTGAAAATCCTATGCACTTTAATTACAGTCCATCAATAATTTATGATCACTTAATGTATTAAGGTTAATTCACATCGAATGTTCAGTTGATTGATGTGTTTACAATGGAATTAATAGCAAGGTGTAAACACTAAAAGAATACACTGATTTTTCATTTGAATGCATATAAAGCATCGATTTTATCCGATTGGAATAAAAGACAAAACTAGCAAGTGAACCTGTTTCAACAGATCTTTTATATGAAACGTTAAGCAAAATTTACTTTTAAAGATCGAAGCCGTGGGAGTGTCACTTGCAATAAAAATTTCCCGTATTGTCTACACAGAGCTTTTTTTCTTATCTTTGTTAACTTGGACACAAATCATCTACAGAATATTTCGATATTTTCAACCACACCCCCCCCCCCTCCCCAAAAATCGTAAAATTTTATAAAACTCCCCCTTCCAAACAAAGAAATAAAATATCATTTGTCCATTAGGGGGATCAAACAATTCAGTTACGGAAAACTTTGCTGATTACTGTGCCCACAGCCTACACAGCAATACGAAAGTGACAGAAGCGAAATTTTTCTCATGTGACAACACTAAATTACAATCATAACTCAATTAACCAAATTCTTTTGCGGAAATTCGTTCATACAAAGAACAATGAATGCTTTCAAAAGCTTCTTTGGTTCAATGTCCGAAAAACTTTCCGTGGAAGAATTTGGTTAATTGGGTAACTTTCGATTTATGACTGAAATTTGGGATTGCCTATTGCGAAAAATTGTGCATCTGTCAATTTTGCATCGCTACGTGGCTAATTTCATCGGTAACCCGCACATTGTCGGTACAATGTAACCTGGGGAAAGAATGTGTTTTGTCTCATGTTAATTTCAATCAAATTGAAAGAGTGAAAGAGATGAAATTTGTTACCCAAGTGACGGTACCGATCGAATTAGCAATGTAAATTTACAGGTAGCTATATGGAACAAGTAGGGGATTAAAGGTCGAAAAAGGTCGAGATTTGAGCATCAATGACTTCACTTATAGCCTACGCTACCTTACAGATTTTGGGGTAAACAACCCACCCCCACTTGAGCCAGTACGTAATTTGTGTGCCGTCCCTAATAAGATTCGACAACAACGACGTGTTGCACGTCCGAGTGACGAAACGATGTTAAATTGTTCGGCAATAATCAACTTGCGAATGAATTTTGTTCATTAAATTATTGAAGTGACATACCCTTGATCGAAACCAATGAAAAACTCTCAATAACACAACAAGACGAGAGTACTTATTAAAACATTTAAGAACAAATTTACAACATACACTTTTTTTGTTGAAATTTTATTAATGAATTTATTCTTCGGAGAGTATGGCACTCACTGGTGCAGTGCATGTGAATTTTTTCTTCTCTACCAATTTTTACGCAAATCTATTTCATTGGAATTTCGGGCAATAAAAACGATCGTTCAACATTAAGTGGGTCGAATTCGAAAAAAAACCATAGCCTTGCTGGAGTAGTTGCTGCATAAGTCTATTGTTCAATTCTCTAAATGTGGAAACTTTTCTAAGTCTTAAAATTTTTTGTTTGCCAGTTGAGCTAACATCCCGTCAAGACATGTTCTAAAAACGAAACGTGTTTTTATTGATCCTTCCTCTTCCGGATGGAATAAATGTGAACTTAAAGTCTATATTTATTTTTATTCTCTTTCGCTTAGAGCTGTGCGTCGACGCGCCGTATGGGGGACTTTTTAGTACAAAAAGTACACTTATGTGACGTTAGCAGACTAGTTTTGGTTTTTCGCAATAGATCAAAGTTGGCTTTCCAGATGAAAATATTATGGCGCCAACCGATCTCTTACTTGTAAATTTTTCGTTTTTCTTTATCTAATTGAAGTTATAAGTCTTGAAAAATTCAAATTTTTTCCCGCTCATATATGTGGAATTTTGTCTGGTATGCTGTCAGCTTACCTCTATAATGTATGGAATTTACAATTAGGTTGGTACCAATGGTACTGATGTAAGTAAATATTCGCGCGAATTATTTGAGTGTATAAATTTGAAATTGAATTTTAAAAAAATATAAACATTTTCAATATATGTCGCAGAACAATTTTTATCTTAAAATCACTTATTTTATCGAAATAAAATGAAAATGTGGCAAGGCGCGAGGTCTACTGTGCTGCCGTTATAAAGGAGAAAAAACTTAGAGAAAATCAGCGAATATTTTCAACGAATTTCCCCCAAAAAATCAAATTTAACTAAACAATCGCCGAAAATCTAATGTTTAATTTTGTCGCTAATTTGATTTTTTTCGGCGAATTTGGTTGAAAATCTGCGCTGATTTTCTCTAAGTTTTTGTTTCTTATAACGGCAGTGTGTTTGGGTGACAAAATCGTGTCACGGCGGCTACCTAGTGCGTACTTTTATCGTATTATTGCATACTTCACTACGTACTGACAGATTTTCGGCATCTAGACTAAGGTGGCGCCACCCTCAACATAAAACAACTTACACTATCTGATCATACGGTATAGGGGGTATAAAAAATGATGCAGTAGAGTAAGGGAAGTGAGCAAATTGCGCTCGAATTTGAAAATTTAGATCTTGCGTGCTAATTACGCTACAATATAGCATTAGATAGACGTTGATGGTCACAATGGGTGGATGAGGAAAACAAATGAAATACAGGTTCTCACCGATTTATACGATGCAAAACCTAAACGGTGATGCAAATTATTGAGTTGGACTAGGATTGGACTAAGTTATAAGTGAAAAAGTTACAACAGCGGAGAGTCTTTTGGCATTCGGTGTTAAACAGAACTCGAAATTCAAGGTGCTCGGTCCCGAACCCATTGCGTCATACCGTCTGATAAATTTCTGTGTATTTGGTCCATAACTGGCGCACTTCTACGGTATCATCACACATGGCTGGCGTATAAATCCAATTTATTGCACAAAAATATGTGGATTTTGCATTTAAAGGTAAAACAAGTAGACGATATGATATTTTATTTACGTGATCGGATATCTGATAATCCAACGTAAAGAACCAGAAACTCATCCACAATATTACCAATAAATTAAAGAAATTTACGATCGGACATTCATTGGACATGGACAAGACAGTCAGAAAATGCATCAAACAAAAGCTTAAGTGAATTATTCTGCTGGTATGGACATATAACAACAGTTAACCATAATATTTAAATTTAAAATGATTGATAATTACTTCCGACTTTATCCGTTTATTGTCATTGAAAAAAATGAATTTAAAATCGGAGAATGAAAAAAAATGATAAAACACGATCAAAAGAACACGTTTTACATACTGACATACCGAGTGCGAGGTAATAACATATTGTGAGCAATAAAGTTTACATAAACAATTTCATTGTTTGGTTGATTAATTTTTGTTCATATATTTTTTCGAGTTTTGCACATTCATAACGAATGTTTGAGTAAAGAATGCAATTATAAAATTACTCTAGTCACGCATTTTCTCAAGCGAATGTACATTAATTAATTTTGAATCAAAACAACGTGTTGTTTAAGTGTAAGGTGTTAGGTCTTTCCATGGAATTAATTAAAATGAATCTTTTTTTCTAAGCGCCAAGTTTTTAAATTTGAATAACAAACTCCTTCTAGTTCGCTATTATGAGTTATATCTACGTGTGTTTATAGACGCAGAAACCATGTAAGCAAGTGAAATGCATTTTTATTTCGTTTGTTAACTATGCGGTTACCCCGGCTTTGTACTTTATTTCGATGAACTAGGCCTTTTTAGGATGAAAAATTGATTTTAAGCTCTACATTCGAAATCACTTACAGCAGTACCAACCAAACACAACAAATTCCCTTGGTTTTCTCATACAATAAGGTAAGGTGCGATCGTGAACGAGGAGGCTGCAAGGAGAGCAACCCGGTTTTAACCGATTAACCAGCCAATTTTGGTGAAGAAAAAACTGCGGTTATTCGGTCACAAAAAACCTGTTTTTTGGATTTGAATTCTGGCGTTTAAATTTGAAAATTCAAAGTGAAAATAATTCATCTATTTATATTAGCGAATCGTTGCAATGTAAAATCGCTAGAAAAATTATTGAGATTGTTGCGGTTTTTCCGCACATCATTGTAAAACGACGTACTTTCAAAAGACCGCTCTTTTTTTAAAACATTCGTCAGAACAGTGTATGTAACTATCAAGTGCTCTTTTTACGTCCACGTCGTAGTCCCTGGGACCTCAATTCTCTTCGGAGTTTTGTGCTAAACTTAAGAGTTGCACCTGACGACTTGCCTACGGGTTGTCGGGGAAACGGATCAGTGGGTTGAGCGAAGTGTTAACGCCCCTTCCTCGTAAAAAAAATCACAGTTCGAGAAACTCTACAAGAGCCTCGGATGGAGAAGTCTGGCCCAGGATCGCTCCAGATGGAGAAACGTTGTAGAGTCAGCCAAAACCCGCTTGGGTTAGAAAGGCTGATAAGTAAGTAAGTAAGTCAGAACAGTGTTGGTGGTATATATGTCGAAATTTTTTTCGTAAAGTAAAGTTGTATTAATTGATTAAGTCATTGCATTAATTATTAATTATTATTTATCATGAATAATTTATCGATAAAATCTAATAACAACTACTAAGTCTCTCTATAATAAATGTTTTGGAAAGTGCGTTCTGATTGACAGCAATGAAAATTAGATGACACCACTGAAATAGTAGATTACAGTGGGGGGTGCGGAAGTAGTTCATTACATGAGAGATCAATTTTGTGAAATGAGCCAAACTCAAGAAAACTTCCTCTTTGAAAACAGTTTTTTGACGAGTGTAGAGTTTGTATCCTGAGCCGAAGGTAAGGTATACAATCGCACGAGTCAAAAAACAGTTTTTAAAACAAGTTGCTTAAAAATACAGGGATGAGTTTGCGAGTGAGTGTCACGAAATGGATGACTTACTAAACAACCCCCACTGTATTCTGTTTTACTTAGTGTTCCATCCGAAAACGCGTCATTTCATGTAGCAATCAGAAGTTTCCGGTGGAGGGCCTAATGTAATGAATAACTTCCGAGGGGTGCGCATATGCATTGGTATTGACAAGTTTTCGGTGTAGTATAGTCATATTAGAAATTTTATATGGACGTCCTTGCAAAAGTTAGCAACAAGTAAGACTCAACGTGGCTGGTAGACCTAAGGTACCTACCTACATAATAGGTTAAAAGCCCCAGCGATCAACCGGTCAGCATTTTGAGAAAAGCGTCGAAAACCGAAAAAATTGAGGTTAAGTGTAAGCTGTTTTTGTTTCTTGTCGTTTAAAAATATCTTCGGACTATCCTGAAGACATTCAACATCAAACTAAAATTTGGCTGGAATGTCGAAAATTTCCATCCGAATCCATCCGAAAATTTAGCATTATATGTATGTTCACCCCTACGAAAAACCATGCACTACATGTCTCATGTTTTATCTTCACGAGTAAGGTAAAGAAAGCCCTACACAGGCGGCAGCAGTAGAGACTTTCACAAATCTGAAAATCCAAGCTGACAGGATGGGTTTGATAATCAACGAATCGAAAACCAAGCATATGAAGACCGAGCCAAACTCGGTAGCCAATCAACAAGGAGGCGTGATAAGCATTGGAGAGTACAACTTAGAGGTAGTTGATGAATTCATCTATCTTGGAGCACTGATATACGTCCAGATGGCGATAATACACTAGAAATACAAAGACGTATCATAACGGCAAGCAGACGCTATTACGGCCTAATAAAACATCAAAATTGATATCGAAAAAAAACGAAGTGCCATGTTTACAAAACGCTAATTCGCCCAGTTCTAATCTATGGATGCGAATCTTGGACGATGAAGAAAAGTGACGAACAGCTGCTGCTTTTTTTCGAGCGTAAAGTATTACGTACAATCTTTGGAGCGATGCGCGAAGGAGAAAGGTGGCGGCAACGACACAATTTTGAAATAAGACGTGATTTTGACGAATCTGATATAGTGGCAGTGATGAAAGTCCAGCGATTGAGGTGGGCGGAGCATTTAGCACGTATGGATAGAAACAGAGCCCCGTCAATGCTATTCCGAAACGATTCAGAAGGGCGAAGGAGAGTGCGTCGCCCTTAAATGCGATGGATAGATGGCGTCGAATCAGATCTTCGGGCGCTGGGAATAAGAAGTTGGCAAAGTGTAGCAAAAGATAGGAGACGTTGGTAGCGTTGGTAGCGCCGGAAAAGTAAAGTAAAGTAAGTAAACATACATGTAATGCGCAACTTTCGGATGGGACAGCCAATAAAATATTATAATAATATTTACATTTATGAAAATTGAGATATGCGCGCGTACTTAGGGGGAGGAATTCCCAAAAACTTGCTATTGATTGTTATTGATTTTGGCTACAATTTGCAATCCCTACAATCCTTCAGCCACAAAAAATGTTTATAAAATTAAGACTCGAAGTAATTTTTTGATCAAAATTACGGATAAAGGTCTGCACTCCCAACTTCGCATATTTTACGTTCCAAAGATCCCACTTAATATATCCCCCCTGACTCCCCATGATTTTTGCAATTCACCAACTGTCAATGAGTAACAGTGTGAAATGTTTTTAATTCTTCACTCTGCCTAAAATGACATGACAATGTCAATGACAATGAAGTGTGTCTTACTCATCGGGCAAATCATCATTACTGTCATCACAATTATTAGGTTTGAGCTTCAAACTCAATTTAATTTGACTTTGAAAGCTCAAGTGTGTAACGTTTTACTTTATATTGGTGTCAATGACGTCTATGATGCAAAATCGCAAGTTTGATTAAGTTTTTAGTAAAGAGTTTGGAATTCGTCGAATCGAATTCAAATAAATAAATTGTGGAAAATGTTGACAGCATTTCGTTTGACCGTTCAACTGTTGTTATCGGCAGAATTGCTTTTTCATTTTTTTTTTTCACAGGTTCAAATCACTTCTAGCCGGCTTTCGCAGACATTATCTTATCAATTTTTCTGTTCGAGATTACTATTTTAATCTATAGATTGTGAACAAATAGAAAAATTGAAATAAATCTAGAAATTGTCCTTAGCATCCATATTGGATCATGGAATGAATCCACTTACCGACTTAGTACAAATAATGGATCCAATCCATTTTATTGTTGGAACAAATTATATGACTTTTTGAAATTTTTTGAACAATGTTCTCACATAAATGATCATAAGGACGAATTTTCAATATTTTCTCAAAAACTACTAAAAGGAAGACCGAGTAGGTCTTTCACAATCTCTTGAAATAAAGTTTACACACTCGCGTTATACTTCGAATTAAACTCAACTCAACGACTGCAGCGTTAGCATTAAACTGAAATCTTGTACAAGTTTCGTATAAAGTTAATATCGTTATCAGTGTGTCTCTAAAATGTTGAAAATATCATTTTTATCAAACCGGCCGTCAAATTGTGTACACACTAGCTGTTATATTATTCATTTACTAGAAAATTGCACATAAGAAAATATAATCAGCGAAAATGATACTGTGGTACACAAGCGTGTAGTATATCACTCTCAGACAAGAAAAAACTAAACTGAACTAAAAAGAGCTGCATTTCTTGACGACTGAGATAAGATTTGACGAATTTAGAGATGAGTTTGGGTGTCTCAACGGCACTGAAAAGCCTTGATCGTTTCGGCATCGAAGTGTTTCAACACATTCAAAATATAAAATCTGTATTCTTGTGTCTTTGTGATTTAATTACCGTGGAAACAAAATTCATATCACAAAAAGCACGTCGTAGAAACGTGGTCTTTTGTCACTTTTGTTATGGTTTTTTAAGTAACAGTTTTGGTGTATTTATGTCACACAACAAGCAATTTAATTAACATGTGGGTTGGTAGTATAATAATTTCTGATAATTTTAGAAATAACTTCAGATTACAAACAATCGTAGTAAACAAGATCACACAGGAGAGTACAAATATACAAGAATTTTCTTGTCGTTACTGATTCCGCGTACGAATCGATTCTCCCTCGCAGAAAGACACCTGCAGGGCCGACGGAGCCATCTAGCGTGAAATATAATCAGATTTAAGGTGATGGTGACTCTTACGACGTGATGAGAGAGGGCTTTCTCACACCGTTTGTATACATAGGTACACTCTCCCTTAGATACATCATATCACATCCCTCATCACTGCGCTTGCAACATAGTTTTTCTTTTAGACCGCTCGAGTAACGGCTTAAGTGCTCTTACAATGTTAATCCCATATATAGAATTCTGAAATATCGTTATCCAGGTCTTGGAGTTATGTTTGGAGGTCTACGAAGTTTTTCACTCTTCCCAAGTTTCTGAGGGTTAATTCATGATGTCATTGGGGTCATCATACATAAATTACGTCACGCTTGCTATAAATTCCACAAAGTCAATAACTCCGAATTGGTCAGAGATTTTGTTTATAATACTCCGGCTACCCCCCAAACACACTCCCTATTTAGGGAGATAGCTGGAGTTCTATGCACAGAATTTGCTGTCCTGACTGAGTTATGATCTTTTTATGGATATTAATTTTTTATAGCAAGCGTGCCGTGGCTCCCCTACAAAATCTGGAGGCACAAAATCCAGAGGCACAAAATCCAGAGGCGTCAAAATCCGGACGAAAAATCCAGAGGCTACAAAATCCGGAGGCGTCAAAATCCGGAGGCGTCAAAATCCGGAGGCTACAAAATCCGGTGGCGTCAAAATCCAGAGGCGTCAAAATCCTGATGATGTAGCCTCTGGATTTTGTAGCCTCCGGATTTTGTAGCTTCCGGTGCATTTATAACAATGTCGCTTTCACACGTAGCCACTTATTCCCACGTATCAAATTATTACAAAACATTGTTTACAAATTGAATTGAACTTCACTTCTACGGTGCAGTCACACACGGATAGAAAAAATTGTTTTTGGGGGAACTAATACTTTCGCACATATTATTTCTAATAAAGAATATTTTAAGTCATTGCTTACAGAAACGCTAATATTATTCACTATCAATATTATATATTGGTGTGAATTATTTAATACTACTGGCAAATATATTTATTTGGTGTAAATAATAAACGGTCTTAATTATATTTAATATTGGGGGGCTCTGGCCCCTCACCCCCGCGCCTGTGGCGGGCTTGGTTACGCCCTACAAGCGGCCGTATGTGCATGGGGCTCTGCCCCAAACCCCGCTAAGGGCTCTGCCCCTTAGACCCCGCAAGGGTGATATTCCCTCTTGACCCCCTTTGCGGGGGCTGCCGCCCCTCGACCCCGCTTTTTTTTCTTTGTTTTTCCTGGCCTGCGGCGCATTAATACATATTTACAATACAATTTGTATCAATAAACGTAGCTGCTTTAAATACCACTACATATTTCGTCCTGATTTCATCCTGATTTTTTATTTTCTTCTGGATTTTGACGCCACCGGATTTTGTCGCTTCCGGATTTTGACTCCTCCGGATTTAGACGTCTCCGGATTTTGACGCCTCCGGATTTTGTAGCCTCCGGATTTTTTGTCCGGATTATGACGCCTCTGGATTTTGTGCCTCCGGATTTTGTAGCAGCACCGCGTGCCGTAATTTACACTGAGGAAAATATCTATAAGCGACGTAGGAATTGTGTTTATAATATACGCCGCCGACGTATTATATACGCGGTGAATGTATTATCAACCTTATTTAAGTGTTGTGTAGTATGTCATACGTAACGAACGTGTTATGAGCTCTCATAATACGTGCACAGCGTTCGTTATAAGTGCACGGTGGATAAAATACGTCGGCGGCGTATATTATAAACACAATTCCATGTAGATATTTTGCTCAGTGTATGCATGGCCATATCTAGGAGGAGGCGAGAAGGGTCTCCGCCCTCCTGAGATTTTTTGCGCTTCCCCTGAGATTTGTTCCTTCCCATCTGAGATTGTATAGTTCACTGAATTACAAAAAAGAGTTCTAAGGCCCGTGCCCCACCTAGAAAAGTGGTCTAGATAAGGTACTGCGTGGCTCCCAATTGGGATGGTTCGAAGTACAGTTGCTTCACTGACCTTAACGTGTGACCAACCTTCTATGAATTGACTATAGATTCATCATTTATGGTATACCTAGTGTGGCAAAATTTATGGTTATACATTACTGTCAACTGCAACACTTTGGCCTGATAAAACAAGATAATTACACAATGATAATTTCGGGTATACGAATATAATTCAGACATTACTCAAAGATTACATACAACAAAAACACACACAAGACGAACAACAAAATTAATGTGTAAAATTACAGAATTAGATAATTTGTTGACGCAAACATTAATCATCTTTTTAAAGCTCAATTCGGTATTCAGTGTGACAATAATTTTGCTATCTACCAGATTCTACTAATTATGACCATTCACCTATCAAGTGATAATGTTTCTCAACGAGGGCATCTATATCTTCACCTACATCGTCTACTTATACTTAAACACTTCCAATCAATCAAAAATCATGCAAAATGCGCAATAATTGATGTTTTATAGGGTGTAGCGTAAACTCCAAAATATTTTCCCGTGTGCCTTACGGATTCATCCTCTTATGGCAGCGTATTGGTACATACAAAGGGTTACCTTATTGGTAACGCAAACGCACTGGCTTCCCAAAGAATATACGGGTTCAACCCCGGTGAAGACAAAGGAGTACTTACCGGTCTCTACTGTGTTTGTTCTGAATGGTAACATGTGGGGAGGATAAAAATTGTTAGAAAAATGTGGACATTATTTTTGAATACCTCCCTTATTGATATATTGGTGGCGTAGTGTATACATAGTGGTAAGGAAAAGTCTTCTCAGTTGGATAAAATTTTCAATTTTCATTGGTAAAGGTAAACATTGATAAAAGTTTTTCAGTAGATATAATGAGACAAAACATGAAAATGAGGGGAAATTTACATTACAATATTTGCCTAGGGAAGCGGTACTGCGGTCTGATTTTTGCCAATCAGCAGTTGTTTGAATACTTTTTTCTCTTGGGTGACATCGATGTCAGAACTTTGAAATGGATTTTTTTTTTGAAAAGCGATACAGCCTAGCATAACAACCCAATTTTCGATAACGAAGCAAATCTGCCGAATGGTCTACAATCATTTACAAGTTGCTAATACGGTCTTTTTGAGTATCGGCATGAGAAATCAGACTCTCTAAATTAATTTCATACATAGCCTGCGATAAAACAACGTCGCACGTTTCTGCTGTGTGCTGGTATAATACACGTGACTAATAGAAGATATTTTTTGCGTAAAGGTTGTGTTACTCCTGATTCACAGTAAGTTACGATAACAGCTGTAAAGTTATTCGTTTGTTATTTGACATTAGAATAGAGGTGTGCGGGCCGACCTTTTTTGGAAGACCGAGCCGAACCGAATCCAATTTGAAATTAAAACCCGAAGCCCAACCGCTGGCAGCTCGGCCCGACCCAAACCGAACCCGATTCGAATATAAAACCCGAAGCCCGACTACCCGGAAAACGCTGGCTGCTCAGCCCGACCCGAACCGAACCCGATCCGAAATTGAAACCCGACCGACAGTGAAAAACCGACAAAAACAGTTTCTGTAGGTTTTTTCATGCTTTGCGCAGGAAGCGTGTACTAACTTCGAAAGTCATACAACTAGATTGTCACTTGTTGTTGTTGCTTATTTGCCGTGAAACTAAAGATATTTTCCGAAACTTATTGCCGCATTAGCCCGAAAAGTAAAATAAAACACTCAACTAGATTAAACTTGTTAATGATCACAAAAGAACATTTCATCATATCTCACACACTTTGTTGTGTATTATCACAAAGTCACAAAGTAATCACCGTGTATATTTTAGTTACACCGTTTACACATAATAACTATTCAAATGTTTACTTTTGCTAGTCGCACGTCTCACAAGCGTGTGAAGTTCTTTTATCTTTACGTGAAAAGTAGTTCAGGTCGAGCTCGGGCCGGGCCGGGTTCGGGCGGTTTTTTTTCGAATTTCGGGCAACCCGCTCACCTCTACATTAGAACACCAGAATAATTTTGCCCCTGTCACTTTCGCTAGTAGCTAGGATCAATACTGTTTTCATCACTCGATCCACGAAAATCGTAATTTTCACTTCCCAAATGGGAGCCGAAAATGAAAAAATGCAGACCTCAGTAAGCCAAGAGATGCGAAAATATTTTTGGTACTCTAAAGAGGGCCGAAAGTATTTTCGGTTCTTAAATGAGAAAAACATGATTTTCGTTGTGTTGAAAATTTGAGTTTGGGAAGTGAAAAATTACGATTTCCGTGGTTCTCGTGATGAAAAATTACGTGAATCACAAGGAATGACGTATAAAAATCCAACCTGTGCGATGCAGCCCTTGCCTTCGGCGCGGGCAGCTACTCTCGCACAGGGTTCAATTTTTATACTGACGAAAGTCGGCGTGTACGATGCTGAAGTCAATTAGTGTAATTTGATCGGTTATTCTCGCACAGGGTTGAATTTTTATACTTTCATTCCTTGTAATCCAAATAACTATTATATGCTTCTATCAGAGCCGAAAGTAAAAATGTAAATTTTGAGGGGCGCCAAAATTTACATTTTTTCACTTTCGGCTCTGACAGATGAAGCATGTAAAGCGCGTAAAGCTAAATACGTCACTTGAAAAAGCACTTTCGGCTCTTGTCTGTGTAACATAACAGCTATTTCTGTACCTGTTTTGGACGACGGATTTTAGGCAATTTCGCGAATTGTACAAGCTAAAGCTAAAGCAATTGTCCAAAACAGGTGCACATACAACTTTATATGGAAAGGAATCCCAAAAAAACTCAAAAATGCCCTCTTTTTCGGCCCCGTCCCATGTAAAAACTATTGTATTCAATTGTCGGTCTTCACCAAGTGATGCTAGTTTACTGAAAGTAGCGCTTTCATCTATTTTTTATGCTTTTCGGACGAAATAACTCGGTCGCAGGTAGCAGGGAATAGTTTATCCTTTTTTCTCTCTTTCAACGTTGAATGTAATCACTTTAAATTGACATGGAAATCTGGGCCTTGTTTTAGCCACTCGATATGGCTGTTTGGTAGACTAAAAGTGCGTACAGCAATTATTTCTTCGTTCAGTTAATCTTATTTCTTCGTTCAGTTAATCGTTGGTGAGAGCTGTCAACGTTCACTGAGAATGCCAAATTTCTACCTATATGTTGGCGTACAGCAATTATTCGTTAAGTTAACTTTTACAGGTCTAACCATAAAAATTACATGTCATTACCTGTAAAAATGTTCACCAGTGAACTTCACCAGTAATTGCTGTACGCGCTCTAGAGTTGTGACAGCTGTCATTAACAAAACATTTTAATTTGTTATCAACGTGTTGGCTGTATGATGCGAAAAATGTTTTCGAAATTTATCGCAATTGATCGTGTCTTGTCCTCGAACCTCTAGTAGTGGCACCAATGCTATTTTCATTACTTAATCAATAGCAAATCGCAAATTAAAACCTAACACATATTTTGGGAAATAATTGTTGAACATTGTATTAAACCCTAAAATAAAAAAATGGGCTTTGATGCAAAAATTTCACAGAGGCAGAGACATGATATGGCGGGTTACATCAGATTTATAGTCAGAGGCGTGACAGTCTTTTGTTTTAGTATTTGCAAGCAATACTCGACGTGAAGTTAACTGCAGTTGCAACCGAAACTAACTTCATTGCAGCAAAATCAGCTGATTTCATTCATAAATTTACCAAAATCAGCTGACTTCATTGAAAAGTTAAAAAATCAGCTGATGTTTTGCAACTGCCGCTAACTTCACGTTGAATATTAGTTGCAAAGACTAAAACAAAAGACTGTCACGCACCTGTTTATAGTCCATGTGGGGAGCCCAGCCGCCATATCATGTCTCTGTTGAGAGCTGTCAGCAATTATTTAACGATTTATCAGAGAAACTTATCGGATAATTGCTGAGGCAGTTCTTAACGAAAATTGATGGCAGCACACTCCATGCACTTGACATTTGAAGCAGACAGAGAAATGATAACGGCAGCTCACGCGCCGGCCCTGCCGGATAGAATGAGTATGTCGACGGTTTTCATAGAACAAGAGAAACGTCAAAAATGGCAAACGTTTCTATGAACATTGGGTTGCTAGCAAATATAAACAAAAAATAATTAATTTTTCGACTAAAAAAACTTGATCAGATGAAATGATAATTCCTTTTTCCTTTAATTACAAATGGTTGAAAAGTAATTTTTCTCCGAATTGGACTCGTATTATCAAATTTATTGGTATGTGAAATTTGTTCCAAATATGAACAAATTTCATACGACGATATTTTGGTATATAAGGATCAAAACAACAAAAGAATCAGTTTAATATCGTTTGGGCATTGAGGAAAAAATAATTATATTTTGATTGGTCCGAATCCGTCGAGTTGAAAATAAACTAATTAACATTCGAAATCAACACATAGAACATAACCACACTTATAGGCTTCTGGGACCATATCGTTCAAATATTTTCAGTATTACGCGACATACTCATTCCATCCGGCATGGCCGGCGCGTGAGCTGCCGTTATCATTTCTCTGGAAGCAGACTAACTTAGCTGAGAATTATGACATTTGGAGCAGACTATATTTAGTTCGTGGTATAAACGTTGCAAGGATAATATTTATATGTCATACTTTTTGTTGAGAAATGCCTTATATGTATACTCTAAGAGCGAGTACAGCAATTACTGGTGAAGTTCACATTTTGACAGATCTACAAAAATATAACTTACATTATGTAGATCTGTAAAAGTTAACTTAACAAATAAATTGCTGCACGCACTATTCAAAAATGCCCGCAAATTCAGCCATCGCATCGGTAGGCTAAGTGTCGCCTATGTGGTTTTGGGTATTTTGTACATATAACTCAGTGAATCTTTACCGATTATCTTAAAAACGTTTTAAACTTCAAAGCCCAACCATTTTTGGAAAACATTTATTTTTTAGTTCTTCTTCTAGATTCGTACACAATTTTTCTAAATAATTTCTATTTAAGAGGTAATGGAGACGAAAGAAACATGTGGGAATTGGGTCAGAGCACCTTTCAGTACAACTGATTACAGGAGTTTTTTCGTTCGGGGATGATGATAGATGAACCAATATCAATATAAAACTAAGGCATTGCAGTTCGTGGCTTCTCTCTTTTTTCACAGCCAAGAACTACGATCTTCTGATGTTATATCTCTCACGAAAGAATCACGCAGTGGACAAATAAGAGTAAAATTGTGTGGGTATCAACGTTAGCAAACAAATTATCGAATTTATAATGACGACCTTGTGATACAGAATTGAAATTTTGTATATCCATATTTTTTATCTATTTTCATTGCGTTGCGTAACATAGGTACTTTATTGGGTAGCTACGAAAAACTTTGTAACACGTTGGTACAAAATGTTCGTCAAATTCTAAGACTCGCGACCAACTGGCGCAACTTCGGCGGTATGTTTTTCAAAAAAGTAAACAAATTGCTTCTTCAAGTCGGAATTTTTGGAGATTGGAGGTTGTAAGAAGATTAGCACGAAACAGCCCTTTTTCACTTTTTCAGAACTGCACAATAACACATTGGAAATCAACCGTAGCATCGTCATAGTAAAATGTAAACAAATGAATTTGATGAGACAGATTAGATGTAGTGGTTTTTAAACTGTTATGTAACATCCTATGTGCGAATAGAAAAAATTCCAAGAAATCTGGTCAGTTTACTGCTTGTATTATCCTTTGATAGAGTTAAAAAAGCCCCTAGAGAATCACAGAGCTTTGCATCGACTTATAAACAAGCGAAAATTAATGTTTTCGAAGGAATCGTATCTGAACAACATCTTCTAAGGATATTTCGTTAAATTAATCGTTAACTAGCCGATTCCTTACAACCTTCAACTCACCTTAGCTTCATCAGTCTGATCAGTTTAACCATTGGCACAAAAACATGATAAATTAGTAAATAATATATGAAATTGACTTGGACTGTCACATTTTTCATTTCACTATCCGACATTTTTAGTTTCTCTTTTCTTTTTCTGTTCGTATATTTTAGTTTCTTGCACCAACTTACAAGTACCCACAAGAACTAATTAGAAAAGTTAACTATTACCTGTGGTGCTTGTAACATTTAGTTTTTTAGTTTTAGTTTATTTCCGTCAAAACGGACCGATGTACATAGATCTATGTAGCTCCAATATGCCAATAAACAATTCAAGGGAGCTACTTAAGACATGACTTGGAAACTTTTTTGGCGACCGTTCCTAATTTTTTTTTCTTCTCGAAAGGAGAAGGGAGCGAGCGACGTTGAAACTTTTTGTCTTGGCTTCAGATTAATTTGTCAAATTAATGGCATATATGCATCTCAGAAAACGGTTCAAAAACGTTTTTTCTGAGTTGAGTGGTTCGCTCTCTCCCGTAAAGTGGAGAAAATTCAGTCAACTCGGCCATTGCTGACTTTAAAATTTAAGAAATGAACATTCAGGTGCATTTTTTATTTTCGCCCACAGGCCCCCTTGGCGATGTATCCGGGCGATATATTCGGGCCTCACCCTCTACTAACTTTTCAAAAGTTTGCACCTAATTTTTCTGCTTTTTGCTCTATTGGCACTTGTTTTAAGAGGAATTTATGAAATCAGAAAAAAGTAATTAACGTGACCTGATATGACCTGACTATGAACTTGACTTTGACCTAATTGTTGTTTTAGACCTTCAGGCCGTCAGGCCATATTTTAGCAAATCAGGCTTCAGGTCATTTTCGGTCGGGTCATTTCAGGTTGACCTAACCTAATTTCGAGCTTTAGACAAAAATTATACCCCTAAATATGTTGGTTTTGAGGAACAAATGGTACCGGTTGTGGTTTATAAAATTTTACAATCTGCTAACCGTTCTCAGAGTCGACGGCTAAATTGCCACAAATAGCTCCATTTTTTATTCAAAACTAACACTTAGGAATACTTTCATCAAAAATGATTTCTATACAAAAACGCAGCGTTTCCGCATACAACTACGCGTTAGAAATGTAAAACATTTCATTAAGGTTTCAAATATTATGGCGACTATTTTAATTTTTCAAAAAAAAAACTCTTCTGACCGCAACCGGGCAATCCTTTCAACTGGGGCAAACGCCTTGTTTGTCCCAGTGTACGTCATGGGTGCTATAAAGCTTAGGGTAATTAAGCCCTCTAGGTCAGCTTCGGATTTGGGAATATCATTAGGCATGCTTCGGATAAAAAGTATTGAAATAAAAACACAAAATTGCTTATTTCACAAGAAGTGATATTAGGCAGTCTTAAATTATGATGACCTTTTCTATAAAAAATTGAAGGATCACAACTAAAAATATTAACAAGAATTAAAAAGGATAATAAAAAGCACTTTAAATTGAACTGTGATATGCGCCCATTCGATGGTGTAAAGTTACAAGTTCCCGTACTGTAGTCGTGTCAATAGTAAAACAGAAACAAAACATTTACGTATTTTTGTGTATTTCTCTTTTGATATTTGTACACGACACTTCAGAGCTTTTGATTACTCTCTTCCTTAGTCATTGCGTTATATCCATACATTTTTATTTATTTTGTTTGGATATGTTTAGTCATATCAATACAGAAAGTCTAACGTCAAAGAAGAGAGAGCATAAGATTTGTTAATTCACAATGGCTCTATTTCTTTCAACGTTTAACGGCAAAATACCCTTAACCGCAACTTAACGGACAGGGAATGCGCCTAATATGTTTATTTACGGTGAAAACGAACAGAACATGTTTCAATCCTTCATTCGATTGACAATTTCACCAATCCAGTTTTGCGATGAAATTCCTATTTCTAATTCCATCGGTACTGTCACCTGAGTAACGAATGTCATCTCTTTCATTCTTTCAGTGTGATTTATATTAACATGAGACAAAACACATTTGTTCCCCAGGTGACACGGTATACGCTACCGTTGGAATTAGCCATATACGATACATACCGTTTTGTTAATTTTATTCGCAATTTTCAACTAAATTGAATTACGTTTAATAAGGTTACAGTTCTCAGCAGGAGAATTTTTTTAATATTTAAAAATAAATTATTAGAAGGGATCACTTTAGTGTGGTAATTCCCGCAGTTTCTGATTGGGATGAAATTTTTACTTTAGGTCACAGAGTTAGATTAAATTTTTTTAGGTTGGGGAAGGTGGGGGAGGGCTACCAGATTACAATGGAACAAGACAATACAAGAATTACATTCTGAGTTTCTTTACGCACTCTTATGTAAAGAGAGAATCAATATTTATTTTCATGCTCGGACGAAATGCTAGGGACGAAAGTTGAAAAATGTAAGCCCAAGGGGCGAAAGCTTTGGATCACAAAGGACGAATAGTAAAATTTCAACCGTGTGCGAGAGTTGCTGCCCGTGCCGAAGGCAAGGGATGCAATCGCACAGGTTGAAATTTGTACGTCGTCCCTTGTGATTTACATAATTTTTCATTACAACAACTACGAATATTGTCATTTTCGATTCCCAATCAAGAAAAACAAAAACTTTGAAAGTGAAAACATTTCGGTTTCTAATAGAGGTCTTAGTCAGCATCATAATCATTAAACTTTATAGACCATTAGTACCTCTAACGAGGACCTCAAAGTACTTTCGGTTCTCTTAGCAAACATGAAAAACTCAATACATCACGCGAAAACGAGCCCTTGTGATGTAAATGACTATTATGTTGCTCCGGTTGCTCCATATGTAACTTAAAATTTTTTACGAAAGATGTCAGCAGAGATGTCTACAGAGATACTAGTTGCTGTCAAAGCCGTCAAGTCAGCAGCGCATGTGTGGTTTGATTAGCCGAATATATTAGTGTCTGAGTCATTGAGAAAGACGGATTTGATAGTGTAGTTATTTCTGTTTAGACAAGTTTTGTAATATATATTTCTATTTATAAAGTTATAACAAAACAGCTAGTTTTTTAGCAGAAGTAAGTAGAAAATCATAAAAGAAGTCAATGCGACGAATGTTGATATGAAATTTTGGTAAAAGTGTAGCCAATATTCCATAATGATTTTGGAAATGAACAAACATTTCTGCAATTTATTCAACAAGTGATTTTTATGACGTCATTAGCATGAAGTCAAAAAAGTAGCGAATACATTGACATTTGAATGAAATCGTTCTCCTCCTCCGTATAACTTTTGTTTGCTCATGTATTTTCATGTTTGTTCTTGTCCAGTGCAAGGGCCAAATTTGCAATAAAAACAAATTGACGACGAAAAGAACAATGGTGATCAATCGTAGCACAGAAACAGATGAGGCTCCCCCTCGAAAGTTTGTATGAAAATGCGAAAATATTTTTTTAATTTTATTCAATTACCGATGCAAAAACGTTTTGTAGCGAACACTTTTGCGACAAAATTCAGAGAGAATTGGAAATTTTGCTGAGGAAATTGTGCTACCAGTAAATCAGAGAAGCTTACACAGGATGAATTCCATCGGCATAGCACTGCGAAATATGCAACCAGATGTGGAAACAGATGGACTTGAAGAAAATCTAAACCAAGAACTACCACCAACACAGTATTTTTTTCCGGTGTTTATGTTGGGTATCACGACACTTCAAGTAAGAAATTTTTTCACAAATTTCTAGGTTCTATGTTAGAAGTAACTAAATTTCTGTTTTTAGTTTTGTTTCTTGTACGCCTTTACCTACATATATCCATACGGGATGTCGGATTTGGCATATGATCCTAAACATCGTTACCAAGTGTATCGTTACTTAACTATTATGTTCGTACATTCAAGGTAATACGGAAAACATACGAGACATTGAAAACGTGTTTTCATGCCGAATTCAGTGATACGCATATAAGATTAAAACTAATTTATTAGAAGGGAGGTAAACATTCGTAACGAAAATGCTCTTTAAAACATGTTTTGTAATTTCTCGTCGGAAGCCATTCTGAACGAATATCGTCATAAGAGAGTGTGTGCTGAGAGGATTGCTATCTGTAGATTGCATGTAGTTCAATTACGGTCAATCCAAGTACAATTAAAAGAGCTTTCGTAGTTACAATCCTAATAATTAAAGCACGTTACGTATGAAAGAAAAAGTTGCACAAATTTCAAATAAACAGATTGTAGAATTTATCCGAAAATGTTTGCTTTCCTTCCATCGGAAATTATCGCTCGGGAGAGTTAGAGAAAACATACCACAACGGATAGTGGACTGTGGTCTTTTCACAATTATTCTTTAAATCAAAGTTCACACAATAGAGATAAAGGTTTGGTGTCAAAGGGTTTTGGGTTTGGGTTTTGGGCCGGGTGTTTGTGTAGTGTATCAGGGTGACAGCCAAAATGGCGGACAAATTCGAGAAAGACGTTTGGAGTCAAAGAGAAAGTTGTTGGGCTGTGTTAGAAGTATATCGCAGTGACTGCCAAAATGGCGGAGAAGGCGCTCAATTTTTTTTTTACAAAATTTTTTTAAATCGACGTTGAAGTTTGTTGACAAAGCGAAATTTGTTGGGCTGTGCGTGTAGTTTATCAGGATGACCGCCACAGTGGCGGACAAATGGGGTGTTCAATTTTTGTTGTAAAATGTTTTTCTTAAAATCGAAAAAAAATTTTTCCTTCTACTTCCAAAATTACTGATATCAAAACAAAAACCCTTTTTAAAAAAGAAACGTTGCGCAAGTCCTTGTCTCTTCTTCCAAAACAACTGATATTAATTGGGGTGTCGCTTAAAGCTTTGAAACTCACAAAATCCTTAGAAATATTTTCACATTTGATTTGATTGTGGTATTTATTTATATAGTCAATTTGAGAAAGTTGTTCTCAATCACGAATAAATCCTCGTTGACAGTTCATCCTTTGCATTTTCATTTTTGTTATGTTGGTACTCGTTAAATTTGATATATTTCTTGAAGCGCTAAAGTTTTCGAAATTTTTTCGGTCATTTGAAGTTTAAAAATATAAAAAATGAATTTTTGACCGTATCACTTCTTGTGAATTATTTTTTATGCGTAATCTATCCACCAAAAATAAATGAGGTAAAACGATCACGGTCGATTTATCCAGGAGAACTGTCCCGTCGCATAACAAAGAACAATTTTTCGCGAAAAAATGAAATTCACTAAGTTTTTCGATTTTCAGCCTTCCGTATTTGTGGTTAATGGTGCTCATTCAGTTACTGCTAGGTCTACCACTGGAACTTATACATAACTACACACGCATCGGAGTAATTTATGTGGCATCCGTTGTTGGTGGATCGCTGTTCATCACACTCTTCAGTCCTCACAACTATGTGGAGGGTGCATCTGCTGCCGCGTATGGATTGCTGTTCTCCCATTTGTCAACGTTTATTTTAAATTGGAAAAATATGGACAGAAGAGTGTTGAGAGTGGCGGTGCTTCTAATGGTTATAATTGCTGATGTTACTTATAACATTTTCGTATCATCAAATCATCTAGATGTAAGATCAACGGGTCCGTTCACAAGGGTCATGTTCTCGACGGAATTAAGAAAAATTTATCATTCGGTCTGGAGCGAACATTTGATTCCTGAGAACTGCCCTTCTGTAGGACCGGCCAACGTAACTTGTGACTAAGAACTAAATATATCTTTTACTCACGAACAGAGCAACTGCGCGTACCGTTTAGGAGGTGCAATAACTGGATTCTTATTTTCGATCGTTGTACTCAAGACCTATGAGACCACAGACTGGAAACTACAACTGAAATTTGGCTGCTTTGTAATTATTACAGGCTTTGTAGTAGCCGCAACTATTGTCAACATTGTTAACGCCTCCACTTCATTGGAATACCAGAACACATTTAACAATTTCACATCGCAACCCTTAAGCTTAAATGTGTAAACTTTGCCAACGAATTACAAGATGTACCTGTTAGGACTGGCATCCTGTTTTCAACTCTTAAGATTTCCCGAAATATGAAATCGATTTAGAGATTAAAGCCATTAAACAAAACTATTATTTAAAATATGACGCGACGGTATTGTGATTTTTTATTAGCTTACGTACATTAAATGGCTGCCATCTATTCTTGTCATAATTATTAACCAGAAGACGCCGGAGTGATCGATAAATTATTTTCGTAAATATTTATTATGAAAGAACAAATATATCTACTTAGATCTCTAAAAGTTCATTAGTTTAATAATTTTGTCCAAGCTAAAGATTTGATTTAAATAAAAAATATTTATGTTAAGACCAAAATGTTTTTTTTTAACTTTACGCGTCACATCCCAAAAGAGTCTTTTCCTGTAATCTGTCATTACTTTAGTGTAATTACAGCGAAATTTCAGAACTTAGATAAAGGGACTTGCGTCACACCTCTTCTGTAAGTGTTTTTTTGCTGATATATTAATGCTTGTCACTCGAATTCTTACTTAACTTGGCTACAATTGACTTTCCACGTTCTACAAACGCTTAGCGTTTTCACCTCGCTCTCACCACAGCTATGTATACGTGGTGAAAACGATTTTTGACACGAAATCTGGAACAGTCCGAGCTCTAAAACGCTACACTTAGCCGCTAAGTTATGTACTCTTCAAAATGATCACTGACTGTGTGGGTTTTTCTGTCCGGTGTTATTTCGTCCGGTGTTATTTTGACCAACTCCCAAATTAAATGGTCACCATGGAATGAAGAGCAGTCATGATTCACAGAGTACAAGAAACTTGAATAAAAAGAAGATTCACGTAAAGTTGCTATATTTGAAGGTAGGTGGCGGAACACAGATCTTTTCACCCTTTGTTCCCAATCGCGTTCATCATGTAAAATCATATAAACTTTCGCGTGCCGACCAGGAAATTATCTAATGTGATAGGTCCTAGTTCTGTCACTTTTGAAGGGACGACATTGTCTCCAAGCGTCGTGTACCTCATCTGATGGAACTTGGGGAATTGGCATCAGTGTTCTCATTGCCATCCACTCCTGAATGCCCGGGTACTCAAACCCGATTTTTCAGTCCTAACTCTGATTCTGGTATTCTTTACATTTTTTCACCAGCTTGGAAGTCACGACGGGTGATATTAGCGCTTTTATCGCTGCCTTACTATCGATGCATATAACTGTGTCTCTGTCTCCCAGTCCTGCAGGCAGAAATTCGCGAGCACCTAAGAGTGTCCCTGAAGTTTCAGCCTGGAAAATATTAGAGAGCTTCCCTAGAAGAACCCGCGGTCTGACAGACTCACTCCATAGCCCCTAGCAAATTTTTGAAAATCGTCAGCAGATTTTCATCAGAAATTGTTAGTGCAACTTATCTTTATCCGCCCCTAGCAAAGGTGATTTTCCGTTTATTCTCCGAAAGTTTATGTGCTTTTTTAGCACTCCTTACTTGGATCACAGGTTTCGACGCAGAGTGACTCATCATAGCGCGCAATTTGGTAAATCCACTGTAGTTGCTTAAAAAGAAGACTCCAATTCTTGCCGAATAAGTTATTAGAAGGCTGTTAAAACCTTTTGGGCTCTCTTTCATATGCCTTACTGTCAAGTATAACCTCCGAATTGGTTGCCCAAAAGCTTCAATTTCTACACGTGCTCGTGACCTAAAAGTCTTCTGCTAAAGAGGACCAGGTTGCATACTTACACGTTGAGAGGTAAACTAAAAGCCGCCGTCACGTCGGCCGCTACCACCTGGTGTGAGCCAATCATCTGTCCTACTATCACATTCACTGCATTTTGTTCTATTCTTTCAATAATTTATATATTTCCCATGATTGTTACAGTATTTATCTGCCTTTTTATACAATATTTATAACCTAAATAAAAATATTTAATTGTAAATTTACAGTCAATTTTCGACAAGGCTTTTGTAAACTTCATAATAGTTTTTCCTCTTTTGGCTTATCCTGTCTTGATATTAATTTTATTGTTAAAATATTCAACTAAATCAAAATTCACTAACATTTTGCTTATCGTTTTTACTAATCTCGTTAAAAAGTGATCATAAATTCAAAAGACAAAATGGTTGACTGTTGCTCCGAACTGGAAGGATATGAAACTTTGTGATGTCTTTCCGTAGTGATGAGAATTATTTGAAGGTGGAGCGGTAGAGCAAAGATCATTACTGTCGAAAGCAACTCAAAATACAGAGGTCGATAGTAGAAGCCAAATGTTAGATTTATGTCAAACGATGGATTTTCCGTTTACGTTAGACATTCTGCCGCATTAAGTAGAAATATCGTAAGTTGAAAGCTCAGAGCTTTCAATTTCAATGGAAACTCGAAAGCTTTCATTTCAACTTACCATGTTATAAGTTAACACGGCAGCACTTTCGTCTAAATGAACCTCTGGTAAATTCAAAGAAACTAAAAAAGTTTAAAGCTCAAGGTTTGCAAAAGCTCTTAAAAGCTTATTATAAATCGTTTGTTTTGTGGATAAGAAAAATGAGTTGGTTTCTAGCCAAAGATTTTCTTCACTCAGTTTCACTCACCCCGCAAAAATTTCATCAAATTATTTCTAGCAGAATTGAAAGTCAACAAATTACGTCAACATTTAGTTTAATTTGAACGACACTTAGAAGATGCGACTATGAATCAATCATTTGAGACAATTGAAGAATTATTATTAGAATGAGATGCGTTAACCACATCTCCAGCGTAATTTTCTATAAGCCAAAAACCACAATCCCCTAGTATGTGAACCTGAAGAAATACTTGATATACAGGAACTAGTGAAACTCTCCTGATGTGTTTAGTTGATTGAATTGGACGGTTAGAAAGAAATTAGGAAGATAGGAACGTACCACTTAAATTTTAGCAAAAGTAACACCCGACAGAGTAATCCGTATTGGTAATGTAACATTGAGTGATTCACAAGCTGTTTGATGGTGAGGGTTACGGAGGGTGTCACTTATTCATCCAATATTCATTCATAATTCATTATTGCCGAAGAAAAAACAATTGATTTGTAACTCGATTCGGCCATAAAACGCAAATCAAGTTGCCGACGAAATTCAGAAATTCCAAAAAATCGGTGTAAATTCCATGTAATTTTTCATGGTAAGTGACAACTCGTGGCGAGGACACCTGAGTCGTCAAAAAACTGTCATGACGTAGTGAAGTACACAGAGTTTATAACGAAAGCACGCTCTGAATCGTCGCCATGACACCATTTTGCCTCCCAAACACAGGTGCCGCCGCAATATTTTTCATGAGAAAACTATCAAACCAAACAGATGCGAGAACCCTAACACTTCAGACGTGGGTGCATCCTATGAAAGTGTGAAAAGTACACTCAGAGCAATTAAGATATGTGTGAATCGCTTTTACGTTTTGGTTTTGCAACCGTCGAAAATGTTGCTACTAACGACATCTGCAAGTTGAATGTAACAGAATTTCAGACGAAAATTACGATCGGTCCATGGATGGCGTCATTTGTTTTCTACTGAACAGTATTTATCAATGAAACAATGGTGGCGCTAATAGATAAAAAAGACTTAGCTTTTGTGTTGAACCGTATGAATGTATGAAAAAAGGTACATGTCGTTACTCATCAAAAGCAGGAATGTTGCCTGATGAAAATCTGATGCTAGACACGGTCTATTGAGCTTCTACGTATAACTTTATGTTAAAACAAAAATACAAATCAAATTATAAAGAAAATTTGTCTAATTCATTTCATTAAGACTTTCAGTATAGCTATTAGAGTAGAAACAATAAGGTATTAACGGGAAAAAAGATTTGTAACAAATTTGACAGAGCAAAATATCGTTACTCATCTCACATTTCTCTATTAATTTATAAAAATAAATATTTTCTGCTAAGTTGCCTCCTTTTAAAAATATCTGCATCACAACGGAGGCCATTCAAATAGAAGCGCGATATTCGTTTAATTGAACAAAACAGTATTTGGATCCTCATTGTCCATTTGTTTAATATGTCGAAGAACGTCCTTTTTCGTGATGACTCCCAGCAGCCGACTTAACAAGCAAAACAAAACAGTCAACATTTTGGTTATTTTATCAGTGACATTATTTCGACTTACCCGTTGTGTGTGACCAATGTTTGCCTAAGACCCAATTTGCGGAACATATCGACTACAGTTTCCATTGGTGTCTGATCGGTGACCGTGATCGGTGCCATGTCCAATATTTTTTTCAACATCAATGGAGGTGGTCCTAAGCTTTGCGCTGGTGTTGCCGATGTGAAATACACCACGGACATTACGCTGATACCATCGATCATTCGTTTGGCATTTTCTATTTACACAATTCCATTTTAATGATTCTTAATGGAGACATCAATGTTGACTTACCAATAGCTAAATTCAAATCGCGTCGTAACACAAAGCCGACTAAGTACTGACTTTCTTTGGACACAACAACGGGATACCCATTGTGTTCGGTCTCTTTCAGCAAATTGACAATGTCATCAATGGTCATCGAGTCTTGTGTGATCACCGACAATGTTTCGTTTCGCCTACAAATTGTTCACGTTTATTTTGTTGTAGTTTGATCCACGATTTGTTTTACACTTACTTTGGTTGCATGACATCAGCTGCCAGAGTCGTGTGAGCAAATTCTTCTTTGCCCAAGAATGGATAACCATTCAGGGCGATATGTGCATCGTAAATACCTTGACGGCCAAGTGCATCTCCCACCCATTTCGAAGTCATTGCAGCCGCCATTAACAAAACTATGTATCTAACGCCACCAGTCAATTCAAACATAATGACAATCAGGGAAACTGTACGAATGAAAGTCATCGTTAATATTGGAATTCATTTGGTTTCCCATCAAATCACTTACTTGTCATCCTTGTCACACCACCTAAAACAGCACACGCACCAATCATAGCATATAGACCAGGATTAATGCAATTGCCACCTTTCGAACATTCATCCGCAAATATCCATACTTCTGGATAGTTGTAGGCTAGTTGTTCCATTCCTATTCCTACTATTCTGCCCATTATGGCGCCCAGACAGAGTGATGGGATGAAGAGACCACAAGGAACTTTCATACCGAACGTAAAAATCGTTAAGATTAGATAAACGATGAACGCTAAAATGAGCAACCAGATGGCACGATAAACTCCAGGACCAGCAGCAGCTATTTCAACAGCCGAATTGACATTGGTGAAGTTACGGTTGTAGTCGCATAGATCATCGCTGTTGGATATGCCACATTGACTGAACAACAGATAGATCAATTGGCTCATATTTAGACGAGTGTATGGATTTGGATATGAAATAACGGCTGTAATTAGCGTTACGGTAAGCACTTCTGTGACTGGATAGTGTCCCAATTTGCTGAATTTTCGGAAGCGACACCAATACAAATTTCCTTTGATGAAAACGGTTCCAATTGCACCCTAAATTAAGAAATTGCTTGAATTTTGGTGTTATTGGACTATTTTCCGATAGGGCTGGGTATTAATTAGATGAAAAGTCATTGAATTGCATGAAATTGTAGAAAATTTAAGGAGTTTGTTTAATGCTATCAATTTTAAAAGCACATCGCAAAAATTTGATCCGTAAAATTTGCGATGTTTTTTTAGAACAGAGTCCAGCGTAAATAACAAATTATTCAAAATTGTGGCTCATGTACTGTGAGAGGATGGCTTTTACACAAATGATAGATGAATCGAAATTCAAAAAGTGTAAGTATGAGGGTACAAATTTACACCGAAATAACAGCGCAAACGAACCTAGAATGCGATGATTTTTCAGAAGAACTTTCAATCTTCATACCCATATTTTTGAAAAGAGCTCTTAAGCTATGAAATCATGGATGGCGCCACTGAAGGATCGTAATAAACCAACCAAATAAATAAATATTTTCCAATAAAAAAATTGAATGTCCAATAAAAAATGAAAAATCCAATAAAAAATCAAACGTCCAATTAAAAAACTAATTTCGTCTAATAATAAGATCATTTTGTACCAATAGAAAATACTGAATTTACCAATAAAAAATCAATTTTCTTCCAATAATTAAATAAATTTTGTCCAATAAGTCCATTCCAATAAAAAATTAATTTTCTTCCTATAATTAAATAGACCAATAAAAGTACAGCACTTCTACTCGGAATAATTTCTCAATTTCTAATTATTTCCCAACTTAAAGTCATTTCCTTCGAGCGATTTTCCGGTATGCAGTTTTTCGACCCTAAAATTGCCCATTATCCGTTATAAGGATATACAGAATTTCCATACGCGTCATGGCCCCTGCCGGAAGCCTCTCCGTGATTTTTATAGTACTATAACAATCACCTACGTCGACGCGAGCGCGAGACCCAGCTATTTTGCATGACTTTCTCTTACTCTCAGAGTAAGTGAATGTTAGGTGACGAAAAACGACGAACAAAGCTTAGAAGCTTCAAAATAATCAATCTTCTCAGCTTTGTGTAATTCCTAAACGAAAAGTTTACCAGCTTCGTTAGCCACCTAATTTTTTGTGGCGTTTCATTCCCTAGTTCCGTTAGCCAAATACTTTTTGCGACATTTCGTAAAAGGGAAAGTGTCCTAGATCCATTAGCCACCTAGTTTTTTGTGACATGTTACAGTTTTTCTGAAAATCTACTAAACATCCAGCAATTACAGTTCTTTCATGCACTAGATTGATCGGCCGTTTGAATTTTACCAGCGCTCTCTGGGTGTTCTTAATGCCGTCTAGGTATTATTATCACATTCAGCGTATTATTAACGAGTAGAACTAAATGTTATTACGATTTTTAAAAGCTCTTGGCGTTAATAACACTAAGGCCTATCCTAACCTGGACCGAAAGGGAAATAGTTTTAAGAGAGAAGGAGGAATGTCTATCGAAAGACTGGTAATACTTACCCCCAGTATTCCAAGAGCTAGGGCCGGTACCAAATCGAATAAAATCCACGGCTCGTTGTATTTGACGTAGAACAACACAGAATGTTCATTTCCAAATGGATTGATCGATCGAATGACGAATGCCGCGATGAGTGCGCAGAAAAATGAACGCCACAATGTTTTCAGCGGAAAGTAATATGAAACTTCCTCCAAACTGAAGAGAACACCTCCAATCGGCGCTCCAAAAGCAACTGAAACGCCAGCAGCGGCTGCAGCAGATAAAATTTCTCTCTTTTTCGCTTCGTTTTTTCCATACTTCGGGAACAGGTAGGAGAAAATGTTACCGATACAACTAGCAATGTGTACCATGGGACCTTCTTTGCCGAGACAGAGTCCTGCCGATACCGACAACATTAAGCCCACCGACTTGACGATAAGTGTCCATTTGCCCAAGTAGCCTCGTATAATGAAACCAGACAAAATTGTTTTGATTTCTGGAATACCGGAGCCGCAAGCATATGGTGCAAACATTTTCACCAAAGAGGCACTCAATGCGGCGAAGAAGAGAGCCCAAAGAGTGTAGAAGAAGAATGAAACGAAATAGGCGAAACCGCCTTCCCTTGAATGACCCATTATTTCCGGCCATGTGTACCACTAAAAAAAACGATTGTCAACGTTTGCTTCTGTAAAGAATTCATTCATTTGTTACCTGTGAACAATTCCCACTGTCAAATGTGGTTTCATTGGATGACCAACAACATTGTTCTCTATTCAGCCAGAAAGCTTGTGGGCATATTCCCAATTTTAAATCTGTCATCCAGCTAGCTCCAATATCCATAACACCAGCCACACATCCAGTCACTACACCAACTAGCAAAACACACACCCATCCTGACCATGCGTCATGAGCTCCCTGCCATTCGAAACGTGTTAGTGTACAAACAGAAGAAAATGTATTGCACTACAACCTTTATGAAGTCCCACACGGAGTATTGTATTTTCTTAACTATGTAACGGTGACGCATGCGATCTCTAGCAATATCTCGTTGCCAGTCTATGGTGTGGAAATCCTCATACTGTCCGATTCCTGGGATATCATCGCTAGCATCTAAAAAACGATTGAATTTGCTCGTTGATTAATTGAATAATTAAATTCCAAAAACTTCAAAGAAATCATACACTGTGGCGTTAGTTACGTGTATATTCCGCTGCCAACGCCATCTACTAAAATTTCTATGAAGTTGTCGTGAAATGAATGAATGTGGTTTTCAAAGCAAGGTCAACGCTTACGTTATTAGTTAACCAAAACATAATGAACGATTAAAAGCAAAATCTTACCTGTACTACTGCCGTAAAATAAAATACTGCCTGGAATATTGGAAGAGAAAAATTGTTTATTCGATGTGTTGGATTAATTACAACATGTGGAAGATTACTTCGCAAATAGAATCAGTAATGAAAGACGGTTAGACACATAGAAGGTATGTAAATAATGGAATAGTTTGCCTTCCGAATGAAAAATAATAATTTTTTTATGCAAACCCATTCAACGCTTTTCGTGCGACATCGGCTAGTGTCAAAATAATAAATTTCATGATAAAAAGCATAACATCACACTAAATACGGCGTCGATATGTCGTATGTGGCGGGAAGTGAACCCAGTGAAACAGTGAGATAGCCGGTTCACACAAAAATGGACGCATTTAGTTCGAAAAGGACTCCTGTCATATTTCACTGCATCTTATCATGAAATTCGCTATACTTTGACGGAAGCCGATGTCGCGTTAAATATTTTAATAAGATGTGAGTAAATCATGCATAGGATGGCGCCTATATTCCACACAGAAACCCCGTGCTCAATCCCCGGTATATATAGGATTTTCCTCTAATTGGATGTAATAATTAAAGTTCATACCTAAGTTGGATAGTTTCGGTATTTGATGCGGCAATTTTTTTATAGATTCATCAGGATGGGATGAATCATTTTCTGAATCTGTTGATCCTTTGTTTTTCCCGTTCATCATGCAAATCATTAAAACGTTCCCGACCTCACCAAGATCCTGTCGAGGACAACAGGTCCTTGGCCTGGGACGTCAGAGGGTCGAATCACACAACCCTCTAACGTCATACTCCTTAGAAGGGTGAACTTCGGCCATTCACATGTTATGTGGATGCCTGTTTCCTCCTCTAAGCCGCAGCTATATCTTGGATCGTGCAAAATGGACATTTTGGTCTAGCACTTGAACCCACAATGACCCTTAAAAGCTCCTACTACTCTCCTGATGTTATTGCGCTCCATTCTGAGAAGCTCCTTGGCTTATTTCTCGTTGAGAGCCGGAAAAAAGAGTTTCGTGTGCTCTCCCCACCGTACGCGAGCACACTCTTTGCGGACTCAGCCTACTCCCAGTCTTTCACAGCCTTGCTCAGTTTTCGACCCGTCAGTGAAGCTCACCAGTCCATCAACTGGAAGGCAGGTCGGCCAGTTTCCAAGTCAATCAGCTCTATCCGGTATGACGATCTGGCATCGCTTATGGATGGGCGATAGCGCAATAATTGCCGCGAATTGTGGCCGTAGTTTTCGTAGCTTGTGGACGAAGGAAACATTGATGGGAAAAATTACATGGGAATAGATGGACTTTGTTATTTTAGGCTATTCTACCCAATGACATATTAGTTGACATAGACCGGCCGTTCGGAAAGAAAATTTAAGCAAAAGTTCACGCATAATAGTGTTAGTGAGTATCATCAGTATGAATGTGTTAGTGAAATTTGCGAACGAAATTGTGTAACTGTGTTAGTGAGTACCATCAGTATGAATGTGTTAGTGAAATTTGCGAACGAAATTGGGTATCATAAGTATGAATGTGTAAGTGAAACTTCATACGAGTTTGTTGGGATCAAAAGTAGGTCTTTTCCATCTGTCAAAGTGACGTTTTAAACGTCAAACGAAAAACAAATTGAAATAGCCAGATAATCTTTTATTTTTCCTCGATTCGGATGCTAAAATAGACGTTTATAACGTCACTTTGACAGACGAAAAAGACCTACTGTGTTCAGTTTACTTTTGCTTCACTTCGGTCAGTCTATCTTAATATGTCATTGATTCTAACTGATTTTCACTGCACTAGCATATTATAGCTTTCTTCAAGTCACCTATTTCAGAAATTAGTTACGTGGAACGTGAATTGAATATTTAAAAACTGGTGGAAGTATCTACACACGAAAAATATCTCACACGGTTGGACTAAAATTTTTGAAAAAATAAAAACAATTTTTTAACAGCTGAATATCTAAAACATGAAAGCAAATATTTAGTTTTCCTTTTTTGAATTTTTCTACTACTTAAACACAACCAGCCAGAAACCGTGTTCCATTTCAAACAGCAATTCAACACTCCCGTATGTTTTAAAGTCATATATGTAACAATAAAACATTACTTGTTATTCAACAATTGTAAAAAGTTTTGATCGAATTGTTGTCACCAAAGAGTGCAAAAAAATATAAAAAAATTGTTGTGAATGTATTCAAAAGAGGTGACATTTTTACTGCTGAATTACTGTCTATGAAACATTATGGAAAGACACGTTCGCAAATTAAAATCAATTTTATTGATGCAAAAACTATAATTGAAACAAATTTTTATACTCCAAGTCGACTCTTTAGTAGATGATCACATATTTTTTAGTCGCGTTCGAAGTACTAAGGTCTATTGTGTTTGCTTTTACGTTTGTAAAACGCCGAATTTCGATCGATTCATCTTAGAACCGTGCGCCGGTCGAAAAAGCTTGGCGTCCGAAGGGACAGATTTTTCATAAAATTAACGGCGTCTTAAAACTACCAACCAGTGACCAGTTTACGCGCAAAAAAAAACAGTTAAATTAACCGGTCATTTATGTGGAATTTTAAAATTTTCGTACAAAAGTTTGACAGTGCCTACTACAAAATCAGTTTTATTGGCTGGGCAG
>CM055404.1:7365725-7406019 GCA_029228625.1 Pseudolycoriella hygida
TAGACTGTCCAGTTTCATAGGTCCGTGACGAACATAGTAGACTGTCCAGTTTCATATGAATAGGTCCTGTATAAATTCGATATAACTCTCATATCTCATCGTTCAATAAGTCCCGGGACTAACATAGTTCCGGGCCTAGTATCTATCAATTCATATGATTTTCCTTCAGGGACATCTTCTATAGGTTTCGTGTATAAATTTGATGACATTTGGATGAGCTGTATCTGTTTTGATGGAGCTATTTTTCAAATTTTGAAAAAATGAGAAAACTGACATTTGGGGTTTCGGTTGAGAATAAGATTCGATTGGAGGAAACACTTTCCAGGATGAACTATTGCTCTAAAAACTTTGGACAATATCTGTTCTTTCGAGAACAACACTCTGATCATGATAATGTGAGCTTTGAAGGGACCATACGGACACAAATGCATCTGAACCTCTTTAGGCTCAAATTTTGGTAGTATTTTCAGAAAGACTATGAAAAACTAACGTACTTCACTAGATGTCCTCAAAATTTTCATGAAGAAGATAGCTAAGACCATAATCGTTCCGAATAAATATGCGAGACATATTTGAAAAGTAAATTGCGACACGATATACCCCATCGCATAAGGGGTGCCGCGATTCTTGATTCTTGCCGCGAACTTTGACGAAATTCATGACTCCAAAAATCGTGATTTATGCTAAAACCTTGGCTAAAACTTAAAAATAGTGTACAGTGGGCCTTCCCATGTACCAAATCCACTCAACCGGTTCCGTAAGAGATATTTTAGTCTATTGGTTTTGGATAGAAGTGACCACGTATGACCAAAAGGGCGAAAAATAGCAATTTTTGATAGATTTTTTTGAATTGCACATTTTTAGGAGAGACAAAGAGTTAGAGGTTTCTTGAAATTGACAAATCATCATCAAATAGACCAAATTTCAAGGATCAAATAGATTTTGGTCGAAGATTTTTTGTTTTATTGGTTAGTCTCTGGACTGATTGAACGATGAGCTACATTTCCTTAAGAAATTACAAATGACAAATGTTATTTTAATTTATCATGGTCCAGACTAGTACGCGTAACCTCCTCATTATTTAGGTTTTACTATTTCGTTGTTTGATATACGTTATGTATGCTAGTAGTTTAATGCACAAAATGTGTTCCCGAACTTGCACTCGCCTTCGGCTCGTATCGGCAATCACCCATCTATAATAATAATAAATCCGCCGTTGCAGCCCGTCCGGGTCAGAGGCTAGATCATTTTATTTACTAGTTCCGCAATTTAGAGATCCTTTCGTTACCGACGTTTTTACTGTGTCAGTGGTAAATTGCACACAAACCTAGTGTCATTTATGATGCACTAGGGCGGAAACTAGTAGGGCTTAGAATGCCGGTTTGCCCCATCAATGTGTGTTACCGGCGGGCATTTTTTGGTCCAAACCACGCCTAACTAAATTTTACCATTAGGATTTCTTCTGGTGCTAATTATAACTCCGTCCAAAGTCAGACTCAGATATTTGTACACAGAATTTATCGAATATGGGTGACGTCATATTTGTCATTCTTCTGTGTACGATTCGTTACGGCACCAAATTCACAACTGGCCCATTCTATGCAAACCGCGACGCCTGTAATGTAAGGAACGGAAATACTGCCTCTACCGTAGGAAATAACGAGAGCATACGTTCGGCAGAAAATTAGATATTACATTTATGACCAATTTTTTCAGAGAACACACAAATTGGACCTTTGGGTGACTCAGGAGAAATTTTCGTTCCTTACATTACATACATTTGGAATGGCCCAACTACCCAAATTATGAAGCCTGGGTGTGCCTAGGAACGTTACTTTCATGCTCAGTTCACTTGCCGGAACAATGGAACAACAATGGAATTTCATATCTATGTTTCCGCCCGTACTGACTGTTGGTAGAGGCTAATTGATCATTTGTACTTTCAAGTGTTTATAAAGATGATTCTTCGATTTCTTTTGATGTTTGTCTAATTCGATACATCGTTGCAAAGGGGGGAGGGAGGGATTGGTGACTAGCGTGACAGAGTGTGACAGGGATAGGGAGTCTGAACCTGTGTTACGTCACGTCACTCTGAGCCTTCAAAAACTTTGTATAACTTCTTAGGCGAATCGGTGATAATATTAGAGAATGGTCATGACCATAATGGAAAATTGTACGAAGAATTTTCATACGAAAGCTCCTTAATAAAACTTAAAAGCTCTAAAACTTCAAAGCTCAATGACGGTTCAGCCAGTCAAGTTCCACTTTAAGAAAATAGAAAATACAAGAAAATTTGGCTATGAAAATAGATTTTAAAGATTAATTTTATTGGTTTCAATATTCCAAATGCAGAAAAACGAAGATCTGATAAGAAAAAAACGATAATAGGAGATGTAAAAATTCTCCAAAGTCATAGTAATTCATGGTAAACTCATGGATTTTCGTAAACCTTCCAGAACTTTCGATAACTTTCGTGCATTTTACAAAATTTGCAGTGAGCCTAGACAAAAGTCTCCCCCTTCCGGTCCGTCCCTCTTCGGCCAAGAAGCTATTGAATTGTGCAAGTTTTAGATATCAAGGTAGTCTCGCCTGTTTCGGACGCTAAAAATTCATAAATATTGGTCAGCATCAAGGAACAAGACCTGACAGTTATGAATATTTCACCTATATCTGAGAATAATTCTATAATCTTTGCGATTTTAAGCGTTTTTCGGAAATTATTCGCATTATGTCACAAATCGGGTGGGGATCGTCATAGCTTGCGCCACACTAGTGTGATAGTGGGAGGGGGGCAGGTCCAAAAAATCTATTTTCTGCGTTACGTAATTTAAGAACGGCCCACATCTCATTGCATACGTCCTAAACTTACGACTAGTGCTACGAAAAGCCATGCAACGTGTTGTACAATATATCATTATCAGGCAATACATATGGGATTGCAGAACCAACCGAAGACGTCTTCGAAAAATCTTATTTCGTTGTAGCGAACACGATTTCTTAAAATTTAGTAACAAAAGCACGGAAAATAGAATTGGAAACGCACTAGTGTACATAAAATATTAGTTTTTCTAACACATATAAAAAACTCTTTGTGAGCCCAAAACATTTGGGAACTTTTTTCACGTTTTTTCAAATACCACAAAATCCACAGCTATTACACATAGCAATTGTTTAAGGGGAGGTTGGATCCATTGCATGCGATTTACATTTTGTTTGTGTGACTAATGTCACAAATTCTTCCACCACATAACGAATGGAGCTGTTTCGGGTGGATTGCATTTGTGGATTGAATGTTGAAAGAAGAAAATAAATGTGAGCAATTTTGGTCAGTTGTGGGAACAATATTTTTCCAATTCAACAACAAAAACACGCTTATTCGTGCGTTTTTTCGGTGTCGTATGGAGTCATTTTTACGCACTGAATGAAAGTAAACGTAAATTTTAGTTCATTTATTTAAAATTATTGAAAAAAAGTTTTGAAAAACAAATATTTTGAAAAAAGCTCGTTTTTCTCGGTGAATTGTAAAAAACGTTGTTTGATACACGTCACATACGCTGGTAGTTTAACGCCCGCGATCTGATGCCGAACTTGCCCTCGGCTCATATCACATCTAGTGCGTTAAACTTACCTTCATACCTCGCTAAAATTGTCCGCACGTTTTACAACGAAATTGGATACACAGCTACAAATTCTAAAAAAAGCACGGCAAAATGAACTTCTCACTTCCATGAAAAATGAATTCAATGAATGAAGTTTTCATTTACACAAGAAGTAGAAATGTGGGAAACTATGAAGAATCGATAATTCTCAACTCATATGTTGCATGTGGAATTGTTTTTGTGATATTATCATTGACAGTGACAGCAGTCTCTATTAACATTTGGTAGGTATTCGTCGCTCACCTATATTTTCGGGCAGACAGAGTTAGCCACGACAAAATTTCAATGGAAAAATGTTCAAATTATAAAAAGAAGAAGGTGCAAGAGGTGTGTGAAAAGTTTAAATTCCTGTGAAGCGAGGCGTCGACGGTGAATGACCTTTTTATTTGAATCTCTGACCGTTTTGCTCCTAATTATATTTTCAATTTTCGCTTTCGTTGTGATTTTGAATGTTTTTTCACACCACAGTCAACAAGTGGTTGCCATTCATCACCGGAAATAAACAAAAAGAAGAAATATTTACACAGCTAATCATTAAATTTCGGAACACATTGTATCACTCATTCACTCATGTCTGGCAATTGGTGACCACAAAGAGCAGTAAAAGCTGATAAAAAAATTCAAATGAAAATTGAGTTGTTAAGAATGAACTCTCTGTTGCTGCAATTTGTTGTATGTATATTGATTGATAAATGAAACAGAAGTACGCCCTAAATCATTGATAAGCCAATTGGTTCGAAGTTATCGAAGTCACTATTGTCACCCCGGTGTCAACGGTCCACACTTACACTGTTGCACCGGGTCTAACGAAACTTAGTAGTGTTTATGAAGAAGCAAACAACACAGTTTCACCACAAAAATTCACCACTAGGAATAATTACAGTCGGTCGCGACTATTTGCAGCCGGGTGTCAGTGAATACAAAGACTATTGGCACCCGGGTGTCAATAGTGTGTAAGTAGACTTTAGACACCGGTGTGTTATTTATGTTTATTTATGCTAATTTTTTGAGACATAAACTGAATGGATGGCTCGCGATTAATTTATGACACGTCAACACGGTCCAATTTACAGCGAATTTCTACGATCATTAACTTGAAATTAATTGTCAAATCTACCTTTTTCGTTACCGATTGATATGATGTACTGTTATTTGTGGTAAATGATGATACAGCTGGGGTCACAATAGACCGAGCGTTTTTTAAAGGAAGTTTCTCCATTTGAAAAGCATTTAGCAGAACAAAAAATTGTTTTGATTGAACTTATAGCAAATTAAGCATGAGAAGACGTTGAAAGTAATCTTTAAAATTCAAACCGTAACATTAAATTAATTTGTAATTTATAAACAAGAGTGCACACAGTGTATAATTTTTATCTAAAGCAAATATACAATTCAAGTTTAGACGGAGAAAGCAAATATCATTTTTACGTGTTATTCAATATACTTGAAGTCACAGAGTGAGTAATACAAAAAATCGATTGCAAAGTTGACAAACAAGAATATAAAACATTAGTTTTAAAGCGTCACAGTACACAGATGCACTCAAAAAATAATCGAATGCATTAGCAATTTGAACGGAAGTCACCTTAAATACAAATTACACTCAATATTCACAGTATTTTTTAAACATTTGCTACGGAAATGTGAAAAGTTACAACTAAACAGATTTTATTTTTACTGTCATCCCATGTATAATTTTCCCAGTATGTTTCGTTGTGTTCTTATCCAAATGTGACATTATACGGCGAAACATCTTACTGGGAAAATTAACGAAAATTCTCAAGTTAGAGCGGAAAAATTCAAAAATTAATTTCATCAAAAATGTAAGCATATTCTTGAGAACGTGAGGAAATGTGGTAATGGTTGAAATTGAAATTGATATTGATGATAAGAAATCTAATATTAAAATTGGGATATATTTTTTGCACCAGCAAAATTATTCTTTTTCACCAGCAAAAATTTTGATTTTTCCCAGCAAATTTATTGCTTTGAGAAAGCAAATTTTTTGTCTTTTTGCGCTAAGCGTTTTATATGAAAAAAGACAAGGAAAAATATAAAAATTTGTTTCGGCTGAAACTTTCCTAAAATGTTGAGGACATCGTGGAGAACCGATCGACACCAATTTTTTTGAGATTTAGAGGAGGCCACTTGTAGAAGCTTAGGGACCGTCATCCCTTATTTCTTTCCGTCCAGCGAAATTATTTTTTTACAGAGTAGAGACAGAAAAATGAAAACCAGCACGTCAAACATAATTTTAGCTGGTTTTCCCCTTTCTGCAACTGTATGTTCAGCAATTTTTTTTGTTCAGCAAGTTAATTCTTTTTGCGTCAGCAATTTTATTTTTTTCTGGAACTTTCTAGTGGATATATAGGTCATATTATGTATGTCATATTTAAACATAAAGTCTGTTAAAAATGCGCCGCAGGTCGTGATCTAAAATGCGCAAAGAAAAAGCGGGGTCGAAGGTTGGTGGGCATAACCCTCCTTACGGAGTCTAAGGGGCAGAGCCTCATGTAGGTATCAGTAAGTGTATGGCCGCCTGCAGGGGGTAGTAAATGCTCGCTTTGAAACAAGCTTTTACTACAAGAGGGTTGTAGATACTAAAAGAGAATAATTTTGCTGAAAAATTAAATTAATTTTGCTGGTAAAAGAGAATAATTTTGCTGAAGAAAAAAAAATTTAATATGCTGGTCAAAAAAGGAAATCTGCTGGCTAAAGCAATAAATTTACTGTTGGAAGAGAATAATTTTGCTGGCCGAAAAATACATGCTTATTAATTACAATTACGACAACATTTTTCGGTAGATTAAGTACTTCTGTATTTAAACACTAAACAACAGTATTTTATGCACAACCTCTGTCTAGTGTCTAGGAAGTTAATTTTTTTATCTGTCTTGGGAAAATCTTTTACTCTACAATTAAGAAAAGTTCTGAAATTCTGAACGAGATTCGAACTCGTGAACCCCAGAGTAACAGCAAACCTTGCTAGCCACTCAACGAATGAAAGTGTATTTAACGAAATGCATCTAATGTAGTAATGTAAGAAATATTTTGCATTTTTTGTGAAATTGTAATGAAGTTGTCGAATGTTGAAAGTATTTTGTATTTTTTTAACGTTTGCACCATATTTGGAGCGATGCGCGAGGGAAAGATGATGACGGCGATATAACTTTGAATTGGAACGTGATTTTGGCGAGCGGGATATAGTGGCGGTGGTGAAAGTCCAAAGGCTTTGGTTGGCGGGGCATCTAGCACGCATGGGTGAAAACAGAGCCCCCTCAAAATTATTCCGTAACGATCCAGAAGGGCGAAGAGGAGTTGGTCTTTGGATCTTCGGAAGCTCGGAGTAAGGAATTGGCAAAACACGGCAGCGTTGGATCAGAATCCTCGAACGGGCCAAGGCCCACAAGTGACTGTAGCGCCGAAAAAGGAAAGTAAGTAAAAACTGCATTTATTGCGATTAGTTGATGAAAAATAAAAAAATCTGACGCCAACAAGATTCGAACACAGAAACTCAACCGAATTCATTTTTTGCAGCTAATTTGTTCAGCAAACTGCATAATACACTTACACGTTGCGCAATTGATTTTACTATATGTGCAAGAGTGTGTCGGTGTCAAGTAATGAAAAATAACAAATTCGTTACATAACTCGGGATGAGTTATGTAACGAATTTTACATGCTGGGGCCTTGGAAAGATCATACAACTCGATGTAATGAACGACTTTCGACCCGCAAGCATATAAAATCACAACAAAAACCCTTTTTAGAAGGGAAACTTGACGCAAATCCTCGTCCCTTCTTCCAAAACAACTGATATCAATTACAGCTTCGGAACGCAAAAAACTCTTTTGAAATATTTTCACTTTTGATTAAAAAATTGCGTCACAAATGCCGAACCTCCCAATGTTATAGTTTTTCTGTTCCGTGATGTGTGGAGTACGGGTAGTCAAATTTGGCGTGCGAAATTTGACAGCGCAGAAAAATTATTACGTTGGGAGGTTCGGCATTTGTGACGCATTTTTTTAATCAAAAGTGAAAATATTTCAAAACAATTTTCTGCGTTCCGAAGCTGTAAGCGTCACCCAAATTGATATCAGTTGTTTTGGAAGAAGGGACGAGGACGTGCGTCATGTTTCTCTTTTAAAAAGGGTTTTCGTTGTGATTGTAATGTTTTGCATTATTTTGAGCCTCCGCTGCCGCCGAAACGAATGGTCGAAAATGATCCCCTCAACTTCCTCTACAACATATCAAAATTTTTTTTTGATTCCCTGCCTTTTTCCCGCCATTTTAGCGGTCACCCTGATACACTACACACCCAACCCAACAACTTTCCCTTTGACACCAAACCTCTATCTCGAACACACAACCATTGCCTCATACAAAATGTGCTATCATACACACTACACACACAAACACATACATATGGGCTTTATATGGCGCCTTCTTAGAGCCCTGGGGCCCAAACGAGGCCGGTACCCCCTTTTTTAAAATCTCATATGACGTAGAATGCCCACCCGAAGGTCCCTGCAAAATTTCAAGAAAAGTTATCGAGCCGTTTTTGAGCACGAGCCAAAAAAAATGGTTTTTAACGGTTTTTCATACAAATGGCCCTGGAACTAATCCACTAACTAACTAATTAACTAACTAACCCACTAACTAACTAACGTAGAATGTTTGCATTAACTTTGGCTTCTATGTAAATGAACTTTTTGTATTGAAAATGATCATATTCTTAAGGTCATATCTCCGGATCCACCGAACTGATTTTAATAGTTAAGTTAAGTTAGTACGTCGCAAGGGGGGAAGTCAAAACTCAGCTGTATATTTTCCGAATTTTTTGTTCGTATGGGGACTTGCGTCACGGGCGCATCGCTACCGCGCGCCCATAATATATAACCTTGTTGCTTGTATCCAATTCACAAGCAGGAACACAAAATAAAATTTCCTTATTTAATTTGATAATTTGATTTTGTGAGGGTAATTTGAAGAACTCTTTACTGGATTCGTTTAGCATGCTACAAGCCACTTACAAAATGCACAAACTAGAAAAAGTTTCAAGTTCATTTCGCTCGTAGCTCTACGAAATTGTCAAGGAAGTGTTCCTGAGCGTAAAACTTGATGCAGTTTTTTGGAATTGTGAACTATTTCAAGTACACTTCTTATTTAGAACATTCCAAATACCAGCACTTCGCTCACTTCCTAGAAAGTTATATAGTCTGAAGAAAGCAGGAAGAAGCAGGAAAAATCAATTTTGGAATGTTTTGTCTAGTAAGCTTTTAGAAAAATTCCGAGAATAATTACTTTTGTTCATGCAATATGTGAGTTGTGAGGTTTCGGAGATCTCATTAAAATGCACATCTTATCGAGAAAAAGAACTCCTTTACAGTTTCATGTAATGGAAAATAAAACTAAGACAAGAAATCGTTCCTATAGTGGGAAGAATGAGAGATGTCACAGCATTTCAACATACCGTTCAACCGTAAACTTAGCAATTTCAAAGACAATACGGCACTACACACCTCAGGGAATTGCAAGTGAAATTCAAAAGTTAGAAGTGTAATTTTGACTATAGTCACATTATATGGTTATTGTTTTAACGTTACAACCGAATGACTCTCTTGAGTTACCACATGAGACTACGTTGTAACTCTTAGTCAAATCATCTTAACTAAACATTGCTCATATCATGAAATGTAATGAAAATGTCGGTAAAATCGTAAGATCACACGTGGCCATTTCAACCAAATAAATCATGACTTCGCTTCATATTTCCGCACGTTATTAGTCTTGAAAACACACGTTCATATCAAATTTTTTATTGCAATTTCTCGCTGTGAAATGTAATATTAAGCACTAAGCTGAGCAATACCCACTGGAAATGACTTTCAATAATATTACATTTTAAAATAGAGAGCACGATCTACCATTTCTTTTGTATAGACGAAAACGGAAAGAATTCTAATATTTGAGTTATGCTCACATATATATATGATGATTGAGTGGAGTTATGTGCTACCAATAACTGAATTATTGGTGGAAATATTTTATGAATATTTACAATTTCGTAGGAAGGAACAAAAACATGAACTTATTTCCTGTTGTTTCAACCTCTTAGCTACTGGTCTACGTCTTACACGTTCACTCTTTAGGTGTTTGTGTATAATTGCATCAGAATGGGACTTAAGAGTAGACTATTTTGAATGTTTTTGGAAGTTCCGAAATTTTTCCAAAAGAATATTTGAGAAAAAATTTGAAAAAAAATGGAAATAAATAAAAAAATTTGAAGATAATTTTCTCGAAAATGGTGCCTGTGTTGATAGACTTCATCAGTTCAGTTCTAACCTCAGAAAATTATAAACTTTAGTACTTTAAAATAAACTAGTGGGTATTAGTGTTACATAAGTTACAAGTTTACGTTATAAGTTGACATTATAAGTTTATAGCCCGGATCAGTATTGTAGCTCATCCAGACCAGTACTGATCTGTTCCAAAACTGATCCGCATTAGAACTGATCAGTTTCAAAACTGATTTGGATTAGTAGTTTTGAAACTGATAAGTACTGATTCATATCAGTTTTCAGACTGATCAGTACTGATTCGGATCAGTTTTAAAGTTGATCAGTACTGATCTGGGTCAGTTACAATACTGATCTGTATCAGTTACAATACTGATCTGGGTCAGTTACAATTCTGATATGGGTCAGTTACAATTCTGATATGGGTCAGTTACAATACTGATCTGGGTCAGTTACAATACTGATCTATGTCAGTTACAATACTGATCTGGGTCAGTTACAATACTGATCTGGGTCAGTTACAATACTGGTCTGGGTCAGTTACAATACTGATCTGGGTAAGTTACAATACTGATCTGGGCTATAAACTTATAACTTGTACCGTAAACTTGTAGCTTGTTACTTATAAATTATAACTCATAGCATGTAACGTCCACTTATAACCTATAACGTAAACTTGTAACTTTTAACGTAAACATATAACTTATTACTTATAGCTATATGTATATGTTATATATTTGGCTATAAGTCGCTTTGTCCAAACTCTCTATTGAAACTAAGAATATTCGTATCCTTGTGATTATAACTAAAAGATAACTTCTGGGCCAACAACTTCACACAAAAGGAACTCTATGTGTCTCATATTTTTATGTTCATATTACAAGTACTGTTGAAATATTTTTGGCATAAGTTTTACAGTTTCACTGAAATTTCTTTATGCTTCAATTCAATAAAATTTAACTCTGAAAAGTCAAGAATCCCACTCTAGTTTTGACAGTACTGAATCGTCACATTGTCAAGTCTTGTATGAAGAAATTATGTCAAACCTGAAGTGACGGTTTCTTGACCTCAAAATTTTTTTTAATTTTCCAATGTATTTTATGGTTAGTATTTTTAGCGAAATTTTAGACCTTTTGTCAAAAAAGGTTCAGCAAAGTAAAAAATTCATACGAGAATTACAAATCGTACGGGCCTGCTTTGCAACACAAAGACACATGGAATATCTCATCAATTTAGATTTGTACCGTAAAGCCTTCCATTATAACAAAAATATCCGAAAGCATCATTTACACTCCCCTTAGCAGCACGTTACTAAAGAACATCAAATAAACTTAAATTTGTTCGCTAACTTTATCGACGAAAAGGCTCAACAGGCAAAGTTTTTCATTTTATATTTTTTTATGAGTTGATCTACAAGCAGAATCACGAGAGGGTAAATGTTACGAAAAAAAAGTAGAAGTTAACTTTTTAGCAAAACATAAAACCTACCCCATAATAAGTCCGATTAATCTAGTCGTAAAATTGTATCCTACCTTGTACTGCTCAGAGTAGCATAGACATTTCCAAGTAGGAACAGAAAATTATCTTGATAATTTTCCATTATTTTGTTAAGCTTCAATAAAAAAATGTTCTAGCGCCCAGCCGTTCACAAAATAAAAAAGAAAATTTACACTTGCAGCCCGTTAACCTTTAACAAAATTGGTCTTAGTGGACAATTTTCTATTCTTATCTGTTGTATAATACTTTGAGTCGGGTGGGTCGTTGCACATCCTCAAGGGACATGTAACGAAACGAGGGAAAAATGTGTGTTTAAGCGTCCCTAACGAAAGCAAAGATAAACAACAGGAGGAAGAAAAATCATATAAAATCATCTTTTCACACACAAACAATGACGGTAATTTTTAGAATCATTGTTTCCGTAATTCTTTCATTTTTATCATGTTGCTCCATTGAATGGATGGATATGTCTCCGGTGAAAAAACGTCTCTAATGTATAGCTTGAAGATAGAAATTAATAACGTAAAGTTCTTGTTTTATTCAAATTTAGTGCCGGCGAATGTATTTGAATAGCGTCCTATTGTATTTATACAATGTAGTACATACTATACCCACACCGAGTCGTCGTCGATACAGAAGTAAGATAGCCTTAGGTTGTGCGAGTAATGCAACATGAAAAATTGCGCGATTTTTCATAGAATTAGTTTTAATAATGTCTCGGTATAATTAAATATTTCATCTCTTCGTTAGTGTTGATGTAGATTTATTAGCGTGTGTCCATTGTTTCCAAAAAAAAAGAAACGCTGTGCTAAGTGTGATAGCTTTATGAAAACTACCTTGAACAGCACAGACCACGAAACTGTTGGTGTGTTCAATGCTTTAAATTTTAGATATCTGTGGCGGCTTCTTGCTACTACTCCATCGTCATCTAATTGTAGAATATGGTTCGTTTCTCTCATACTTTCAAAGGTTGTGGACAGATCGATCTCGACCAAAAAGTGCTCAATTCTGATACGGTACGACATTCAAAATCAAGTAACCTGAATTGACATGACCTATTCGCGTTCTAGGATACCGGGAAACGCATCCAGCCTAGGGGGAAGACAAATTGAAAATTCACCAAAGGTGAATTTTGGTCTCGTTTTAAAGTAAATATACGAAGCAAAACTATTCAGGAAGTATATAACTGACAGGAAAGTATATGCGACCGTGAAATAAAAGCTGACCGGGAAGTATAGCCGACTGGGAAGTATTTGTAATATCTGACCGGGAAACAAAGTTGACCGTGAAGTATGTCTGACCGGGGAGTAAAGTTGACCGGGAAGTATATCTCGGACCGGGAAGTGTGTCTGACCGGGAATTGTAGTTGACAGAAGGTATAACTGACCGGTAATAAGTATAACTGACCGGGAATTATAACTGACCGGGAATTAAAACTGACCGGGAATTATAACTGACCGGGAATTATAACTGACCGGGAAGTGTATAACTGACCGGGAAGTGTATAACTGACCGGGAAGTGTATAACTGACCGGGAAGTGTATAACTGACCCGAAGTATAATGCACCGGGAAGTATAACTGACCAGGAAGTACAGTGGACCGGAAAATATAACTGACGGGGAAGTATAGCTCACCGAGAAATATAACTGACTGGGTCATCGCAGTGCGTGGAGATTGTAAGTATCAGTGGTATCATAGACTTTCTGATGAAGGTGGGAAATAACTTGAAAATAAGAAATGGCCTGGAAATGAGAAACGACTTCAAGCTAAGAAATGTTAACTAATGATTAAATGCCTGAAGTTGAAATGATACATGATATTGGTCGAGGTTTCAGCGACTTTGTTGAAAAAAATTCTTGAGCTGATGAATAAGTGAAGAATGTCTTAATGTTTTTTGGCAATACTTAAGTTTTCTGGTCAAGTCGGAGATTGGGGTGGGGGTAGTGCTAATGAGAGGGGACCACTCCACAACTAAGAATCACTAACTGTGACAATTTTCGATATTTATGAGCTGATTTTTTCAAATTAATTTTATGTCGGAATAGCTATTCCGACATAAAATTAATTTAAGAATCACTAGTTATTTGGCGGCGGTCGCCTCCCTCAAGGGAGGGGGAAGTCAAAACTAAATTTTTTTTTTCCTTTTTTTACATTTTTTGTGTACTAGGAACTGTTGGGAAGTGCTGGGAAGGACTGGATGAGTCGTTAAAATTTTGTGGAAGAGTAACGGAAGAGCGGAGATTGCCATGAAAATATATTAGGTGCCTTAAAGAGCCCACATTAAGCAAAGTAGGCGCTTTAAAAAGCCTACGTTGAGCAAATTGATCGCTTTAAGTAGAAATTTTATCGATAATGCAAGCATTCGAATAAAAAAAATAAATGCACGACGTCGTCTCTCTGCACTATGCATGGGATCATCGAAATATAAATATCGGTATGCGACATTTGCTCGACGAGTTGGCGTGCTTACAATTGTCTGGCCGACGAAGGTTTCCAACATCTCACAGTTAGCCATTCAATTAACTTCAAAGATCCCGTAACAGACGCACACACCAACAACATAGGAGGATCTTGGCGTCACGCTAAATGAGTAGTTGGTACACATAACCGCCGAAGCGATCTTCTAGCGGGCAAGCTTAGCAGATATTTGTATCTGTATCTGTATCTGTATCTGTAGAGCAAAGAATCAGCATCCGTTTACTGAATTCTGTAAGTTGGCTGGTTCACGTACGATGGTAGCGGAAAAGTCGTCACGAGCGACAACGAAAACAAATTCTGGGCAGCATTGAAGGAAGAGTTGGAAAAGATCTGTGACAAATAAGTAACAACTTATGCTTGCTTCGATATAATGGTACTGAGTGGGGTTTGGAGTCGGCACATACTTCAGTAGTGACGAGCCAAGGGGTCCCCATCTCAGTACGAAGGAAAGGCCCTTTTCAGGGACAATGGGTTGGTTACAAGTAGGCAAGTAGGCGCTCAATTTGCTTAACGTGGGGTTATTAAAGCGCCTAATTTCCTTGAGGTAGGCTCTTTGAAGCGCCCAATATATCTTCATGGCAATCTCCGCTCTTTCGTCACTCTTCCACCACCTTTTAACCACTCCTTCAGTCCTTCCCAGCTTTTCCTAGTACACAAAAATGTAAAAAAAGGAAAAAAAAATAGTTTTGACCGTCCCCTCTCTTCAGGGAGGTGACCGCCTCCAAATAACCAGTGATTCTTAGTTGTGGGATGGTTTCATTAGCACTACCTCCCACCCCAATCACCGACTTAACCAGAAAACTTAAGTTTTTCCCCAATATATCACTTCACGACTTACCAGCTGTAGATCATGATTTGCTTATGCGACTTTTTTGTTTCACTCACCTGTGTAAGAGAAGGTGAATATAAATTATTTAATTTTATTAGATGGAGAAAACACAATTTTCTGGTAAACCATTTATTGTACATAATGAAATTTAACATTTTATTATAAAATTTACATCGTGCCAAGAGCATGAAAGTGGTCTTCTTCGTTCCTAACAATATACTTAATTATTTACAACTTGTATTTTACACTCACGGCCTTTTGTGCACATCAAAGTCCCTCTTACAATTGATTTCACTAAAAAGTATATCATTCCTTTGAGCACTTATACTGTTCACTTACTAATTTATATCGTCTTTATTGTCGAACATTTTTCTAATTTGAAAATCACAAAATTTAGCAATTATTTGTTGGTTCTGTACTTTCATCCGCCTCATGTCACATATCGTCGATAGCTTCTTCGTCTTCTAAACTATGTCCTGGTTCTGGCATTGCATCATCAACAGCCTCAGAAAGATTATCTGATCTATAGAATAAAAAAAAATTATCGCAACGAAACATCTCATTCCGAGTGCATTTAAAGCTTGTGTATGAATCTTTAAACTAAACATCAGACGAAATGAATGCTTTTGAAAATGTTAAAGAAAGAGCATAACAAAGCATAAAACATTGTCACATAACATACTTATCAAGACTGTCGTCGTATTGAGGTAATAATCCTTCATCCTTTCCAACGCCACTATAGCGGAATATTGTGAATAATCGTAAGATCGCTAGTATTATCAGTTGAATGCCAGCCACATAGCTCAACCACAAATTATGCGGCCACATTATTAATGCAACACCAAGAGCTATATAGGGTGGTGACAGGCGCCAGCCGCCAACTATTTTACATATGCTCCAGCATTTGGCGCAGTTGCTGGTGTAGTCATTACTATGATTTTTGATGAAAAGATAGAAATGTATTTTTTGTCAACAAATTTTAATTAAAATTTTACTTTAGTTCAGGTGTGGTTCGTATGTGCTAAAGATAGTTACATTTTTAATTGGAGGTATTGCATCAAAAAGAGCAAATTAGAGATATTTCCTAATGATAATTTCATTTCATTTTGTGGTTTTGAGGAATATTTCTTTGAAATTAAGATGCACTTACGTTTGAGCAGTGAGCTGGAGAGATGCTTACGATGATTGCAACAACATAATCCTTATAGATAAATTATTCAAACGGAAACGTGAATACGTACGCGATGGTGAGTGCTGACTGACTCTAGCCAGAATATAAACCATAAAAATTCACATGCAACATTGTCTACAATATTTCAACGTGCCGGTGGACTGTGTGTTAATTCCGAGAATTTATGTTGAGTAAATCAATAAAAAGTTATACGATAGTTTTGGAGTCTCTATGGACTAAACCCCAAATAAACTTTGAATTAATTACGAGTTTGTGTGCCGGAAATGGTTCTCTGCAAAGCCCGCAATGATTTAAACGAATTGCTACCTTAAGGCGTCGTTACATTGAGAGCGAATAAGCAAAGACCAGTACGTATCAGAAGAATGATGTAGCAAGCAGAATAGATGTAGCAAAAAGACTTGAACATATCTAAATATAGAAATGAGCAAACAATCCAATGTTTTGTGTTCTTTTATAACTATAAAAATTTTAAAGATCCATAGAAATTACCCAAGGTAACGTTAGTACGTCTGAGACCATTGATTTTGATCACCGAAATGTTCTTTCAGCCTACCCTGCACCATGTCACAAAGAAGGCCGCAGTAGTTTTTCCAAGAAAACCTGATAGTATTTTCTCTAAAATGTAAGTCTGACCAAGTTTGCCTTTAGAAGCAAATTTTTAACTGCCATAGTTATAGATATATGCGTCATTTATCACAATTCTAGAAGTGTACATATTCCAAGATTGCGGCATTTTTCCCCAAAAAACATGTTCTCTAAAATGTTATTCTCTACAGCTTTGCCTTTAAAAGTAACTTACTAACTGCCATAGTTTTAGAGATATGAGCCATCCCCCCAAATTCTAGAAGTGACCATATCCCAGGATTGGGCCATTTATCGATAAAATCCTGAAAGACGTCTTCTTTAAAATGTTATTCTCTAAAACTTTGCCTTTGGAAGGAACTTTCTAACTCTCATAGTTCTAGAGATATGGGTCATGTCTCGCAATTCTAGAAGTAGTCTCATCCCTGGATTAAGCCATTTTTTCCTTAAACCCTGATATATGTGTTCTCTGAAACTAAATTCTAAACAACTTTGCCTTTGGAAGCAACTTTCTGACTTTCATTGTTCTACAGATATGGGTCATCGCGCACAATTCTAGAAGTGGTCATATCCCAGGATTGGGCCATTTTTCCCTAAAACTGTGAAACACGCGTTTTCTAAAACTTTATTCTCTACCTTACACGGTAATCTCCACATTGCATAGTTCAGCAAATAGACACGAAAAACCATCTGCGCTTTCGTATATGGCCAAGAAACTCAATTTCGTCCGTTCCATTGGTCCCAGTACCCAGACCACTGACCCGATTTCCACAAAAAAAAATCCCAGTTTTGTGAGATCAAAATGCTTTCATTTGACACCAAAATGAACAGTACAGTTTCCGTGCTCTTCTTGCTGAGATATTTGCGAAAAAGTTTCACCAACCCTCGAAAAACCACGTTTTTGGTCACTTTTTAGACCATATCACCGGTACCACTTGACCGATTTTGCTCATCTTTGTACTTGAATCATGGGACATTGGTAAAAAAAGTTTAGGAAGATCAGTGCATGACAAACGGGAATTTCTTTTTTTGCTGATTCGCCATATTTAAGGGTGTCTTCAGACCTTTCGACTGCACCACAACAACCGATGGCTTCCCTCATTACTTGAGTGAATATGTGTCGTTCAATTTTTTACTTTAACGCTTTTGAGCTACTTTTAAATCGTCTCGGATCAAGTTACACCCATATACAATCTTGATCAGGGCTCAAAAATCTTTTGTTTTTCGGTTGTGCCCCTTTCGATACTTTTATTCCCCATACATTTTGGATTACCCTACTGTACACTGTACATTCAATAACTTTGTTTTCAAAAAAAATTGTTGCCATTTTTCCGATAATTCAAAAATTTATCAAAAGTTCGAAGCTTTTTAAAAATTCAAAATTTTCTCAAAACGTCTAAGGTATTGTCGTCACATCTTTGTATAAATTTTTCAAAATCGATATCCGATGTCTGTTTTTGTTAATTTTTTTTAACACTTTACAGGAGCTTTGTTTCGGGTTTCGTGAAAAGGGAACATTCATTCATGTCTCATATCGCAATTGCATAGTTGCTAAGAATGTATTTGATTTCATTCCGATAGTGTAGTTACGTAATTCATAGGTTGCGAGCTTCAATTGTGTTATTATATAATAGTGGAACAAGACAATTCTTTTTAAAGTTAACGAACTATTCATTTTTCCAGTGACCTTTATCTCAGATCAGGGTCGGCTTTGAGGTAATTAAGCTCTTTAAGGGACCACTGATTGAGGTCTTCGTTTACATTTTAATAAACAACCTTTACAATAATGCAATATCTTCTACAACAGAGTTGAATATCAAGTTACGAAATTTGAATAATCCAAAAAGGAAATCTCTACCTTAAAACCCTTTCATTACTTCAAATGTACGTACTGTATACGAAGAATTAACCCAATTTCTTACTCGTCAATTATTATTGAAAACCGTTGCTGTTAAATGTTCTTCAAGAAATGTGTATTTGACCACAACCGGATTATAGAGTAGGTACAGGAGTGATTTATGTTTCAATCCTATGAAAATGACTCACTTAACACAGATTAATGTGGTTTGCTCATCCGGACCGAAAAGGGGTCATTTGAAATTTATTAAACTTTGGCATGAGCATCATGTCCAGATGTATGAGAATGGCTGAGATATGGAAGCTTTCATAGTTGAAAAATATTTCAAATGTTAAATCTGTACGAGATTTTGGAGCTGTAATTGCTCTGATGCACAATCATTTCATGACAAAATATTCTGAACAACACACAACATTTTATTTCGTAAATCTCCTCTTAATTTGCATTTGAGAGAGATGGGTAAATAGACAGGATTTGCGCATAGTTTTTTTTTCAAACAGAAAGTTAAATTGGGCAACATTTCACGTTTGATCTGATTATATTTTTTAACAAAATGTTCAGTGCCAACCTTTTCCGTATCTCTTTTCGGATCGATGTTAGTCTCTGATTTCAATTTATTAACGGTTTATGGACGCTAACGATCTCGAGCCAGATAAAAGGGATTTCCGTACATCTAAACATAGAGTTTACTATCGAAACGAAACAAAAAACAATATCATTTCTGGGTTCGGAAAAATGTAAAATACGAACTGCTGCTCATCGCTTAATGACAGGATTTGTTGAAGATTTCAATAATTCCGACGTGAGGCTTAGGGATAAATGAAAATCGCATACAATAATCTCTTGAAAGGCAAAGTGTGACGCAGTCCGGAAGGCCGTTTCCGAAATTAATGATATCGTTTGAGGGTTTGAAGTTTCATTCTTTAGAGGACGTCTGACGAAAGGTAAAACCTTGTCAATCAAGGCTAAATTTCTGACTCTGCCTAAGTAAAAGAATAATTAAGGTTATTAGTTAGTAACACCATCGAAGTCGTCACCAGGCTGCGTACTTGAGACCTGAAACTGGAAATAAAGAAGGCAGCCTGGTGCTGAACATCTGTTTCTACCAAAGTGGAGGCAGGAGTGAGTTCTACACGTCATGACGCGTCACATAAGTTTCAATTCGGCACTAGGCTGCTGCTGTTGCCTGCATTCAAAGTGTCATAGCTCAAGGACGCAACCGTGTTGAAACTTATATGACGTATATATAGATCCACTGCGTCAAACTTTACGTTTTAAGAGGTTTTGTCGATATAAGTCGTTTTGGAAGTTTGTTGCTGTTATAACTGAAATTGAGATAAGAAATTTGCTGGCTCCAGTTCCTCTTTTACTCAGAATGAAGAAATAGCCAATTAAGATTTTTCCGAATTAGCAAAATTTCGGTGCAAAATTAGAAATTTCTATCCAAAAAAAAAAATTCTCGAAAAAAATATTTTCTCCAAAAAAAAAATTTCTCGAAAAAAATATTTTCTCCAAAAAAAAATTTTCTAAAAAAAAATATTTTCCAACAAATTTTTCTTCAAACAACATTTTTCAGTATTTACAAAATCCAAGATGGCGCCTCTTTCACAACTAGCAGCCATTTTCTTAAGGTCTCGAAAAAATCTACTGTTCCAGATGTCAGACATTTTCTGAAGATCCCAAAAAATTCTCCAGACCAAACTCTTTATCTTTCAGAAAGAAACCAACCCTCTGAGTAGTGTCATTCCCACAAAATTGACCACTTTTCCAGATGCAACGATTTTTCCAGATTTTACCCGGAAAAGCAGCCTATGAAATTTTTTATTTGGGGTCAAGACTGACGTTCACTGTCTAGTTCTTGTGATCGTGATCCATGAATAGATGAGCAGACAAAAACCTCTCAAAAGGTAATGTGTGATGCCGTCCGCTTCCAAAATTATTGATATCGTTTGAGGTGACACTATTGCTGTGTTCAAAGTTTTATTCTTAAAAAAATACAAAACTTTTTTAGAACATAATTTCGCCCAGTTCAAAAAATTTCGTCACAAATCTTGGTGCAATTCATATGGAAATTCGTGAAATTTAAACTGCTGCATTGTCTCAGCCAATTTTCAACCGATTTTGATGAGTCTGAGCTGCCGCAACGCGACGCTTTTTTTTTGGAGGGAGCAGGGTTCTCAGGGAACTCAAAAGTTCGCCTACGCATGATTGCTTGTCCCAAAGTTTTTTGTATGGGGTTTGTGGACTTTTTTTGGGGTGTGAGGACTACGTCACGCTCTCCGCTATCGCTTCGAGCATGATTTATGAACGAACTAAAACACGTTTCACTCTCCTACTTAAACGTAGAAAATTTTAGAGTAGTTTTAACGAAGTATAGGCCAATTGTGAACGTACACTTGTCACAGTACATAAGTGCTGCCGAACAATTTTTTTGGAGATTACTGTAAGTCATCGCGCAAGGAAAACTCAGAAAAGTCTTTTCTAAGACAATCTTCTTACCTGGTACACAGCAATTGAATAAACAATGTAAAGATCCATTTGACTTCTAAAAAGAAGACTGCAACTGATGATACACTGCAAAACAAAGGAAGAAAAAACAAAACATTTTTAAAACGAATCCGTTCATATAAAATATAAACCAAATTAACGACTCATATCGATAAAATTGCACACTCCAAATTACCTACTTACAGTATATAAATTCCCGCTTTATAGCCATGGACTGTTATATCAACACCAACTCCACAGACAACTGAAAAAAAAAACAAATAAAAGAATTAGCTTTTGAATTTCGGGTGCTCTACAACGTTTCATTTATACATCTTTTTATGTAGATAGTGGGTGAGGTCGAGTGAAAATAGTTGTGTGTATCGCATACAGAACATAACCAACAAAGTCAAGAACACTGCTCCAAAGATTTATAGCAAACTTATGGAAGTGTAACGTTCACAGAATTTTTGCCACCGTAGCATTGTTGGTGTTCTTCCTACTTGGGTAATATTTACATCGAAAAAAAGTTAGAACAAATAGTTTGCGGATTATATTTATAGGAAAAGTTTCGGATTTTTGGAATAAATGTTCGTGGTTGTTGGTTTGATATAGTTACGAGGATCAATACGTGTATGTTAGGTGCGGTATAAATTGCACAAGTTTCAATTGGATCTGAGGTATTTAGAGCGAGAGTAAGCTGAATCTAATATTGTAACACTGAGGTACATAATTAACTACAACTTTTTTACCTACGGACAAGCTTGTGAACTAAAAGTCTGCAGTATATACACATATTGAAACACGACTTCCTACTTTAGTGAGGAATTTCAATTTCACTGGCATATTAAGTAGTTCGTTTTGTCCGCCTTCAATGTTTCTGTAGTAAAATAACTTCACCTGTGCACGAGAACATTACAGTTTGAGCATCGAAGCCATCGTTTTCAGGTCTCTTAGTTTTCCTTACAAACAAGAAAAGCTTCCAAGGAGTGAAAGCTGCGTATTTCTCAATAAGCGGTGCTGGGCTTAACTTGACTTACTTCTCTTTGTAGCGAGTGTGTTTTGTATACTGCATGCGTTCTTTAAACGAATTTTCTTAATCCGCAACTGTGTGCGATCTACGTTCTTATCAACAACATTTTTTCTCTCATTCTGTTTCTTTTTTCCCTTCTTTCTAATGAAAAATTAAACTAATTTTATTTACAAGAAATTATTTCATTCGCAATTCATGAATTCGTCATCTCTATCTACCACTCTTTCAAGGGTATAATGTCAGTAGCGGCGACGATATTTCACGGAGGTTTTCGTTCAATAAAGTTTGATGCTTGTTTTTGTGGATGTAGTATTCCACTTTCCATGTTTCTCTCACCTTAAATCGCTTATTTTTATCTCATGTTTCGAGCTAAGAATTTGTCTTCCTACAACTGTTTTTCTCTGAGATTTTGCAGGCTTAACATGTTTATTGAAACAGATGAACAGCTTCCGGACCGCTATTCAAAAATATGAGCGGCCGCAACAGCTGCATTTCATACAGTATATCTCAGGCTTGTGCAATTCCTGGTGAACGTCTTTTATTGACCCAACCATTTGTGTTAATATTCCCGCGTGTCTGTGACCAATTTCCATTCCGTGTGTTCTATACTGCTGTTTTAGCTTTTCAGTTATGTCGAGGTAGTATCGGATCACCACTCTCTTTAATGGTTCGTTTTCCCTTTCTCTTGCTAAAGTTGTCAATCTTTCAAGGTCTTTTTTCCCTTATGTTTTTTATAGCCGTCTCATTAAATCCATTTACCGCTCCTATCTCATAATTTTTCAAATCTACACATAAACAATTCGGCCACAAAACTGGACAAAGAGTTTCCAATGCTTGCGCCATCAGTTTAGAGGTACTATTTTCCTCTAAATTGAAAAATGTTCTGTTTAATGTAAAGATTTGTTAACTCTACGTACTCTCTTATGAGGCTAGAGCTCATCTCATTTTTCTCAAGCCACTCTCTCAAATGCTACATTAGTGGGCCAATCGGTACTGGGGTATAGTGCTTTGACATCAACAGAACCAATTTCTTCGTTTCTGCTTACTCTTTTACCGTTTATAAAATCGACAAAATCTGAGCCGTTCTTTACGTATACAAGCATCCAGGAGAAAATTCGTTGAAAATTTTTGAGTTTTTTTTTTTAATTTTTTCAGACGGGGCATTTGTGTTTGACTTAACCGGTCTCCCTTTGAAGTTTCCGTCACTGTCTTTTTCCTTGTGTATTTTTAAAAGAACGCACAAATTAGGTACTTTTGGATTGCTCACTTTAAATGATATATTTTCTTTGAAACAGTAACAAATTTGGGGAGGGAGAGGGAGATAGAAATGGTAGGTGTATTCAAATTCTTGTGTATTACTTAAGCAGAATCACTCAACTGCAGTGAATTTCAGTAAATAGCGTCTGAATCTGTCACACTCAACAACTACACTCACACAATCAAGAAAAAATAATTTTTGAATTGTTGAATTTCAGTAGTTTGCTCTAAGCCTCTTCTTTAACAAAATCGGGGTATTTACTTGAACGCTGCGCTCGTAGACACCCTGCTCTGTAATTCCTAGGTTTGAGCTATTTAAGCCTTTTTGTTTATTATACGAATCTAAGTCCAACCCAACTCGAACGGAACAAAATATTACAGGAGAGCAAACTAGTGAAAATGTGTTTGTTAAATTGTAAGTTGAAGATTACTCAGAAACGCTTTTAATCTCAAAATTCTATTTTCTGAAAAGAAATCGTTAAAAAACCAGAAATGGAACTGTAGTGCTATTGAAATGCTATATTTTTATCTTGTTCTTCATAACATAAAATAAAGGGAAACATTTCTATGTTTATGGGGTCGGTATGATTGCTCCATAAAAGACATCAGCATGCGGCATACCGACCACATACTACCATGTCAACCTCTAGGAAAGCTTTAACAAAAATTATGACAAATAGAGGCGGTAATGAGAACTTTACGACACATCAACCTAAACCAACTCAACTCAACCGTTTTTTTCAATTTCGTTAACGATATGTTGGTTAAAAGAGCTCTCTGTTTGTTGCAATTCTACTCCATAAAAATCTGAAGTTCATCGCCGTGGAGAAAAATTGCAAGATATATCTCCATTTCAAGCAGGGCAGCCTGGTGCCAAAAAAGTTTCTATGGTAATGTTGGAGTGGGGAACAAGTACATTACTATGTTCCAACTCGGTTCCAACTTAGCACCAACTTGTCTACTTGAGAAGTTTAAGTATCCATAAAGAACGCAGTCTGGTGCCAAACATCTGTTAATGTCATCTTAACGGCAGTAACAAATACTATACGTCATATAAATTTCAATTCGGCACCAAACTGCCTAGTGCCTAGTGCCTACTGTGAATGAAGACGGCAGCAGCAGCCTGGTGCCAAATTTAAATTAATATGACGACGTAGAACATTCGCTACTGTTGTGACAATTAACTGATTTTCGGCACCAGGCTGCCTTCTATGAGACTACTCATACTTATCAAGTACGCAGCCTGGTGCCGAGTCGGAAGCGAGTGCACTTTAATGTATTCGTTTCGAAATGAGTCCAGCATTGTCAAAGGAACTTTTTGGCACCAGTCTGCCTTCTGGAATCGACTTCTTAAATTTTTGTGCAAACCTAACGCTTCGCATTGCGACTAATGCAGCTTCACCTGTGTGTCACAACACAAATGAATATTTCGCTATACAACATAAACGTTGTTCGTTCGATGTTAGTAAACCTGTTCAATAATGTACTATTTCAACAAGAGTGCTTTAAACGAAATAAAAATCTGACAAACATGTCATGTTCAAGTACTGTGCACAATAAACAATTTATTTGAACATTTACAAACAATCTAGAGAAAAATTCGTTTTCCTATCTTTTCAACCTCAACGTTGCTTATGAAATGATTTTATTCTTGTAAGAAGTCTGATGCCTAAAGTTAATAAAAGGACGAAAGGAAAGGAAAGCATTTTATTTTCCCAAAAAACCTTTTTCTTTCTAAATAATTTAGGTCGAAATTTGTATACATCAAACGAAAAACCGAGTTTTACAATATTAATAAAAGAAAGGGACCAACGTTTTACAAACATTTTTCAACTTGCTTTTTATTTGAAATTGTATTTTGTGATTTTACCTTCGTTTTCAAACAGCCAATTTTTTATCGATAAGTAATGGCTCCATAATCGAATCAAACGAGTTAAATAATTGATGTCTGTTGTTTACCAAATCATTGTCACACCCAAAAATTTTCATTTTTCCTTTTCAGTAACACAATTTTAGACCTTCATTTAAAATTGATTTGCATGCGTGTTTATGACCCGCAGAGTTATTTAATGGCCAAAAAAGGCACTCCATTTTTTACCATTAAGTGCTGGAGAATCAATTTGTTTACCATTTCTACCAGTGAACCGCAATTAATTATTCAAAAATAACAAAGTGTTTTTTTCGATTAGTAATGGAAGCTTCTCACAGAATTTCGCAGAAAGTGAAAGGTTTTTAAATATTTTGAAAGGGATCTGCGATAGGCTAACAACGTAATGGCTTTAGCAGAAATATTTAGGTATTCCTCTGTGACGTAAAGTTTGCAAACAATTTTTACACGGGAGTTACAATCCTAGCCAAATTTTCCTTTTTTATATTTTAGAATTAAAACTTTTGTGTACAAAAAAAGTTGGAAGTTATAAAGCTATTTTAAAATATAAAATTTCGCCTACGTAAAAGGAAAATGCTAATTTATTTCATTAAATGTCTTAGAGATTTCGAATTTACATCACATCTATGAAACTGTCCAATGAAGTAATAGAGCTAAAGCTTCGAGCAACGTGTGACCCACAACTCTTTCAAAACTTAATTAGATTCGAATCCTTCGACTTGATTCACTACGCATTAGATGTAGTGTTGAAGTAATAGATTTTACGTCACAAGGACAAGAGCCGAAAGGTCTGGGCATGCCTGACAGTTTATAGAAGAAGCTTTTTTGATTTTGAGCTTTTGGACTCAGCCAGTTCCCTTAAATTAAGCATCCACTATGGCCCAACATATTTTTTTCTACACAAATCGCGTAAATCATATCCGATTCAAAATGTTTTTCTTTCCGTAAAGATAGTTAAAAACATATGAAGGGTCCCATACGTATGAGAATAGATGCGGCAAACAGAGTTGATGTTACGAAAAGACTCGAACGTATTTTAGTTAATATTGGCCTAACTCTTAAATGTATGAAATTAGGTCCAAATTACATTGTATTGGAAATTGCCGATAGGGCAATATTAAAAAACCCGTCCGAAGAAACGGTGTAAAAAAACCTTCCCTAAAGCACAAAATTGACCCCCAAAAATGTTCTCCTCAATTTTCTCTACAACATAGCAAAAAAGCATTTTTTGGGCTAGGACCAACCTAGGGCTCTAAGTAGGGGCCTCGGATACATACTTCCATACACAAAAATGTTTCCCTCAATTTGCTCTATAACATAGCAAACAAAATTTTTTTTGGTTAGGGCTGACCTTGGGACCGACATGAGGCTCACTTCAGCCCTAAGCACAGGCAAAAGTTTCTTCCATAAATTGTCGGTCATGCCTACATCTTTCAAACAAAAAAAATTTTTTGAAAATCTGAAAAGATTTACTCGAGTTATGTACAAAAAACACGTAGGGCCCACACAGAGACTCGTTTTTAGTGCCCTAGCTAACTCCAAGGACTCAAATCTAAAAAAGTTTCTTTCACAAATTGTCGGTCATGCCCAGATCTTTCAAACAAAAAGAAATTATGAAAATTGGAAAAGATTTACTCGAGTTATGTACAAAAAACACATAGAGCCCTAGCAAGACTCGTTTTTAGTGCCCTAGCTATGTCCAAGGACTCAAGTTCAAAAAAGTTTCTTCCATTAATTGTCGGCTATGTCCAAGTTTTCAAACAAAAAAAAAATTATGAAAACCGGAAAAGATTTACTGGAGTTATGTACAAAAGACCAAAGACCACTTGAACGGCCCTAGCTCAGAGGCCCTTGTGCCGACAGTGCCCAGATGCAATCCCATAAAAGATTTTTCGATTACCTTTCAGGGAAAAAAAGTTTTTGAAAATCGGTTGAGTTTTACTCGAGTTATCGTGTTGACGAACGGAATTTAAAAGTAAGCTCAAAGGAACATTAATGGGACGTTCGCTGTCAGCCGAATGAGATTTGATTTGATTTGATTTTCTATTATATTGGAAACAATAAATTCTTTTATTTTCCATAACAAAATATCTACTATGTCCTCTAGAAACAGCGAGTTATATAATTTACTACAATAATTTGCTAGATTTATTTTATTACTCATAGCAGAAATAAATCATTTCAAATGCGACCCCGAGGTCTTTTTGATATAAATAAAAGTAATCGATCCCATTAACCGACTGAACAACCTAATTGGCCTTGAACTAATAATGGATTAAGCTTTTAGTACTCGTCAAATCCATACAAATAAAATTTGTTAGGGTTTTCCACTCTACTCACAAAATCCAGTCAGTAATTTTTTTTTTCGGATATTGGCTTCATTTCTCGACATGGACTCTTCCAAAATCGATTCGTGACATTCTCATAGCATAATTTTTTTGTTATTGAAGTCGATGAAATGTGAATTGTTCGAGGGTGAAAGATGTGTAAAATGCAATACGTACGAACCGATAGAAAAAAGTGAGATTAATTCACAAACGCTATTAAATACAGACCTTTTCAAGCATAAAATTCTTTTGTGTGAACTCAATCCAGCCGTTCAAAAGTGCTTAATCAACTAAAACTTCATTTTTCCCCTGCTGCTACGTGAACTCTACCTATTATTTTTATTAAATCACAATATAAATGGTTTTTATGGAATGTGATTTTCAGTTGTTTATGCAAAATGAAAGCGAAGACTGTGGAAAAAAGAATTGAGAAATAAGACGCAGTGACGACAGTTTTTCACCAAGTACATTATTCATCATTTCACTTGGGGGCTGTGTTTGAAAAAAGGACTAGATGCAGGGTGATAAGGGGATGAGTTTTCGTATGATAGATTGTAGTTTGCATCGGTTTACATCAGATAAAATTAAACCTCTGGCAGTGTGGCAACATTCACTTATTTTTCTTTTATTTTCATATCTGAATACAGTTCATCATCTCAACGTACGAATAACAGACGAGTCGTCAGAGTTGATTTTCGTAATTTCTTTCTGTTTTACTGGAATCCCATATCTTACCGTATTATTGTCGTTATAGTCCAAAAATCAACAAATTGATAGAGGACAGGGACACCGCACGTATGTATTTTATGGACAGTCTCTTATTGAAAATCCTATATCATACTATAACTACAAGAAATCGGTGCAAAAATGAATTTAATGAGATTTTGATTTGATTTCAATGTACCTAATTCAATAAAATGTTTTAGCAAGTTCATCCCTTTTTCCCAAGTAAAGTCATGATTATCTGCATTTCGTGAAACTGTTTTACATAATTTGATGTCATGAAAAAAATGTAGAAGGATATCGAATTTGTATGACAGCGTTTTGATTAAGAAAACCTTAGATCAATTACCAACGTCTAAGATTCAAATTCAATTTAAATCAGACATGAGCGCCGCGACGTTAAAGATAAGACCAACACATTGCCAGACCAGTAAGGAGAATTTATTATTGAAAATATTTAACATTAGCAAAGTATAATAATGGAATTTTTGAACATTTTCAGAGATTAAGCTGTGAAAAGAGCTTTTACTATTAGATTTTTTATTTGGGTGTTAGTATTGTTAGTGTTGAGTTCATTTAATGAAAAGGTGGCGGAAAATTTAGTAAAAACCTTCAATATTTCTTTTTAGACCTGTACGAAAAATGGGCATATTGCGTTAACCACCACGTTTGTAATTTGTCGATTTGAGAGGGAGCATCGATCATGATAACTTTGAATTAGAACGTGATTTTGGCGAGCCGGATATAGTGGCAGTGGTGAAAGTCCAAAGGTTGGGGTGGGCGGGGCATTAGGTCGTGATGTCAGCCATATTTGTTTACGTTTTTATCATATAGTTACTACTAGCGACTCCATGCAAATTCACGGCCTTTTTGCAAAGTTCGTCATATAGTTACTACTACGATGGAACAGAGCCCCCTCAAAATTATTCCGTAACGATCTAGAAGGACGAAGAAGAGTTGGTCGTCCAAAACTTCGATGGATTCATGGCGACGAACAAGATCTTCGCACGCTCGGAATAAAAAACTGGCAATACGCGGTGCACGACAGGCAGCATTGGATCGGAATTCTTCAGCAGGCCAAGGCCCACGAGTGGCTGTAGCGCCGAAAAAGTAAAAGTAAGTATCGATCATGATCGAAACATCTTTTATTGGATCGAATCTGGGCATTGTATGGAAAAAGGGCGCGAAGCTAGGGCCGCTTAAGTGGTTTTAGATCTTTTGTACCTACATAACTCGAGCAAATCTTTTTCGATTTTCAAAAAAAAAAAAAAAATTTAGTCGAAAGGTCTAATAATGCTCCACATTTTATGGAAGAACATTTTTTGATTAGAAGCCTTTGCACTTAGTCATGATATTAAAACTAAGTTTCTCCCATATATCTTTGCGAAATTAGAACGAAAACTGCTATTCAACGTTTTCAATGAAAGATAAAGAACTCACAAAATCACGAAAATTAAATTAGTGAAAGTCGGTTGAGTGGTTTGGGCTGTAGGGTCCTCAATGTTGGCCCAACTAACGCTACGCCATCCTAGACGATATTTGGTGCTTTTTCGTGAATTGTTGGAGGGTTTTTTGTGAAGTGTTGCGGAGAAAAAAGAGGCGAACTTTTTTGTCCATGGGTCCGATACCTCGACCCCGGTGTCAACGGTCCACACTTACACTGTTGCACCGGATCTAACGAAAGCTAAATAGTGTTTATGAAGAAGCAAACAATTTGTTAATTGAGGGGATTTTTTTTTGTCCATGGAAGTATAGGTCATAGGTCTCTCCTAAGTGCTCAGGTCGGTTTCAAGATCGGCCCAGGTACAAATACAATTTTTTTGAAAGAATGATTAAAACTTTAGGTTAACAATAAGAGACTTTTACATATTTTTTAAACACAAACGTGCGTATCGTCACTTAGTTCATAACACACCGAGGAAAATATCTGCAAGCGACGCAGCAATTGTGTTTATAATATACCCCTTCGACGTATTATATACGCGGTGAATGTATTATCAACCTTATTTAAGTATTGTGTAGTATAATGCATAATGCTCACATAATACGTGCACGGCGTTTGTAATACGTGCACGGTGGATAAAATACGCCGCTTCTAGATATTTTCCTCAGTGTAGTACTTCTTGATGGAAAAACAAGGACTTGCGTCACATTTCCCGCTTTTAAGGGTTTTTTTTTCTGATAAATTAAATCATACTTAATAAGTGTCATTCGGCCAAACAAGTGATTACAGGTTTTCAATATTTTGATTGATTGAGTCATAAATTAGCGGATTTTCAATTTTCCTTCCTAAAACAAATAAATCATTTGTGGCAAAAAGATGGAAAATGTAAAAAATAACATTTGCATTTACATTTGTACCTTTTTTTCGGTGAAAGTCTAGAATCAATTTAGTTTTAGTTACGTTGTTGCAAAAATGTGAACATTTTCTCCATTGTATTTCTTGTTCGCGATAAAGTAAAGAATCGCTCGAGAGAAAATGTTTATCATGTTGTTCATCACATCACACACGAAAAAACCTTTCCATCATTGTGTCAGTCAACTTATATTTTTTTTTGTAACGCTTTTCCTCCTTCACATAATACTAAACGTAGAGCACGGAAAGAAGCCACATAACAAACTCTTCGTCAAACTTTCAAGATATTCAATTCATGCTTTCGACTACACTTTTTATAATCAATTTACGTGTCCTTCAAAACAAATTTTATTTTGAAAAAAAAACCAGTTCCTTTTACCCGTCGATTTGATTTGATGTTCTATCTGATGCCATCTGGCATATCAATGTACCATAAAAGAGGGTCCTTTATTTTTAACAATAGCGAACGTATGAAATCATTACAAGTACATCTACCGATTCTAAGAAAAACTCCAACTTTCTTTGAATATAACATGAGATGAAGCACGTAAAAGCGTTGCCTCATAGATAGAGAAGTCATTACTTGGTTTTATTATAACAAACAAACGCTTCCAGGATGAAGATGTGTGAAATTACGAAATACATTTACTTTGTCTTGAGAATGTCTTATCGCATGAGATGCCATTTCAATTTTGTTTCATTGATTTTGCTTTTACTCCATTTAAATTGGTTGACATTTATTTTTCCACACATGTGTATTACTCGAATTGGATATCGTTGATACGGAATATATTTTTGAATTTATTTAAGAAAAATGTAAATTTCTGGAATAACGTCGTGAGAATCATGTTTTCTTTTACACACTCAAAGTAATGAGTTTAACAACATTTTCCATATTACGTTTGCCGTTCTTTCTTTTATAACGATATCAGGTGGATTTTCTCCTTATCTAGGTGAAGCGAGGAGGTGAGTACGTGATTACAAGGAGGAGCCTTACTGAAAAATTGCAGTCGTGCACTGTGCTCAATGAGCACTGCTCATGCACTGACAAAAATAAAATTCCCAAAGAGACAGTGAATTCTCTCTGGCCTGGGAGAGTAGACGAGTAATATTATATGGTCTCTTTCTCTCTCCTGAGATAGCATTCTCCACAGCAACGTCCTACGGAACTCACTCACAGTCTTAGACTTACGTCCGGTTTCTCTTGATGAGATGGAGGAGGGAAAGGATCAATGTCGATTACCCAAACCTAGGTAAACATGCGGAAAAACTTTGTGATTTCGACAATGCAACCAACGAGAAACTAGAAAACACAATTTATGGCGAATTTTTGTGCACCGAGGTGGAGGGGATCTAGGGGAGTCGAAACGCCTTACCCTTATAGTTAGCCAGATGCGAAGCTAAGTATGAGAAAGTTGTTCAGAATCAAAAAAGACTTTTTTTTGGTTACGACTCCTGCAGGTCAGTAAATCGAAGGTCAGCCGACGTGGAACTTTAGCGGCGGTCACCGATGTGTCATAGCGGTACTCGTCTCTGCTCAATACGAAGCCATGAATCAAATTTCAGAGCTTTTTTCGCATTTTTTGACTTTAACCTTCGAAATATTCTTGACAAAATACTAACACCTTTTGTAAATTCTGGATGTTATATACTATTGTAGGTTTGCGTCGCAGAATTTAAAAAAGGAAATGGTTGGTTAGATTATTCAGGTCATTGTTTGTAAGACCATGCTGACTACCTGTTTTAAAAACGTTGCTTTGATTACCCTTCACTACCACCGTCAATGTCCCTGATTTATATTCGTTACGTAATTCTTACAGTAAAGTGACGAAAGCAAAACAAAGCTCCAATTGTAAATAATTGAATAAAATCATGAAACGTACAACGAAACCAATAGTGCAATAAACTTCGTTGGTCGATACAAAGTTTAAACGTCTACACAAAGAACCAACCAACAAGTCAACATTAATCCGTAACAAAACGTTTCATATGTTGTACACGCTTTCAGTATAACTTTATCAAATCAACTTGGAGAAAAACGTCTGTTTAAAAAGAACACGTAACTTTGGAAATTTACCAAAAGTGGATGACGTAGACCCAAGATCATACGTGTCATATAACTTACGTTTTTAAGGATTTAAGCTTGAGATTTGGATTCAAAGAAAAATATTGAAGATTGCGTGCAAGGAAATTGGAAATTTAAATTAAAGATTAGTTAGCAGAACAGATTTTATAATGTCGGGAAATTCAACCAGACGGCTATCATCGTTTACGAAACATCGGCTAAAACAAGGCCTAGGCGGCCTAGGCCGACTTTTAAAATGATAAACCAGAAAATCGTAACTTCGTCAACATTTGAGAGACCTGTCGGCAGGCGGTGGCTTGAATGGCAACTGGAACTCGGCGGCTCTCCTCAGATTAGCGGCATGTTGAGTGATCAAATAGTTATTTACACTACAAGGGAGAGGTACGGTTTACAACACGCGAAATTGCCTAAAATCAATCGTCAAAAACAGACACACAAATAACTATTTCATGCCTCGGGGCCAAAATCGAAGGAAATTTTATAAATTTCTCTCGATTTTGGACCTCTGCATGAAAAATTTTTTGTGTATCTGTTTTGGACGACTGATTTTAGGGACTTTCGCATGTAGACCTCGCTCTGTCTACAACACGCGAAATTGCCTAATATCAGTCGTCAAAAACAGACACACAAATAACTATTTCATGCGTCATATGCGGTGCGAAAGTAAAAAAAATTTCATCCCACGGGGCGAAAATTTTATTTTCGCGCCGCATATGAAGCATGAAAAATATTTTTTCAAGTCTGTAATTTCTTTTTAATTTCTGCAAACTCTGAAGAAACGTTGAGTTTTTCAATCAAAAAGAAATGGAAAAGAAAGTGGGTGGTAATTTTTTGTTTGAACGATTGACCCACCCATGTCGGGTGATAGAAATTGTATAGCGAAGGTTACCTACCTAAGATTTTTTTTTAGTTTTTGGATAAACGGCCACTGAGCTAGAGCCGCCAAAGTGGTTTCGGGCCTTTTGTACATAACTCGTGTAAATCTCCTCCGATTTTGAAAAGCATTATTTTGTTCGAAAGGCTTGAAATGAATGACAATTTATAGAAGATTTGATTTTGCGCAATTGAACTCAGCCAGGGCACTAAAACTGAGTCTCTACTAGGGCCTGAAGTGTTTTTTCTACATCTGATCCCATTTTCAAAAATCTTTTTTTTTTTTCAAAGGTATGCGAAATTGAATTTAGCTAATGTACGTTTAGCATGCGAAAAATGTACATTTAGTGTGATTCAATTAACACTTTTTGCACAATTTTTTCGATTTTTACGGGAAGTAGCAATGCGCCCGTGACGCAGGTCCACATACGAACAAAAAATGGAAAAACTTAAGATTTCTGTTCAGGTGTGGGAGGGGGTGGTAGGTAGTGATAATGATTGGGGACCACCCCACCACCAATAATCAGTAGTCATTTGGCGGCGGTCACCTCTCTGGAGAGAATGGGAAGGGAAAACAAAAAAACAATTTTTTTCTTTTTTTAACTTTTTTAGTACTAGGAATTGTCGGGAAGTGCTGGGTAGGGCTTAGTAGGGCTGAATAGGGCTGGATGAGTGCTGAAATGGTGTTGGAAGAGTGGAGAAAGAATGGAAATTACCATGAAAATATATTGGGCCCTTAAAAGAGTCTACATAAGGCAAATTGGGCGCTCTAAAGAGTCTACATTAGGCAAATTGGGCGCTTTAAAAAGAAATTTTATCGATAATGTAAGCATTCGCTGAGTGGACATCAATTTTGTGTGCACTCACCTAGGATACGCCGCGTGGAGACTGCTTACTTGTAACCCATTGGCCCTGAAAAGGGCCTCTTCTTCGTACTGAGATGGGGACCCCTCGGTTCGTCTCTAACGAATCCCTCTCAGTACCATTATATCGAAGCAAGTATAATTTGTTGCTTAATTGTCATAGATCTTTTGCAACTCTTCTTGCAATGCCCAAAACCGAACCAGGGTCATGTTAACGTAACCTGCAGGCTTTGCAAAATTCAGATCCACTACCACTGCAGTAGACTATCGAAAGGAAAGGGACAAGGCAGCAATTATGTTTGTTTCAAGTGTAAAAAAACACCGCAAATCACACCAATGCCCCCCACAGGTAATCAATCTAACGAGATAGTCTCGATTATTAACTCAAATGAACAATGCTCTAGCGGACCTGATGAAGACGTTCGAAAACCAGCAGATTTATCGCCAAATTATCGGCAATCGCCCAGTCCGAAATCTCCAACCAGTGACATAAATCTTGCTATTAGTAACATGAGCATGGAACTTGAAAAGCTGAAGCAATCGCAAATAACGTTTGTCACGTCATTTGGTGAACAATTAACAAGTATTTCGGGCATTACGGAAATCCTCGAAAACCACGGCAAACGCGTTGAGTCACTCGAAATTGAAAACAACAAGCTTCGACGTCACATCGACAATATTGACCGTAAAATGGACGAATTGGACCAAAAAGGCAGATGTCTCAACATACAAATTGATGGCATCCCCGTAAACAGCAATGAAAATCTACGGGAATTAATGATCAAACTCGCTACGGCGTTAAAGGTTCCTCTCACATCAGAAGATATTGTCCGCATCACCAGAGTTCAGTCAACCAATGTGAACAAATTCAAGCCGATCATCTGTAGCATTGCGAAGTTGAATGCACCTGCAGAACTCATCAAGGCATCGCGCAAGATAAGACCCTCAACAGCTTCAATTGGCATTGCGAACGTCAAAAACGACATATTCATCAATGAACATTTAACAGTCGCTCGTAAGCACCTCATGTACAGGGCGAAACAATATAAAAAGGACCATGGCTATAAGTTTCTGTGGATAAAAAATGGAAATATTTATCTTAAGAAGGCGGAGAACACTGAGACCATCAACATAAATGTGAGTACTGACTTTTCCAGACTAAATTAATTGACTGATTTTATTACCGTGGCATATTTACTTTTGTGCTTGATAAACGATTTTAATGTCCCTATCTATGTATTATCAGAATGTTAGGGGCTTGAAGGGTAAGTTAAAGGATACTCGCGATAATATATTATCCTGTGAATATGACATAATTTGCCTGACTGAGACCTGGCTGAACGATTCCATATCGAACACCGAACTGTTTGGTACTGGCTTTAAATATTTCATCTATCGGAAGGACAGAGACTTTAAGCATTATGACAAAGACGACGGTGGTGGGGTGTTGATCGCTGTGAAGACTTGTTTACGTTCCATTTTGCTGAGTGCATCTGACACTACGGCTGAAGACCTCACAATCCGTGTAAACGTAGCCAAGGACATTTACTTTTGTCTCACTGTTGGTTACTTTCACGATGACGCCGATACCGATTATTTTGAAGATTTCTTCGACCGTCAAAGTAGGGTTATAAATGACACTTATGTGACCGACAAACATTTCATCATAGGTGACTTTAATAAGAGTAACATTGGTTGGGCTGCAACTCCTAACCACAAATATCTAAAGCCGATCCATTTCCAAGGTGAGATTCATGAGATTATCATCCAAAATGTTTGTTTCTGTGATCTTTATCAATACAACGGAGTCAGGAATCACCAAGATAAATTGTTAGACTTGGTATTTACAAATCTCGATGAAGAGTCAGTATCAGTTGAGAGATATTTGAACCCTATTAGTCTACCGGTTGACAACTATCATCCTCCGCTCGAAATCAATGTCAAAATCGAATCGTTAACGTACATAAGAGAAATACCAATCGAGAAATTAAATTTTTATAAAGCGAACTATGACATGATCAACGAACAATTAGCGAAGACCAACTGGGATTCTTTACTTAGGGGCAACATTAACGAAGTCTTGAGGAAGTTTTACAACGTCCTGCACGTGATCATGGACCAATGGGTTCCCTGGAAAAAGACAAGGAAAAAAGACTATCCTATATTCTTTTCATTTGCACTTGTCGAGTTAATAGAAAAAAAAAGAGTGCTTTCACAGACGATGGAAGCGGTTTGGAATCCAATCCGACTATGAAATATTCTCGAAATTGCGAAAAGAGGTTAAGGCACTAATTGATTTAGATGAAGCGAAGTACATTGCTAGTATTGAATCTAATATTGCCAAAGCTCCCAAATACTTCTGGCAATATACCAAAGAACTAAGACTCACCAACTCTTACCCTACTTCAATGAAATTACAACAACACTGCTCATCTGACCCATTAGAAATATCGAACCTATTCGCAAAGTACTTCGAATCTGTTTACAAGGCACCCACAGTTAGGACGCCACCGTCTGTTACTACCAAACGTCATAACCCACTCTTTCAAATGTCATTTACCAGCAATGAAGTGCTCAAACAGCTAGAAGGTTTAAACTCGAATAAAGGCGCTGGCCCAGATAGAATTCCAAATGTCTTTACTAAAAATTGCTCAAGAAATTTGGCTGAGCCACTCGCGACCATTTTTAACCTATCGATCAGTGTTGGCATTTTCCCTGATAGCTTCAAAGAGTCGAACGTAACGCCGGTCTTTAAATCAGGTGATCGAACGAATATAGAAATTACAGACCAATTTCAATCCTAAATGGTTTCAGTAAAGTCTTTGAGAAGCTTGTCCACGAAATATTATATTCACATATCGCACCCTACTTCAACCGTAACCAGCATGGATTTGTGAAAAGGAGAAGCACTATCAGTAACCTTATGAGCTTCATTGATCATGCTGCTGAATCTCTTGACAATAATTTACAGCTAGACGTGGTCTATACAGACTTTTCAAAAGCCTTCGATAAGTTGAACATTGTAGTACTTCTGAGTAAGATTAAAGCGTTTGGTGTAAGCGGAGTGATGATCAAATGGTTCGAATCATATCTGCGCAATCGATCACAGAGTATTAAATTTGGAGGATGTACCTCAAGGATAATAAAACCGTGCTCTGGCATCCCACAGGGATCGTTACTGGGTCCTCTTTTGTTCGTAATTTACATTAACGATCTACCAGATCAATTGCTTTGTAGAAACCTCGGATTCGCGGACGACTTTAAAATCTTCAGGCAAATTAAGTCGTATGTTGATTGTAACATGCTTCAAGCCGATCTTGTCAGATTTAATGGTTGGTGCGTCAGAAACGACATAGACCTTAATATTGACAAATGTTCCGTCATGACATTCACGCGAAGAAAGAACGTTATTGAATTTGATTACTCAATCGATAATCAAGTTCTGGCAAGGCATAATTTTTGACTCAAAATTAACGTTTGACAAGCATGTCAACTACATATTTCGCAAATGCAGCAAACTCCTAGGCTTCATATTTAGAGTATGCAAACGTTTCAAGTCAAAGAACTCCGTTATGTTCTTATTCAACTCACTGATCAGATCTCTATGTGAATATGGTGCCGTGATATGGAACCCAATCTATAAAGTCTACGTTGATAAGATCGAACGAATCCAAAAAAAATTTACCAGGATGGTTTATTACAAACTTAGAATCCCCAAGTCCGAATATGAAGTGAGACTATTGCATTTGCAAATGAAAAAACTATCACTAAGAAGAACTATCAACGACGAGATCTACTTGTTCAAAATAGTTAACGGTCATCTGGATTCCGATTTGATTGACAAAATCGTCTATCGCACGAACTCACACAACACGCGATCTACAATGACATTCAAATTGCCAAATCGGAATACCAATATAAGATTCAAATGTCCTTCCTACCGACTGGAAGACTCCCATAACAACCAACTCAGTCAGGTTAATATTGTCAGCCACGTATCTAAGGATGTTTTTAAATCGATCGTTGAGGCGGTTCTGAGCTAAGATGTCCGCTGTTCATCCAATAATTCCCTCTTCAAGCATCTAACTTCCTTAACTATAACCACACTAATGCCACGTCATTGAATCGGTCAATCTTTTACGTCTGAAGTCTGTTTCTCACATTTATTTTAAGATTTTGATGGCTTCAGTGTTCGCCAACTCCTATTTCCACACTTTCAATATCTATTACTTTATTATTACTTCACTATTACTTTATTATTACTTTACTACTCTTTGAATTTATTTTTATGTTATTATTTTTTTTTTTTAAGATTATTTACTTTTCTTTTTCTTTAGTATTACTTTTTCTTCTATATTTTGCTATGTTTACATAGATAAGAAATTTCAATTGAGTAACTTCGCGCCGATTGGGATGTAAAAATCCTGTTTATTGGCCAGTCAAATAAATAAATAAATAAATAAATAAATAAATAAATAAATAAATAAATAAATTTGTTTTTCTTGTCGCTCGATGTCCTCCGCTTCACATTACGAGACAATTATACGCCAGCTCGTCGAGCAAATGTCGCATACCCATATTTATATTTCAATGATCCCATGCATGGTGCAGAGAGACGAAGTCGTGCATAGGCTGTCACCTATCTAGATGGTCGCATCAAACCAAAAGGAGGATGAATAGTAAACGTAGTTGCTTTGGTATTATGGTAATGAGAGGGGTTTGGAGTCTGTAAATACTTCGGTAGTGACAAACCGAGGGGTCCCCAATTCAGTACGAAGAAAAGGCCCTTTTCAGGGCCAATGGGTTACAAGTAAGCAGCCTCCACGCGGCGTGTCCTGGGTGAGTGCACACAAAATTGATGTCCACTCAGCGAATGCTTACATTATCGATAAAATTTCTTTTTAAAGCGCCCAATTTGCCTAATGTAGACTCTTTAGAGCGCCCAATTTGCCTAATGTAGACCTTTTAAAGCGCCTAATATATTTTCATGGTCATTTCCATTCTTTCTCCACTCTTCCAACACCATTTCACCACTCATCCACCCCTATTCAGCCTTACTAAGCCCTACCCAGCACTTCCCGACAATTCCTAGTACTAAAAAAGTTAAAAAAAAGAAAAAAATTTGTTTTGTTTTCCCTTTCCATTCTCTCCAGAGAGGTGACCGCCGCCAAATGACTACTGATTATTGGTGGTGGGGTGGTCCCCAATCATTACCACTACCTTTCACCTCCCTCCCACGCCTGACCAGAAATCTTAAGTTTTTCCCCGAAAAAATGTGAAAACACCCCACTAATGTAGATTTTTCTGTACATTTAATGTGGATGTGGACCAAAATAAAATAACACTGAAAAAGTGTCATTGTGTTAGCTGAATACGATACGCTATTTTATAATACTGATGTCACGAGTCCTTCGTAAGCTCTACGTTTGTAGCAATTATTATTCTATTGTTTTATTGTTAATATTGTATGAATGATTATGATTATACATGTATATGTATAGTAACGCTAAATCATACGCATTCTGCTGGGAACGCTATAAACTGCAAATACTAAAATACTGTTAGCTTAATGGCCTAAACTTCAGTAAATATAATTTCTATTAATTTTGCGTTCATTATTTTGTTCAAATATTTAATGGATATTTACCATGAATTGGAATTATCAAAGTCATTTGTCATAGTTCTGTTCTATCAATATTATCATCATTTATCATATTAACGATGCAATCACATGCGAATACTGAACAGTTATTGGTTCGTATGTGGAAAATATTTTTTTCTTCGCTTTCCATTGTATGTGATAAATTGGAGGAAAAAAAAGTTGGTTCAATATCACTACTCCTAATGGATATGTAAATTTCCGTAGGTAGTCTTTAAGGAGATATCGTCTACACAAACCGATTAATTCATGCAATTCAAATGAAGTCGAATGTTGATCTAGTAAATGTTTTGATAGCTTCTCGAACTCACTCTTGTTTTTATTTGTAGCATAGACGATAATATTCT
>CM055404.1:7406519-7428871 GCA_029228625.1 Pseudolycoriella hygida
ACAAATGCCGGACACTGGTGTTATAGTTTTTCTGTTCTTTCAGTTTTATACGCAAAAATTTGACTTCCTGTACAAAAATACTACATACATTCCTACATACAAGTCAAATTTTTGCGGTGTGAAAGCTGAAAGAACAGAAAAACTATAACGCTGGGGGTCCGGCATTTGTGACGCATTTTTTTAATCAAATGTGAAAATATTTTGAAAGTTTTTTTGCGTTTCGAAGCGTTCAGCGTCACCCAAATTGATATCAGTTGTTTTGGAAGAAGGGACAACGACTTGCGTCACATTTCCTTTTAAAAGGGTTTTTGTTGTGATAGTCTTCCGTTGTATCTACATTACTTTACTAAAAATTGCTCAAGAAATTTGGCTGAGCCACTCGCGACCATTTTTAACCTATCGATCAGTGTTGGCATTTTCCCTGATAGCTTCAAAGAGTCGAACGTAACGCCGGTCTTTAAATCAGGTGATCGAACGAATATAGAAAATTAAACGCCGGTCTTTAAATCAGGTGATCGAACGAATATAGAAAATTACAGACCAATTTCAATCCTAAATGGTTTCAGTAAAGTCTTTGAGAAGCTTGTCCACGAAATATTATATTCACATATCGCACCCTACTTCAACCGTAACCAGCATGGGTTTGTGAAAAGGAGAAGCACTATCAGTAGCCTTATGAGCTTCATTGATCATGCTGCTGAATCTCTTGACAATAATTTACAGCTAGACGTGGTCTATACAGACTTTTCAAAAGCCTTCGATAAGTTGAACATTGTAGTACTTCTGAGTAAGATTAAAGCGTTTGGTGTAAGCGGAGTGATGATCAAATGGTTCGAATCATATCTGCGCAATCGATCACAGAGTATTAAATTTGGAGGATGTACCTCAAGGATAATAAAACCGTGCTCTGGCATTCCACAGGGATCGTTACTGGGTCCTCTTTTGTTCGTAATTTACATTAACGATCTACCAGATCAATTGCTTTGTAGAAACCTCGGATTCGCGGACGACTTTAAAATCTTCAGGCAAATTAAGTCGTATGTTGATTGTAACATGCTTCAAGCCGATCTTGTCAGATTTAATGGTTGGTGCGTCAGAAACGACATGGACCTTAATATTGACAAATGTTCCGTCATGACATTCACGCGAAGAAAGAACGTTATTGAATTTGATTACTCAATCGATAATCAAGTTCTGAAAAGAGTCGATGAAATTAAAGACCTAGGCATAATTTTTGACTCAAAATTAACGTTTGACAAGCATGTCAACTACATATTTCGCAAATGCAGCAAACTCCTAGGCTTCATATTTAGAGTATGCAAACGTTTCAAGTCAAAGAACTCCGTTATGTTCTTATTCAACTCACTGATCAGATCTCTATGTGAATATGGTGCCGTGATATGGAACCCAATCTATAAAGTCTACGTTGATAAGATCGAACGAATCCAAAAAAAATTTACCAGGATGGTTTATTACAAACTTAGAATCCCCAAGTCCGAATATGAAATGAGACTATTGCATTTGCAAATGAAAAAACTATCACTAAGAAGAACTATCAACGACGAGATCTACTTGTTCAAAATAGTTAACGGTCATCTGGATTCCGATTTGATTGACAAAATCGTCTACGCGATCTACAATGGCATTCAAATTGCCAAATCGGAATACCAATATAAGATTAAAATGTCCTTCCTATCGACTGCAAGATTCCCATAACAACCAACTCAGTCAGGTTAATATTGTCAGCCACGTATCTAAAGATGTTTTTAAATCGATCGTTGAGGCGGTTCTGAGCTAAGTTGTCCGCTGTTCATCCAATAATTCCCTCTTCAAGCATCTAACTTCCTTAACTATAACCACACTAATGCCACGTCATTGAATCGGTCAATCTTTTACGTCTGAAGTCTGTTTCTCACATTTATTTTAAGATTTTGATGGCTTCAGTGTTCGCCAACTCCTATTTCCACACTTTCAATATCTATTACTTTATTATTACTTCACTATTACTTTATTATTACTTTACTACTCTTTGAATTTATTTTTATGTTATTATTTTTTTTTTTTAAGATTATTTACTTTTCTTTTTCTTTAGTATTACTTTTTCTTCTATATTTTGCTATGTTTACATAGATAAGAAATTTCAATTGAGTAACTTCGCGCCGATATATTATTGGGATGTAAAAATCCTGTTTATTGGCCAGTCAAATAAATAAATAAATAAATAAATAAATAAATAAATAAATAAATAAATAAATTTGTTTTTCTTGTCGCTCGATGTCCTCCGCTTCACATTACGAGACAATTATACGCCAGCTCGTCGAGCAAATGTCGCATACCCATATTTATATTTCAATGATCCCATGCATGGTGCAGAGAGACGAAGTCGTGCATAGGCTGTCACCTATCTAGATGGTCGCATCAAACCAAAAGGAGGATGAATAGTAAACGTAGTTGCTTTGGTATTATGGTAATGAGAGGGGTTTGGAGTCTGTAAATACTTCGGTAGTGACAAACCGAGGGGTCCCCAATTCAGTACGAAGAAAAGGCCCTTTTCAGGGCCAATGGGTTACAAGTAAGCAGCCTCCACGCGGCGTGTCCTGGGTGAGTGCACACAAAATTGATGTCCACTCAGCGAATGCTTACATTATCGATAAAATTTCTTTTTAAAGCGCCCAATTTGCCTAATGTAGACTCTTTAGAGCGCCCAATTTGCCTAATGTAGACCTTTTAAAGCGCCTAATATATTTTCATGGTCATTTCCATTCTTTCTCCACTCTTCCAACACCATTTCACCACTCATCCACCCCTATTCAGCCTTACTAAGCCCTACCCAGCACTTCCCGACAATTCCTAGTACTAAAAAAGTTAAAAAAAAGAAAAAAATTTGTTTTGTTTTCCCTTTCCATTCTCTCCAGAGAGGTGACCGCCGCCAAATGACTACTGATTATTGGTGGTGGGGTGGTCCCCAATCATTACCACTACCTTTCACCTCCCTCCCACGCCTGACCAGAAATCTTAAGTTTTTCCCCGAAAAAATGTGAAAACACCCCACTAATGTAGATTTTTCTGTACATTTAATGTGGATGTGGACCAAAATAAAATAACACTGAAAAAGTGTCATTGTGTTAGCTGAATACGATACGCTATTTTATAATACTGATGTCACGAGTCCTTCGTAAGCTCTACGTTTGTAGCAATTATTATTCTATTGTTTTATTGTTAATATTGTATGAATGATTATGATTATACATGTATATGTATAGTAACGCTAAATCATACGCATTCTGCTGGGAACGCTATAAACTGCAAATACTAAAATACTGTTAGCTTAATGGCCTAAACTTCAGTAAATATAATTTCTATTAATTTTGCGTTCATTATTTTGTTCAAATATTTAATGGATATTTACCATGAATTGGAATTATCAAAGTCATTTGTCATAGTTCTGTTCTATCAATATTATCATCATTTATCATATTAACGATGCAATCACATGCGAATACTGAACAGTTATTGGTTCGTATGTGGAAAATATTTTTTTCTTCGCTTTCCATTGTATGTGATAAATTGGAGGAAAAAAAAGTTGGTTCAATATCACTACTCCTAATGGATATGTAAATTTCCGTAGGTAGTCTTTAAGGAGATATCGTCTACACAAACCGATTAATTCATGCAATTCAAATGAAGTCGAATGTTGATCTAGTAAATGTTTTGATAGCTTCTCGAACTCACTCTTGTTTTTATTTGTAGCATAGACGATAATATTCTTCTTCAAAATACATTCAATTTACATATTCCGGATGTGTTTAGGTTCTCCATTTGTAATAAATATGTATTTTCGGAAATACACATTTTATCCCCCAGAAAAAAAATTTGCTTAGAATAACGTAGTGTTCTTACCGACGCGACGTATATCGTTGGCATTTTTTGTGTAACGGTGCGTGAAACGCAAAGCCAAGTAACTATTCTTATTAGTTAGACTTTCATGACATCATAAATCACGTTCTTTCATGAGAAGTTTCCCTCCCATTTTCCATGAATATATAGCGAACATTGTGAAGGCCTTATTTCACACAATAGTTTATCTCAAATTCGAGCTAAAGCTAATAAAGCAATTTACCCGAAAAATGTTTTAACAAAAAATTTTACTCGTAATCCGAAAATCACTCATGAGATTCGAAAAGAGTTCAGAGTTTGAGGTGTGGAGGTGTCCATAAATTGCCACTGTACTTATGAGAATTGGGGGTAGCTGTCGATTTCAGAAAATCGACAAAAAGATGGCCAAAAGCGATATCTTTTCTTGCAACTTATCATTTCTCATTCTCAGATATTCAAGCGTTTCGTAAATCATTTTCCCGGTAAATGTTGTATTTTTAGTATCAACTTATTTTTAATTTTGGGAAGACGAAAGTTGCCCCTTGTTGCCTGTCAACAAATTTGGTCTTCCCAAGCGATACAAAATAATTATAATACGCGCGTCCATGATGAATAGACCTGTCCAAAATACAAAGTTGTCGAAAAGTTTGGGGGCCTGTCAAGAAAACGGTTGTAAATAGTCTCCTGATAAAAAGTCTCTATGGGGTCGATGAAATCGGAAGCGTATATCGCTACCACCAGTGCAACCATTTGGTGAGCTGCAGAAGTTTCTGACATGCTCAAACACCTATTAACTAATAAATCGTGTTCTCGAGTTCATTCTGATCAAAATTGACCAAACTTGTCCTAACATTTAATTTCAAGATCAACAAGAATTTTAAACTTAAAATTTTGGACCACCCTAAACGCCTGTGCCCCAAAATTTTTTTAGACACTACACCTACAGCTACCATTTTCGGCAGGATGTAGTCCTAGTCACTGTATGAATTTTCGATATGTACATGATGGGATAGATATTCAGAAATTTTCTGTTTGTTTCCCACACTGTCGACCACCAGTGCTACCATTTGGTGAGCTTCAGAAGGTTCTGGACGCGCAGAGGCACCGATATACTAAAAAATCGTGTTCTCGGGATCATTCTGATCCAAAATAACCAAACTTGCCTTAACATTTTTTTTCTGGGTCGACCAGAATAATTAATTTTGTCAGAAATTGACAAAACTCAAATTTACACCAATTTTAACGATTTTTTCAATTTTTCGATTTGAGCACCGCCTAAATCGCTTCAGATTTCATCGACCCCATCCCATAGAGACTTTTTATCAGGACACTATTTAAAACCGTTTTCTTGACAGGCCCCCAAACATTTCGACAACTTAATTTCCCCGTACATTTTTGGACAGGTCTAATGATGAATTTCATACAAAATGCAAAAATTCTTTGTTTTAAAAAGCGATGTGTATGTTTCGTATCAGTTTCGTTTTGTACGCGTCGTAATCATTTTTGTTAAAAATATAACGTTCGTCGGACGCAGTCATCGAATCCGGGAGAGAGCAGAATCAAAATGCAAACAACAAACACAGAGCGAAGTAACTTGTATATAATTACAGCATGTCGTTATAAAGTTCATCAGTTCATTTTTAAAAACACACGGAAATTTGAATTTAATTTGGAATTGTGTTATCACTTCTTTCGTCTTCGTTGGCATCTATATTACCCCGAGAGCCTGGGACACAAATAGCAAATTGTGTGCAATGTGATAGCCGTTTCCCAGCATACGAAAACCAGGCTAATTTGTGTTTGTTGAGCCGTCTCCATTACATCTGATGGGCTGAGGAATATTAACAGAAAGACTGCCATCTGTGAAAATGACACGAAGAACCAACAACATGCACTGCAACACTTTGAATTTGGCAAAAGAAATCATATTCTCTACCTGCTAATACTGTTTCACTATTTTAATCTTACATTTGGTGGGATTTCCTTATTTGCTATCTGTTTTGAATTCCGATAAAGACTAACATTTGGCATCCACTTCGAAACGATTAGAACCAATAAGCAGGCAGCTCCGAAAGCCATCAATGAAAAAACTTGAAGTAAAATTACATTATTAAAAGACTTTAAAATGACGCCAACGTTTGCAAGTTCTGATTCAAGTCGGGTGCAAGACTTGTAGGTTTCTAACAAGAGAGTTCCAACAAGCATAAGGAACGTCAATAAACAACAACCATATTGCATATTGAGTGAGCACATGGAAGAGCCTTCACCAACATCCATACGAAAAGTGGAAAATGCGTTACGTGCAAACGCTGTAACGCGTAAAATGTTTAGATATCAGAATTCTTTTGTATGGAGAACTTAACTCCTATACAAGGGCGGGTCAGGCATCGATGCTGTTGACGCTTGAGAGCATCACCCACCCCACAGAACCGCATTCATCCTTGCTGAGTGCTCTCCCATCTGGGCTCTAAACTCAATCACTTCTGTGGACTTGAAAATTTCTTTGGTTCCGCTGGGCCGCCATAGAAAGCAGAAGAATGACCCCTTTATAAGCGTTGTATTAACAAAAAGGTGGCCGTCTCCGCTGGTTTGGCAAGTTCAAAGAATGGGCCAAAACTGGCTGCTAAAGACGTTCTTGTATGCGGCTCCGGTTGTTCGGCATAGAGGAAGGCCAAAACGAAAATTATAGATTCAGCTGGGCGATCAAACCACGAGTCAAACCATCTCCTTAAAAGATTTTAGCAAATAGCAAGAATACCTTTAATTCAGAAAACTCGTCTATAGTAAGCTGATACAACAGTAATTGGCCTTTTATTATATCACACCCTGCTAACGGCATTTACCAACTATAACTCAACTCACTTCCCAGCTGACAGAATGAAGCAAGCTTTACGATTTGTTTCTTGTTGTAGTTTCTAAATAAAAAACATTTCTGCAGAAAAATTTACTTATGCACTAGTGTGAAACTTCGCACTCGTTAACAAGCAAATTTCCCTCAAGAGAGTTATATACTATTACGTACTTAAAGCAGTTACTCCATTCGAATCAGATTTAAATTCTTCTGGTGTGTTTTTGTAGAATTTCACCTCAGCTGCTGCGGCAACAATCAAAGTTATAACAAACCAAGATTTCAGCAAAAGCAGCAAAACCACTGCCTAAAATTTGGTTGCTTTCTATAGGGAAAATGTTAGCAATTGTTGCATTTTTATCAGACACAGAGTCATCTAATTCGGTAGAGACTGGAATCAGTAAACCCAAATCGAAGTAACAACAAACAAAAATATTATAGCAAGTTGTTAAAACTTAAGTATAAAAACAACGAAGAAATTTTCTTAATTTAATTTGATTTAATTTGGAACAGTGGAATTATCTTCGTTAGCATCTGTCACCCCACAAAACCTTGGACATAAATAGCAAATTATGTACAATGTGACAACAAATTCCCAACATACGAAAACCAGGCTAATTCGTTGTTGTTGGGTCTCCTCCATGAGGTCTGATGGGCTGATGAAAATGAGCAGAAAAACTGCAATCTGCGAAAACGACACAAAGAACCAACAACTTGTGCCGCAACCCTATAAAATTTTCAAAATAAATCATATAGAAGTTGCTAATCCTGTTTCACTCTTACACTCGGTGGGATTAGCTTATTTGCTATCCGTTTTGAATTCCGATAAAGATCAGCATTTGGCATCCATTTAGATATGATTAGAACTAAGAAGCAGGCAATTCCGATAGCCATCAGTGAAAGAACTTGAAGTAAAATAACATTATTAAGATAACACCACCGATTGCAAATTCTCATTGACTGCAATGCCGCATGTGAGTAGTACTAGATTAAGATAAGTGTTGGAAAGACTAAGGTTTATACATGTCGCTATAATTCGTCAGGAGAAGGGTAGAAATTCCTTCCGATCAACAAGAAGGAATTAAGTAGCGACACAAAGCTAGCCACCTGCAATTCAGGAAGACCAATGAACGATTATGGCAGTGGAATTGGGTAGACTATGGTTGTATGGTGCATAACATGAGCGGTTTTAGAAGCAATGCATGAAAGATCGTGCTACCCACGTAGTAGAACCACCTCCTTAATGGGTTGGGAGTTGGTTTATGACTCAGGGACTGTGACATGAAGGCCTTACACCAAATATGGACCATAGTAATGATGACAAAATATTTATTATATCGAATGATGCGCTCCGGCATTTCATATTCAAGATCACCTTTACTTAATCTTACTTAATAACTACTAAATATTTCTGTAGAAAAATTTACAAAATGCACCCGTGTGAAACTTGCCACTCATTTGTTCGTAAATTTTCCTCAAGAATGTGACGTAGTATATTACGTACAGAAAGCAGATACTCCATTTGAATCGGATTCAAATCCTTCTGGTGGGTTTTTGTAGAATTTCGTCTTAGCTGATGCGGCAACAATCAAAGTTATAACAAACCAGGATTTCAGCAAAACCACTGCCTAAAATTTTGTTCGTTTGTATCGCGAAAATATTAACAAATTGAGATTAACTTACCGAATCGAGAGCTATGACAAATCGAAATACTGTTTCTCCACAGCAGCAACCCATAGTTTATGGTTTTCAACAAGACTTAATAACAAATAATGACTTGAGGACGTAGCGACGTAGGGAAATCACCTGAAGTTGTAGACTTAGAGAAAGTTTTGTTTTTTTCGGTTAAGAATGTCTTATCACAAACTTGTAAACACTGAATTGTATTGCCTAAGTCTGTCATAAATTGGCATATCAATGTTATCTTATCGCTGAATATACACAATCTTATTAGGCTGGTGGAGTTATGGAGAAATGTTTTTCGGAAATATAAAATCGATGGCGTCACAACTTAGACTAATTTTTGTTCATTGATATGAAAATAGAGGCTTCAGAAAACCTTTAAAACCGACCAGCGCGAAATTTGAATGTTGAATTAATTTGCAGTAAGTTGATTCCAGAGTAATTCCGACCAAATCACAAAAGCACAAACGTCGATTGCAGATACAAATCTTGCACGAAGTCCCTCAACTAAAATTGCATCTCGATGACTTAAATAATAAAAGTGTGACTAATGAGTCGGTAAAGTACCTCGATTTGAATTGATAGGCTAGGTCGCGAAAGTCTCCTAGAAATTACTCATGTAAGTTACTTTTATCAAAGAGAGACTATTGGTACCAGAGGTTAGACGGATATCCGAAATACCGAAAGCTTCGGTTCGTTCTTTCTAATGAAAATATCCTAGGTTGGTTACTCGGTTAGTTAGTTAGTTACTTAATTATTGGCAGTTGTATAAAAAACGGCTTTTTTAGCTTGCACTCGAAAAAAGCTCGATAACTTTTGTTAAAATTTTGCAGAGAGCTTCAGCTGCTTCTTCTTGTTCTACGACATCTGAGATTTCTAGCTAGTGATCTTGGAAGCTCCTACACGCAAAGAAAAGTTATAATTGCGGCATTTATATCTTATGATCATTACATTATGATTATATAGAATGATTGATTATATGTGATATATATGATAGATTATACTCACTGTAAATATAATTACGATTGCTGCAAATATTGTTTTTACAGTTTACATTAGTGATATTCAATAATGTAATAGGTGTGTTCCCTTCAGCGAATATCTCTTGTGATAAATTTGACTCGTGGTTATTTAGTCAAATATGAATAAATCGGATCGGAAAATGTAAACAAAAAATCGAAAGAGTTGCAACATCGAATTTCAACGTTTTCTTAACATTAATGGCCATATTTCGTAGGTCTTACGACAGTAAAATAATAAATTCAAACTTTCCGCTTCATTTAACGTGATAAATTTATCAATATACTAGCCCAGAGGCTTAAATAAGTTTATCACGATATTTTTAACAATAAGTGCGTTTGATGTATCTGTCGCTTTATCACCGAGTTAAATTCATCGTAAGAGATATTTGCTGAAGGGAATACAGCCAATGTATCATAAGTTATAAATGCCGCAATCATTACTTTTCTTTGCGTGTATACAAATCTCACATAAAAGCATATTTTATATCATCGTTTCTATTCGTAAAGGGTGTAAGTTCAACTGTCAACCTTTGACAGATGTCAGATTTGAATTTTGGCACCAAGTTTTTCAATAATTATTTGAGTCCTTAAAATACTTTAAATTGATGTCAGTGTGAAGAATCTCTTTTAAAACTTTGAGCCAAAATTCGAATCTGACAGCTGTCAAAAGTTGACGGTTGTACTTACATCCTCTACGAATGATAGCGACGATATGTCTTCGTGTGTGTAATGTGTATGGTAGCACATTTTGTATGGGATTTTGTTCTTCTTCTTCCAAAACAACTGGTATCAATTCGGGTGACGCGTACAGCATTTAAACAAAATTCTTTTGAAAATGCTTCACAAATGTTGAACCGCCGGTAGTCAGTCCAGAACATACTTATCAATGCGATGGATTTGAATTCGAACTAATGATTCATTTGATGAGTGATTTTTTGAACTTTTTATAACATAATTGTTTTGTTTTTGCATTTTTGCACAGATAGTTGAGTCTACCATAAAAATGCTATTAAGGTACTGCGTCAATGTAACATTTTTCGCGTAACTCCACCGGCCTTATAAAAAAATAATAAAATATTTTGACGATAAGATAACATTGATATGACAATTTATGGCAGATTCGGGCAACACAAGCGCTTTCTCTAGATCTAAAATTTCATTTTTCAGTACGAATGTATCATTAAGTGTTGTTGAATACCGTAAGTTATGGCATGCTGGAATGGAGAGACAGTATTTCGATTTGTAATAGCTCTCGATTCGGTAAGCTAGCCTTAATTTTTGTAACTTATTTTCCCTATTGAAACCAACCAAATTTTAGGCAGTGGTTTTGTTGAAATCTTGGTTTGTTATAAGTTTGACTGTTGCCGTAGCAGCTGTAGTGAAAAACCCACCAGAAAAAATTCAAGCTAATTCGAATGGAACAGCTGGTTTAAGTACGTAATAGGATATAACACTCTTGAAGGAAATTTGCTTGTAAATGAGTGCGAAGTTTCACACTAGTACATACAGACAGTAAACTAAAACTATTTATATATAATAATAATCCGCCGTTACAACCCGTCTGGGTCAGAGGCTAGTTCCGCAATTTTTTGTGAGTTTTTCCTCACAAGGATTCTCTTAACGATCCTTTCGTTACCGACGTTTTTACTGTGTCAGAGGTAAATTGCACACAAACCTAGTTCCATCTATGATGTACTAGGGCTTAGAATGCCGGCTCGCCCAATCAATGTGTTTTACCGGCACAACTTAAAGTATTAATTTACACAAACTAAAATTTTTGGGAATGCGTTCGAAGTAATCAATGAATCTTTATTTGGCGCGAAATTCAAAGTTTTGTGCAAATGGCAACTTTTAAACGTTGTTCAGTTTTAGTTTATCTGCAATTAACGCAACCATTTGTAAGAAACTTCGAATTCCGCGCCGAAAAAAAATTCGTGTAATTACTTCGAACGCAATCATCGTATAAAACCGACAGATTTTAGCATTATATGTAAATTATTTCAGTTTACTGTCTGTAAGTAAATTTTTCTGCAGAAATGTTTTTTATTTAGAACCTAGCAACTGCCACATGTGGAAACAAGTCGCAAAGCTTGCTTCATTCTGTCAGCTGGGAAGTGAGTTGAGTTGTTAAAGTACGTAAATGCCATCAGCAGGGTGTGATATTTAAAAGGCCAATTATTGTTGCATCAACTTCTTTTCGGCGAGTTTTCTGAATTAAAGGTTTTCTTGGTATTTGCTAAGATATTTTAAGGAGATGGTTTGACTCGTTTGATCGTTTGATCGCCCAGCTGAATCTATAATTTTCTTTTTGGTCTTGGCGGTACCAAGGAAATTTTCAAGTCCACAGAAGTGATTGGGCTTAGAGCCCAGGATGAATCCGGTTCTGTGGGGTGGGTGATGCCTTCAAGCGTCAACAACATCGATGCTTGACCCGCACTAATGGTGGAGCTGCCTATGATGTTGGTGAGTTTTTAAAAACGGAATTCACGTTCGAATATGGACGACTGCACTCCTTTGTCCTTTTAAAAAACTTGGCAGGAGAAATTGCAGTATAGTGAAGATGGCATCCCGATCACCAACTAGGATCTATGACAGTGCTTGCAGCACTGATCGCTTTAGGTAGAGCGATAATCATTACGCCAACTACTGGCTTGTCTAAGCCGTGTTGTAAAGGCTCTTCCATGTGCTCACTCAATATACAATAAAGTTGTTGTTTGCTGACGTTTCCTATGCTTGTTGGAACTCTCTTGTCAGCAGCAGACTTGCATCAGAACTTGCAAACGTTGGAGTCATTTTAAAGTCTTTTAATAATGTAATTTTACTTCAAGTTGTTTCATTGATGACTTTTGGAGCTGCCTGCTTATTGGTTCTAATCGTTTCGAAGTGGATGCCAAATGTTAGTCTTTATCGGAATTCAAAACAGATAGCAAATAAGGAAATCCCACCAAATGTAAGATTAAAATAGTGAAACAGTATTAGCAGGTAGAGAATATGATTTCTTTTGTCAATTTCAAAGGGTTACAGTGCATGTTGTTGGTTCTTCGTGTCTGTTTCACAGATAGCAGTCTTTCTGTTAATATTCCTCAGCCGATCAGATGTAATGGAGATGGCCGCGGCCCAACAAAAACAAATTAGCCTGATTTTGGTATGCTGGGAAACGGTTATCACATTGTACACAATTTGCTATTTGTGTCCCAGGCTCTCGGGGAAACATAGATGCCAACGAAGACGAAAGACGTCATAAGACAATTCCAAATTATATTCAAATTTCCGTGTGTTTTTAAAAATGTTACACTTTTTAAACTTATAAGCTGTATAACGAAATGCTGTAATTACATACAAGTTACTTCGCTCTGTATTTGTTGTTTGCATTTTGATTCTGTCCCCTCCCGAACTCGATGATTCTGCGTCTAACGAACGTTATAATTTTAACCAAAATGATCGTATTTCTTTAGCCATAAGTACAAATTACGACGCGTACAAAATGAAACTGATACGAAACATACAAATACTTTGGTCTTGCAACAATTACCAGGAAAATTATTTACGAAACGTTCGAACATCTGAGAAAAGATAAGTTGTAAGAAAATATATCGCTTTTAGCCATCTCTGTTTTTCTGAAATCGACAGCTATCCCCTATTCTCATAAGTACAGCGGCATTTTACGGACACCCCCACACCTCAAACTCTGAACTCTTTTCGAATATCATGAGTTATTTTAGGATTTCGAGTAAAATTTTTGGTCAAAACATTTTTCGGGTAAATTGCTTCATTGGCATGAGTGGTCTTAGAAGGAATGCGTAGAAGATCGTTCTAACCACGTAGTAGAACCACCTCCTTAATGGGTTGGGGGTTGGTTTATCACTCAGGGACTGTGACATGAGGACCTTACACCAAAAGATATTTGATGGTCCATAAAGTGATGATGACAAAATATTTATTATATCGAATGATGCGCTCCGGCAATGCCATAGCGTTAACATTAGATATTCAAGATCACCTTTATTTTCTCGAACACAAAAATTTCTCAAATATCAGAATAATTAACCAAGTCTTGCGACTTGTTTCTTACTTGTCGCAGTTGCTAGGTAACTACCTAACTACTTAACAACTAAATGCACCCGTGAAAATTCCCACTCATTTGTTAGTAAATTTTCCTCATTAATGTGCTATAGTATTACGTACTGAAAGCAGATACTCCATTCGAATCAGATTCAAATCCTTCTGGTGGGTTTTTTTAGAATTTCGTCTTAGCTGATGCGGCAACAATCAAAGTTATAACAAACCAGGATTTCAGCAAAACCACTGCCTAAAATTTTGTTCGTTTGTATCGCGAAAATGTTAACAAATTGAGATTCTTACCGAATCGAGAGCTATGACAAATCGAAATACTGTTTCTCCACAGCAGCAACCCATAGTTTATGGTTTTCAACAAGACTTAATGACAAATAATGACTTAGGGACGTAGCGACGTAGGGAAATCACCTGAAGTTGTAGACTTAGAGAAAGTTTTGTTTTTTTTTTCGGTTTAGAATGTCTTATCACAAACTTGTAAACACTGAATTGTATGGCCTAAGTCTGTCATAAATTGGCATATCAATGTTTTCTTATCGTTGAATATACACAATCTTATTAGGCTGGTGGAGTTATGGAGAAATGTTTTTCGAAAACATAAAATCGATGGCGTCACAACTTAGACTAATTTTTGTTCATTGATATGAAAATAGAGGCTTCAGAAAACCTTTAAAGCCGACCAGCGCGAAATTTGAATTCCGAATTAATTTGCAGTCAATTGATTCCAGAACAAGTCCGAACAAATCAGCCTTTAAAGCATAAAATATTTAGAGTCTTCCATTGGTCATTTTTCATAATCTGTTTGGAAAATGAGAATAAAAACGTCGAATACAGATACACATCTTGCACGAAGTCCCTCAACTAAAATTGCATCTCGATGACTTAAATAATAAAAGTGTGACTAATGAGTCGGTAAAGTACCTCTATTTGAGTTGATAGGCTAGGCCGCGAAAGTTTTCTAGAAATTACTCACGTAAGTGGCTACTGATACCTGGTGGCAATGGTCTCGTTTGACTTCCAATTTAACTAATTTCACAGCTTTGTGAGATCCTTTCATTACCGACTCCGACGTGACTGTGCCATCTGTAAGCTGTTGGATATTCTTTGTGAAGAAAAGCCAGTAGATTATTACCAAGCTAACCCGTTCCACACGTTCAGGCTTGGGGCTGTTCATAAATAACGTGCAGGTTTTTCACGGATTTTCGAACTCCCCCCCCCCCTTATATTTTTGAAGAACTCTCCCTTTTAATAACGTGAAAGTCTAGAAATGACTGAAAAGAAAGCATTTTTTCTCGGTCGTTTTTTGCACACTATTTCGAGCATGCTTTTAGGACCATCTTCAACCAAATCTTCATTTTCTGCGTGTTTGCTTTGTCCCAATTTTCGAAATCTGCGGCGCCATCCAATTTTTTTCTTCTTTGTAGACCTCCCCCCATTGCTTTTCGTCCAACTTCGCCGAATATCCCCCCCCCCTTTTTTCGTGGACGTTATTTATGAACAGCCTCTTAACATGCAAAAATTCGAAATAACATAAAAGAATCATTCAAGTCCAATTTTTGCAAGGGAAAAACTGAAATTACAGCAAAATTACTCTGTCATTAGGTCAGGTATTTGTTACGATATTTTTCAAATCACAGTGTAACTTTTATTTACATTTTTTTTTGTATCCAATCTGAATGCGTTACCTCCCACTGATATAAGAACTTTTGTAAATCAACAAAACAGATTGTGTCACACCTCCACTATTGTGGGCTTTCGCGTTGATATAAATAATAATAATCTGCTTTAACAATCCTTCAAGGGTTCGGCTAGTTCGTTATTAAAACACAGAGCTCGACACAGACGACTAAATTACCTATGAGAAGATTTTGAGTGAAACCGCCGCGGAAAATGGGACCGCAACGGGTGGCTTAAGCACATGCTTTCATAATTCATATTCCTGGTGTGACAATAGCTCGTCAAACTTATCTTTTTGAGTTTTTGACGTTTAGTAATTTGAAGCCGTTCCCACTATTATATAGTTTGTGAATTTCGTATGTGTTTGGTTTGATGCCAATAACAAGAACATAGAATAAGGAATACAACTCACATTGTTTCTCTAATATTTTGTGGACATTTTCCACGATGTGTGCACTTACGTGATAGCTTTAACATGCAAAACGAGTGACAATGTTGATTTATGAACGTAAACCGAGGGCATAATGTAATTGTTTATGACATCAAACATAATTTATTTTGCGCAAACAAAATGTAATTCACCAAGTACATTGTCCGCAAAATACATTTTCAATTAACATCTGATGTTTACTTCACATTGCACTTAAACTTTTAATCAAATATTTGGAAAATGTTCAATGCAAATTCGACTAAATATTAAAATATTTATAAAACAAGTTTTTCGTTTGATTTTTACATGCTTAGTGTTGACCATGATTAGAGATGTTACATAGCAACGGCATCAACGTTTTGAATGGCCCATTTCAAAGAGATCCTTACCGCAAAGAGAAAATGTTAGATTCACCATATCCTTTTTATTCGCCAGTGAAGAATAACAAACAGAACTACATAAAATCTACCTCTCGTGAAACATTTATGTGTTTCGTTTTCCAAGTTTCCTTCAATTCAAATTCAACTTAAATGTAAATTTCAAAAACCTTTTTATACTGAACTTGCTCTTTTCCTCCTTATTGTTCCGTTGAATCTTTGTGCGTCCAATGCAAAAATTACAGATAGAAAAGTCCTTATCACAATGAAAAAAAAATTTTAACAATAAAAATGACGACAAAAGATTGCAATATATTTTTTTTTTGCGGAATTTCGATTGTTACGACATTTGACTGGAATCTGTTGGCTTCTTTTTATTTCTTTACTTTGCTTATTTATTCATGAATTTGCAATTTAATAAACCCAATAGTTCAACGCTTCTGATTCATTGGTCTCGTTATTTTGCATTTTCATGGAAATACCCTCGATCAAATCTATCCATCGATTGCATTAATATTTTATTAAAATTGAACGAGAACGATACGAAAACAGACAATGACTATCTTGTCGTCTTCTCGATAATATTTCATATTTCTTTGAATGAACAATGAAAAGAATGAACTTTCGTCCACTGATGAGGAATTTCCGGAAATTTTCTATTTAAATCCTACAATTTCGGCTAGTGAGATCCGGTGTGTTATTGTAGGACTTGTAAATAGTGTATTATTGGCATATATCTCACCACCTCTCACCTGGCTGGAGGTGGTTACGTGCACTTCTGATCAATAGCCTTGAAATTAACTTCGGGAAGATAGAGACTCTTATTATCGGAAAAAAGCTCAGGTCTGCTATTTTTTCAAGTCGGCTAAAGCCTCGCTTTGGGGTGAAGATGACGTTGCAGAGCTTTAGTGTCTTCCGCAAACCATTAGATATTAATTAGAGGAATCATATATTTTGAAGGTTTCAGCTAGCACTAGTTCCGCAAGTTTTTGTGAGCTTTTGCTCATATGGATTCTTCTTAGAGATCCTTTCAATGCCGACGTTTTTACTATGTCAGTGGTAAATTGCACACAAACCTAGCGCCATCTACGATGAACTAGGTGCGGAAATTAGTAGGGCTGAGAATGCCAGTTCGCTCCATCAATGTGTTTTACCGGCAGGAATTTTTTTGGACTACATGCTTAAGGTAAATTCCGAACCACGCCTAACGATAGCTAGCATCTCACCATTAGGATTTCTTCTGGTGCTAATTATTTCTCCGCCTAAAGTCAGACTCAGATATTTGTACACATGCTAATTATATCTCCGCACTCCGTTTAAAGTACCTAATACGGGTGACGTCATATTTGTCATTCTTCTGCGTACGATTCGATGTGTCACCAAATTCACAACTACCCATATTATGAAGCCTGGGTGTGCCTAGGAACGTTGCTTTCATGCTATACATTGAAGAAAAAACCTATACTGAATTTGTCTCCACCAGGATTGAGCCCGGATATTCATGGTGGGAAGCCAGTACGTTAGCATTGAGCTAACCATTGCCTTTGAGAGGCTCATATAGAAGTTGGAAACCCCTTTCCGAATGAAATCGATTGCATTTAGACCCAGTAGCAATGTGTTACTCCTACCTCGAATATTTTCCCAGTTACGTGTTGAGTGTATTGTGAGCGGAAGACTGACCCATATCCTCTACCCCATCGTTTCTAATCAACCCTTATGTTTAAATCCTCCCCTTTACCATACAAAATTAGGGTAAAATGAAGGAGGTTGAGCAGTTTGTTTGCACCGTTTTTTATTCTGGTGAGTAGGGTAATTTCCAAAAGGAACACAAAACTGTAGATTCATAGCTTAAGCTTTCCTAGTCAACGAAAAAGAATGCTCACGAGAATCAGCCATTATTTAGTTAAAGAAAAACTTCACTCATCCATTATAATTATCAGGCTGAGCGATTTGAAGCAACAGAATCAAATTGTTCTTCTTTTCAAAATAAATAAAATTACGTACACGTCAACCCAATAACCGTTTATCTATAATCAAAGTAAATATTTTCCCATTGTAAACGAATATCAATACGAATTATTTATTGAAGCGTTCATGTTCACGTTGAAAGGAATGGGCATTGTACTCGATTCAATCAATTTTTGTCGAAATCAAGAAGATAATATAGTTGAAAATTTTGGATTGAAATTTTACCTTTGCTCTTTTTCCCAAAAGCAATTCGTTTCACTATTTTACATTTTGGTTCGTTTATCTATAAAATATCAAATATTTCACCAAATTGATAAAATATTAGCATTTATGGACTGTTGAAATCGAACTCGGATTATTCACTAAACTTTGGGAATGAGGAGGAATACCGATCAGCGGGCAATACCGACCAGGACAATATTTCGTATTTGGCGCTTTTTTTAAAGAAATTTTTATCATTTTTTTATGTTAGCACATCTTTTAACCTGTTGATAATCAATGATTTTTTCGTTATTACATTCGTTTTAAAACTGTCAAATCAAATTGAAAAATTGCAGGATTTTCCTTTCGAATTTGTGCTTCGATATTTCCAGGGAAGGCTCAGCACATAATTTCCCTTTTTATTATTTTACCAGTTTGAGCGGAAGTTTTTCAACATTATCAAAGCTTAGTGTAATGTATATTTGATTTATTTCTGTTTATTAAATAGGACTTTTTTGCCGCACCTGCACTGAGGGGTATTTGCGAGCATGGAAATATACATGGGATCTCATGAATGCAAAATGCGTGTAATGTGTTAAAATGTCATAAATTTTTCGAGTGCGCAATTCAGTTTGTTTTTGCGAAACACTGTCCTAAATGCATAACTTAGTATTTTCCAAATGGGATTAGCAAGGAGGAAAGAAGCAAATAAAGCAACGTCGTGGAACTGCCTTGCACTACGATCACGTCAACACGTTTAAATCTTTTTTTTACATTTCAAGCGGAAGTTTCAGCAGTGGGCAGAATGTTTATTACAATTTCAAAACGTTTAATTAATTTTCAAGAAGTTTTCAAATTAGTTTAAAATACATTCAGCAAGCAACACACATTCGTGTTTCTGACTTTCAAATAGATCTAAATTTTTCGCATCATACTGGTGTGTACGTAAAACTGGTAAACATAAACTTTTTTCATTTGGAAATCATTTATACCAACAGACATAAGTTATTCTCATACAAACTCCAACAGTGAAAATATACCAAAGAACCGTCTAGACTGAGTTACGGCTAGGTTTCATTAGTCTTTTTCAAATAATCCATAAACTAACTGTTTGTGTTCCACTGGATGTTTTGTCTTCAAAATTTGCGGAATTGTAGTGCTTCAATAGAGACCAACTTATGCTTAGGAGATCTAAACATTCATATCACGAAATATTTTAGAGTTTACGTAGGGACTACTTTATATTCGTGGGATTTTTTTCGTTTTTTGTTTGCTTTAAATGTTTATTTGTGTTAATTGTTTTTATTAATAAAAATATAATTTAACTGTACTTGCTGTACTTTTATTACTCTAATTATTTAAGAGTTTTTAATTTATTAATGAAATTTTGTGTACAAAAAACCTCCATACCATGAGCAAATAAAGGCACAGACCGATTCCGCTCCACATTAACACTTTAAATTTAATTGCGGCAAGTTAAAACAATAGTTATTTGGATTACAAGGGATGAATGTATAAAAATTCAACCCTGTGCGAAAATTGTTGCCCGAGCCGAAGGCAAGCACTGCAATCGCACATGTTAAATTTTTCATCGAGAGAGCAACGGAAATCGTAATTTTCACTTCCCAAACACAAATTTTCAACAACAACGAAATGGCTGATGCAATCATCATGTTGTTTACATCAGTTACTTTTGGCTCAGTTTTGAGGACCGAAAATAATTTCGGCCCCCTTTAGAGAACCGAAAATATTTTCGCATCTCATGACTTACTGAGGTCTGCATTTTTTCATTTTCGGCTTCTATTTGGGAAGTGAAAATTACGATTTTCGTGGTTCGAGTGATGAAATAGTTATTTTCATGACTCGAACTACGAAAATCGTAATTTTCACCTCCCAAATGCGAGCCGAAAATGAAAAAATGCAGACCTCAGTAAGCCAAGAGATGCGATTCGGTTCTCTAAAGAGTGCCGAAAGTATTTTTAATTCTCTAAAGAGGGCCGAAAGTATTTTCGGTTCTCAAAAGAGAGCCGAAAGTAACTGAAGTAAACAATATGATGATTGCATCAGCAATTTCGTTGTGTTGAAAATTTGAGTTTGGGAAGTGAAAAATTACGATTTCCGCCTTTCTCGTGATGAAATAGTTATTTGGATCACAAGGGACGAAAGTATAAAAATTCAATCCTGTGCTTGCAATTCATGCTTCAGCGCGAGCAGCAACTCTCGCACAAGGTTGAATTTTTATACTTTCATCCCTTGTGATCCAAATAACTATTGCAAGGGACCCGTACGCATCAGAACAGATGTGGCGAAAAGAGTATATAAAATATATAAAATTACTTCGGCATTAAATTGTTTTGGAAATTGACAAAAGGCAATACTGAGAAACCCGTCCGAAGCAACTATGAAAAAAAATTCCCTAAAAAATCAAACTTCATATATAGACAAAAAAGTTCTCCTCAATTTACTCCACAACATAACAAAAGGAATTTTTTGGGCATCGGACCCATACTTTCATGGGCAAAAAAGTTTGGCTCCTTTTTCTCTTCAATGCTTCACAGAAAATTTCATTTTTAAAGAAATATGCGTGGAAAACCACCAAATATATCGTGTAGTGTAAGGGGGTGATCCGTGATTGGTCGGACAGTTGATTGTAAATAAATGGACAGCAATTAATGTAGCCATGCTAAACGCTATATAATGTCAATTTCCCGTATCTTCTTGCGTGAGCACTCAACCAATTTTCACTAATTTTTCCTTCGTGATTTCTGGAAGTCCGAATCAGTCTATGAAAACCTTGAAGAGCGATTTCCATGCTTATTTCGCAGAGAAGTCAGAAAGCTTCACCGACCTTCAACAAACCACGTTTTTGACCACTTTTCAATCGTAACTTCGAAAATTTTCAACCAATTTTTCCAATTATCTTATAAGATATGTACTCCTTCTATTATTTCTTTATAATCAAAAATTGTTTGGTAAATATACTGCCCAGTAGCTCATGAAGGTCGTGCGCGGAAAACTCTGCGATGAATTCCAAAATAAGTGAAACACTACACTAGTTTCACTACAAAATATTTTTATAAGTGCTATGTAGCTGCGAAATAGGAAGCCGTAAGTTTATCGCCTCTACTGACGAAGCTATTTGTTTTGAATTTGCCAGATGTGTTTCATTCGCAGTCCTGAAAGTCTCATTCGAATATTGACGTTTTTCGAAAGTATTATTCAAGTTCAAAAAACATATTTATTTGATTTAGGTCAACAAAACTAAGTAATTTCTCCACGGAAATGTTCCTCACCATATTGGTTTATTGAATATCCCAAATTACATTGGATCGGAGATCGTCGAAAGAGCAACATTGAAAAACCATCCAAGGCGTAACGGTGCAAAAATCCCTTCCAAACCCCCACAAAACACCCGAAATCTTAAAACAAATTTAAAAAAATAGAAAACAAATTTTTGTGCTAGAACCCTGAAGAAAGGTCTCGGACAAAAAAAACTCCTCTCAGTTTTCTTCACAACATAGCAGAGAACAATTTTTGTTGGGCTAGGACCGATCTTAGGACCGACATAGGAGAGGCCTAGAACACATACTTCCATCGACAAAAGGAGTAATGTATCTTTAAAGCGGCTAAGTCTGCGTAGGTGTAACTAATGGCCCCAATTAATTTTTATTTTGTATTGGTGATCAAAATTGTATTTTCCGGTGATCAAAAATTATTTTTAGGTGATCGACTATAACACTACCCTATAAAAACTCATCAATAAAGGTATGTTCATGGACCTGTGGAATTTCAGATGCGGAAATTTTTCAACACTTTCAGTTTTTACACGCAAAAATTTAAATTTACACTAAACGATCTTTGCAATAAGAAATAAAAGTCAAGTTTTTGCAGCGCAAAAACTGAAAGTACAGAAAAATTATTTCGTCGTTGGGTCCGCATTTTTTTTAACACAACGTGATTTTGTTTTAAAAAAAGCGCTGTAATTTTTTCAGAAAATAAAACTTTGAACATTCCATTCAAACAAATTTTTGCGTATTATCAGCGATAGCGTCACCTCAAGGGACGAAATTTGGCGTTACGGCACTTCACACAGCTGCCATACCTGGCGGCGGCGACCCCAACTTTCGTGATAAGATAAAATCAATTAGTGTCAATCAAAATTTCCGTCGAAAAAAAAATTTAGGGCGAAAAAAAAT
>CM055404.1:7429371-7441773 GCA_029228625.1 Pseudolycoriella hygida
AAATTTTCGTGGAAAAAAATTTTCGTGGAAAAAAATTTCCGGCGAAAAAAGTTTTCAGCAAAAAAAATTTTCAGGCTTCAGGCTAAAAATTCCTTTCACCAATCTCTATAACTTTCCCGAAGAAACCAACCTCCTAGCTATTGTCACTCCGGAGCTAAAATTCGAAAACTCCGAGCACTACCTGAAAAACCCTCAAAATTGACCAATTTTCCAGAATTTTCCCGGAAAAGCGGAATATGAAACTTTTCATTTTGGGCCGAGACTGACGTTCATTGAAAATTTTAAAAAGATCGGCTTACTGGTTCTCGACATTAATAGATAGAACATTAGATAGATAAAAACCGACAGCTACCGCTGCGCTGTGGGCATGATCTTTTAAATTTTTCAAATGAAATCCTAACGCAAAATATTTTTGGAAAAATCAGATCTGCAGATTTCGTCCGAGGGGTGACGCACTTCTGCGGTTTATGGAATAAATGGAATAAAAGAATAAATGGAATAAATGAAGTGCGCCACCCCTCGATTTCGTCAATATCATGTAGATTGAAATTCATTTTTACACTGTTCTGACTTTTATGCTTCCAACTCCAATGATTAATTGTTACTACAAAAGTTTTTCTAGATAATGTTTAGTGATACGTTAGTATTTCTGAAATTGTGACACAACGATGACAAGGCTGTAACGTTACGAATAGTTTAAGAAAAATTAAAAACTAACTTTTATGTTAAGTCACCCATTTAATTTTTAATTTACACAGAAAATGTAATCTACATTTGTTACGCGTATGATAACTAAAGGTCAATATTATGTTAGCGATTAAGGAAGTTTTTCGCTAGTTGGTATTACTAGTCGCTATTAGCGAGTGATTCCCAATTCGAGCGTCGTATTAGCGGCGCTAGTGCAACCATGCTAAATACCACTCGAAACGGTACGCAAGTCACACCTTCGAAAAGTCAGTGAGTGAACTTGATCACCACTGCAGTGTCAATCACTAACGATTTTGTAGCACTCTAAGAGGATATTGAGAGTCGAGAAGCCGTGCGTTGTAAAATTTGCCTCATAACGTCTTTCAGTCATCAACGAGGAACATTCCACTAGCGTTGGCTAATATTGACTTCTTTAGATTTTATCGTTTTTAAAATATTGAAAAGAACTGTAAAGTGCTCTCAGTTTTCAAATCCAATTTTCCAGCAGCTTATTGCTGCATTTAAGACGATATTTATTTAATTGAAGAATTCGAGGTTTCTGAGTTTCAATGAACTTTTTGTGTGCTTCTTGTACGTACAAATAGGTGAACAAAAATTGAATTCAATGAAAATTTTACGTACCCATTCCTGTTATAAAGCCATAAAAACGAATAAATTGAAATAAACACGTGAAAGAATTAACTTCACTTTGTCGACGTCGTCGACGCTTCCTGTTATTGTCCTCGATGTTATTCATGTTATCGAGTGAGAATATGTTTAGTTAAAAACCGGCCCGAAAACGATTTAACGCATTGGAAATTTTACGAGATAAGCGAAACACTTCTACACAATCCATTTGTAAAGTCGTTTTCATTTCATTGAATTATTTTTGATCCGATTTTCATCACATGCTGAAATTGTCTTTTATTTCCATGGAAAAATAAATTGAATTACAGGTGAAAATGAAATGGAATTCTTTGTTGAAAAACACTTTACGATTATATGTTTTATTTATCATTTTCACATATTAAAGCTCACTAGGCATAGCGGCGCTTCCTTTTGTCGACACCATATTTTATGCGAAGATTTTTCATTTCATAAATCTGAGTTTAAGCTTCGAAATAAATGGGATTTTGTTATGCGAAACGTTTATGTCTCGGAAAAAACGTATCCCCGGTACTATGCATTAACGTTGTATTTTCAATATTAAAGGTTAAAATACATAAGGAGAAAAATTAATGCGTGAATAAATATTGTCTAGCGTTCGTTGTATATACGAAAGATGTTTCGTTGAAGAAAACAAATCAAATTTTTTTGTTCACTCGCGTTCAAATTGATAGAACGACACAGACGCGTATGTATACCTTAAGTTTTTTCTTCACTCATTGCTTCAACACCAAACCGACTGACGGAATCAATGAATATCAACTACTAACGATTTCTATAAGCTTTTGTAAAATAATTGGAGGCGAACTCCTAAGACCAGACTGAGTGATTAAAATCGTTCAGTGAAGGTTGCATTGATTGCTTAAGTATGTAGAAAATTTTCAAAACAATTAAATCAAATTGCTGCAGAACATTATCCTATTTTCATCGATTCGATTTAATTGCAACAATATAAAGTCGTACAAAGACAAATGAAATGAAGCGAAATTCAATTAATCAAAGGTGAAATTATACATAGAAATCAGGCTTGTATATTAGCGTCGCTTAGTTCCGCTATTATACTCGTATTAAGTAGATAAGATCGTTTTCATGACAAAGTGGAGAAAGAAGTTAGTTTAATGTTAGTCCGTATTCAGCTATGAACATATGGATGGCGCCACTTTGGTGAAGGTACTAATTCAGCTATGAAGGTAATATAGGTATTCGGGTGCAAGACGCGAACAACCATTGCTCTTTGTTAAGATCAATTGATATGAGGAGAGCAAGTTAGTAGCCATGGACATAAACGGGCATAAGAAACATGAAAAAATCTGTCAATCAGCTCAAAATGGGAAACTATTGCGACCTATTAGATGGAATTAGACAGAATATTCTACGTGATTTTTAATATACAAATGAGCAAACAATCCAATATTTTATGTTATTTTGTAACTATAAGCTTTTCAAAGATCCATGGAAATCACCCAAGGAAATATCAAAGGCCCTATCGAAGTACGTCTGAGACCATTGATTTGATGACTGAAATGTTCTCCTCTGCACCATATCACAAAGAGGATCATTTTTCCAAGAAATTCTTAAACCTTTTTCTCTAAAATGTTATTCTCACCTTGCTTTAGAAGCAAATTCCTAACTACCATAGTTCTAAGAGACAGTTCTAAGTTCTAAGAGATACGCGTCATCCTTACAAGTCGAGAAGTTGCTTTATCCCGGGATTTGCTCATTTTTCCTTAAAACCCTAAAACACGTGTTCTCTAAAATTTTATTCTCTACAACTTTGTTTTTGGAAGCATTTTTCTATCTGTCATAGTTCTAGAGATATGAGCCATCCCTCCCAATTGTAGAAGTTTTCATTTCACAGGAATGGGTCAATTTTCCCCGAAACCCTGAAACACGTGTTCTCCGAAATTTCATTCTCTACAACTTTGCCTCCGTAAGAAACTTTGTAACTCTCATAGTTCCAGAGATATGGGTCATCCCTTCCAATTCTGGAAGTGGTCATATCCCAGGATTGGGCCATTTTTCCTTAAAACCCAAAAACACGTGTTCTCTAGAATTTTATTCTCTACAACATTGCCTTTGGAAGGACTTTCTAACTCTCATAGCTATAGAGATATGGGTCATACCGCCCAATTCTAGAAGTGGTCAAATTCCAGGATTGGGTAATTTTTCCCTAAAACACTCATACGTGTTCCCTAAAATTTTATTCTCTACAACTTGAGCAAATATAGACGCGATCTACTTTGGTATATGGCAATTGGCCAAGAAACTCAATTTCGTCCATTCTATTGGTCTCAGTGCCCAGACGACTGACCCGATTTCCACACAAAAAAATTACCCAGTTTTCTGAGATCAAATGCTTTGATTTGAAACCGAAATGAGCGATTTCCGTGCTCTTTGCTGAGATATTTGCGAAAAAGTTTCACCTACGCTCGAAAATCCATATTCGACCTGTACTTCTTCGACTATATCGTCGGAACTACTTGACCGATTTTGCTCATACGGTTATTTCAGATCCTAAATAACCGATGAACCAGTTCACCGACCAAATACAGCTATGGAATGCAAAACCGGACAGGTTTCCAGGACCCGGTTTTCAAATCGAGAAACCAGTTTTCAATAGATTTCATGAAATTCTCTAAAGTCGATCTACAATTTTCAAAATCAACCTCAAATCGAAAATATCTCTTACGGATGTAGTTTTTTCGCTCATATTCAATGATTGAGTACTTTCCAAAAAATAACCAAAAACCCGATTAATAATTGTCGGTTAACCGGATTTTATTTTCAATCGGTTTTAACTGAACCTAAAATCGGTTAATCGGCCTAATTAACCGATTGTCGGTTCAGTTAAAACCGATTTGGCAATCCTTAATTGTCTACCGCCAACAACCATCAACTCTTTAGTATACTTAGCTGTACACTTTTCACAGTCGCATTCATAAACGGGGTTGGCGATGACATAAGGTGTATTTAGACCTGAATCGATAATTTAATGCAGAACTTTTGATTACAACACGATACGCAATCCCCCACAGGCTATTGTTGAAATTATGGCAATTTCATTCGGTATTATGAGATAACTATGTCGTCACAAACAAGGACTCTATTACATATGTTAACGTTTCCCCAGCATGCAGACATATTCCCTACATTTTTAAACTTACACCCCAACATAGGTATGCTAGTTACGTGTATGTTTCCGTCCTTCTAGTTTGATCGCACATTATTCATTCATGTGATAAATCATCTGTGACAATGAAGTTCGTTTTCGTTCAGACCTAATTCTAATATTATTCTTTATGTATGAGATGAGATATAGGTAAAATATTATTATGTGATATTTATCACGTCTTCATCTACGAAACCCTCATAATAACAGCCTTTAGAAAATAAAATAAAAATCATTTTGGTGTTCTTCAGAAACCAGAATATTTCATCACATGAATATTTTATCGATGTTTTGTGGAAGTCGAGGCAATGAAGAGTTATAAAGATGAGAAAGTTCCAAAACTATATTCGTCTCGGGAACAAGAAACATGTTTACTTTATGGTTTGACCGCCTATAATAAGACATGTCAGCAAGACGATGGGTTATTAGTGGATTGGAACTTTTGTGTACTAAAATTGGATTGTAGAAACTGTTTCAGACTACATTTAGATTTGAATGTAAAGGAAAAGTTATCATAACAACTAGCCTAGGAGGTGATAAAATTTTCGACCATGTCGTTAGTCACCCCTGGGTGCTATTTTCAATGTTTCTAAAAATGTTACCTATAGAAAATTGACACATAATTCTTCTTAATACATCGGAAATATAAATTAAATCGAATAAATCATTGATTCGAATTCAAGTACACCGTATTGATAAGTATGCTCTGAATTGAATGTCAAGATGTTTTGTTTGAAAATAATTTTCTGTATAATTCGACAAATTGTGCATGGAGACAAACTTTAAAAAAAGTCATTCTCATCCATTTATTGTATTTGTTACAACATTTTTTAATCATTCCCGGTTACATATGAGACCATGAGTGATAATCAAAACAAACATTTGAATGGCTTTCATTCATGTTTCCATGGTGATTTCATTCACGGTGACGCAGGACATTTATTTTCGTTATTCACAATAACCTCGACTAATAAATTACTGATAATAGTCGAGTGTGACACATTCACAATATCAACATAATTACTTTTTCAATGCACTTTTTGCCGTTTGGGTTGATACTATGAGTTTTTTTACTCCATTTACGATGCACTTTTCAAAACGCATTAAAATTTCGTGGTGCGTTTTGAGCGTTTAAATGCAGTATAATAAAATTTCCGAAACTGATTGGTAGCCTACAGAGTTTCACATGCGTGGTTTACCAATAAATGTCCTATGTTACCCTGTTTTCTAAATTTACATCGTCCTTATTTATTCGAGAATGATGAAAAATTATTGCCATCATCCACAGTTCACCGATAGTCAGAGAAGTCGTCGTCACTTATTATATTTTTAAGACTTCACCAAAATGTAACGGCTATTTTCATCACTTGGTGAGAAACCACGGAATTTCGGTATGAGTTACCACGAAATTTGGATTGGTATTCACTTTAACTAGATATTTTTAAGAGCTGGAATCAGTTCCTATTGGCCAATAGTCACCTCTAGAAAACGATGGCTTGAACTTTCCGCTCAATATTTTTGTAAAATGAAGAAGTGACAGTGTAATGTTTTTGAAATCTTTATTACGTTTCTGTGAGCTCCATTCTAAAGTAGTTACAGCAGCTAGCTTTTGGCTCAATGTTTAAAATTAACTATATAATTTCCTATATTTCGCGTAATGCACTCGATAAAGTACATAAATATTGATGTTAAAAATAAAGAATCAGAAATACTGGTTTGTTAGCAAATAGAATTTGGCAAATTATGTTGTAAATATATATAGACTCGTACGGATGTTTGACTTTCAGTATCAAAATGAAGTTAGTATTGTTGATAAGTGCCGTGGTATCCGTTACGAAAGGTGGTGAATTATTTTGGGGTGACGCTACCGAAATTACTGACATCGGATTGTTTAGTTTACAATGTCAACAGGATGGAAAAGTCAGTTTTGCAGACACTGAACTCCTATTGAATACATAAACGTGAGCATTTTCTTCTAGTTTCTAACTGCTGGGCAGAGTGGTATGCTAATGAGACAGGAATGGTTCGACAGCCCGAATCAAAAGTTTTTCTTTAAAAGCTCTCAAAGTATTATTCCCCTCATCATTTTCGTCGAATCGAAACTTATCTATTTATTTCAGAGAATAATGAAGTTTTCTGGAAACTAAGTCCTATCGATGGAAGTAAAGACATTGCTGACTACTACAAAATTACGGACGTCGGTCATGGTAAATATCATTTGAAGAGTTTGTCAAGTGGGAAATGTCTTCAGGCGCAAGGGTAATCTGTGTGGGAATTGTTTCAGTTCAATGGATTTATTTTTCTTATTTCACTCAGACGAAATGCGGTTGGTGAAAGTGAATGTATTACAGACGAACCAACACAACGTTGGTTCGCCGCTCTGGCCACATGACACCAAATGTTGGGAAGGTATACGCTACAAAAGTTTGTAATTATAATCCTTTTAATAAACACAATTCTTTGCAAAAAACAACGTGTGTTGACTAAAGTTCTAGCGAATAATCACCTAAAACAGTCTTAAAGAGAAGTGACAGGTAAAATGGCTTGAAACCGATAAGGATTGAAATTCCTCGGGCTCCTTCGCCTACTTCTACTGCATGTTAATGATACCTGCGTTTTTAGCTGATGACACTGATATAAGTCAGTGGATGATTCAGCAATAATGAACCACTCACATTATTTTTTCACAAATTCTCTACGATTTGCTAAAGCACCCATTTACAGTAAGTGTTTGGTTACGTTGTAGGATCACAATACATTAGTTTCAATTACGAACATTACTCCGAAATCTATACTAACGTAACCCTCGTAATTAAAAGTCTCAACAATTTGCAAAAATTTCTACCACTTTATTCACTCCCAAATTGAATTGTCCCGCATCCATTTCAACTACCGATGAAATAAATGAGTCAAAAGGAAATACCCATCATCAGCTTAAACCATTTTCAAATACGTTTTCTAATGCAGCAATTAGGGAAATGGTCATGACGCAAAGTTTTATAATTTGCTAAATAACTTTTAATCATGGACGATCTGAGAAAGACAATTTCATGGAATGTTTTGGTGAATGAAACGAGATAAGTCAGGGCTGGATTGTCACATGATTTTCTTCGAGTACGTGCGAAATGGTTTGAGTTTACAAAAGTACTATAGTTGATTTTCTACTTACTCACTATGTATGTATGTACTACAAAAATGTTCTTGAATTTTGAAAAGGCTGCTAGGAATTTCGCGCCCATACGGCATTAGATGTAAAACTTCCAGAATCCAGGAACTTGATAGAAACTTGAAAGTAAGTAGAAGATAATGTGTGGACGGTTGATAAATCTCTCAGTCGAAAATACCAGCGCGTAGCAATTATAGTTTACAACTATAAAAATTAAACAGGTAGTACATTCGTAAAATATCGTGACGCTTTTGGTCAAGCTCACTTAAATACACTATCGCTAAAAGCGACAATAGAGGTGGATTGTTGAAATATCATATTACCTAAAGGTAGTTGCAAATTACGTTCCTAAAGTTGGATAGCAACGTGAAAATGTTGTATATTATTATAAGTATTTTACTCATCAGTGGAGGGCAAAAGTACGATTGTATGGGCATAAGAGAGGAATTATTGAGTACATTACCCTCTTGAACCTACCTTGTTTGTCAAAGTATCTGTAACACTCTCTCATTTTTATTCTCATGATTTCACTCTGTCACATATAATTATTAGATGTAAGGTGTAGCCGTCTGTATTTATACATTTTCTTAACAATAATTATTCATCCGAACTTTACCGCCATCCCAGTTTACGCAAACGTTTCAACCGTGAGCTCCACTGCGGTCAGGATTTAGAGGATTACTGAAAACTTACGTAAATCCGACCCTGTGAATAGTACGTTTCGATACACTTACGAAAAGAAAAACTAAATTTCTTTTACACAAGAAGCACAATGCAGTTTATTATTTAAGTGAATGAAAAGCTTTAAGATATCAATGTAAGCTTTTCCACTCGCCTGGAATTCGAAACGAGATGGTGATTGTTCACTGATGGAATTTAAGTTTACAAAAAAAAACAAGAAAAGAAAAATTTGCTAGAAAAATCCAATTGTGTATTGAAGTGAATTATTGTACCAGAATAAATTTTCTTATTGAGCGATAATCCGTCATTGGAGCAAAAATGGATAGGGAAAAGCACTCTCTTCTAATTACATTGCCTAATTAGTATTCCCATTTCATCCACTCTCGAAATCAGATTGAACCAAAATTGATACAAAACTTCTTGCACTGAAAATCCCGCAATAAAATGATGTTTTTGCTGTAGGTGGTATACACAAAATCCGTCCTCTTGAAAATTGTTTAACATAAAGTATGGTTTTCGTATTTGTATGAAAGAAAAGCTAAAGTTTTTGTTTCATTTGTTTACGACATACCTTTATAATTCTTTACGCTCATTTATTACACGGTAGCATTTTAGGTACATCATAAAAACGAAAATGATACTTAAAATTGGAAAATTTTCAGCGTGGAAATTAATTCGTCAAATTAACTTTTACCTTTCAAAAGCTGTATCATGGCAAATTTCCATTTTCAATTTAGATAAAATTCATAAAATAACATTTTATAGTCCGTATGAAAGGTTTTTATACATTTGTAGCATATTATCCTCAGTTAAATAAAAAATCATTCGCTACCATGAAACAATTTGTTGTTTGTATTTTTTTCGCATTTTATTTTTAGGTCTTTTATTGAATTTATAAATTGAAGCAATGGCAATGGCTTGCTTCATTTACATCAGACGGAAAAATAGGAAAGCAAATTTAATCTCTTCTTACCTTTCCTGAGCTTTTATGATATACAAAAGGGTGGGGATTGACACAATATGCGTTGAGGGAATTTCAAGGGACTTACGCGTAAGGCCGGTAACTATTTCTAGAAAATAGAATGAAAAACGTCATAATTCCCGCTTTCAAAACCTTTGTTAGGTCATTTTTGACCCCATGTTCACGTTTTTCAAAAGAAAAAATCAAGTCACCCGAACCCAATTATCATTTTTTGCAGACTCGTGGGAAGCATAGGGAGCTTATGGCTTTACACGACGATTGTAATCATTCGAGTATGGACCCTAGATTAGGTATGAGCATCAATTATGGATGAGAAATTCCGATATGTTAAGCCAAAACAACGTATCGCATTAAAGTTCTTGTGTGAGCTTTGAGCTTCTTTTGAAATGAAAGCTCTCAAAAGTTTTTCTGGGTAAAGATACAAAAACGATCCGTCCCTAAGTTCAACCAATAATTTGGGTAGTTATCGAGATTCGATGCCCTTAACTAGACATGTACATTGCACATACGTGCAGTGGCATCACTCACAGACACATGAACGGTCAAATTTTGTACTCAATGTGAAATTGGTTGTTATTTTTATTGTGATGTTATGATTTATTGTGTAACCATAAACAAATAAGTGTAATTTTGCAGTCGTACAAACGCTTTCTTCTTTTCTCTTATTTTCCTCGTTCTTTATTTATCTAATTTGCCATTCGTGATAGCATATGGAGAATGAGAGAAATAAGAGAAATGAAGAAAACGTTTGTGTACATATATACGACTGCAAAGTTAAATTTCTTTGGTTGTAATTCATTTACGTTTGCTCCATCAATAAAATTTTACGATTCCAACTAAGAGCGCGTCCGATAAAAACGATGTTTTTCCAGAGTAACTTTTGTTAAAAAAATATTGTCAATTTCATAAAAGTACCTTAATAGCGATATAAATTAATTGTTTTTTCATCTAAGCTACTTTTCAGAGATTGTTTAGTTTTTTTAACAAACTTTTCTCTAGAAGACAGGTCTGCACTTTCAGGCAGGACACTTGGTACCGAAAATTTGAAAATGCCTTAATTCTGGAAGTAGCGAGTATATTACATTTAGTTTATAATTTGACACCTGGCTGCGTTCTTGAGCCATGTAACTGGGAATGATAAAGGCACAGCCTGGTGCTAAGCATCTGTTTTTATCAAAGAATAGGCCGTAGTGAGACCTATACGGCACATAAGTTTCCATTCGGCACCAGGCTGCGTCCTTGAGTTATGTTGAATGCAGGGGACAGCAGAAGCCAGGTGCTGAATTCAAGCTTATGTGACGTATAGAGCTCACCCCTGCCTCAGCACAGGCTGCCTTCTTTATATCCAGCTTTAGGTCCACTGTGTGCAGGCTAGTGCCGACTTCGATGATTCCTTAATTACTCTTCCAGTTAGGCGTCGTCAGAATTGCCAGCACCAGGCTGCCTTGGTTTGACAAGGTTTTAGATTCGTCAGTGTGAAGCGGTTGGAACCACGAAGCATCATCAAACTTTATAGACCATTATTACCTTGCTGATGATTTGCTCGCTCAGAGAAAGTCCCTAACTTCTAAGTCTGATTTAATTGAATCTATAAACCTTCTCCTTGGTTTATCCCTTGGCTTGGATTTTCATTATTACCTCACCCACATCGACATTTCCCTGCAGTAATGATTTTATCCATGAAAATTATGAATAAAAGCGGGGAAAAACAACAACCCTGACGAACCGCGAAAGAGTAGATAATTTCGCCGTCTATTCATACCGGGGCCCTACTCCCTGATAAAATACTCTTAATATGGCAATGGCACGCAGTAAACTCCCATTGATACTGTACCCGATCGAATGCCTTCTCCAAGTCGATGAAGCATAGTATAAGTCCATGTTCTCTTCGTTAAGCTTTTCGATAGTCTACCTGAGGCAGAAAATCTGATCTTGACCCTCTCAGAGGCCTGAAACTACCTTGAACTTCATCCGATCCTTCCACTATTTTCCTATGATTTTCCTCTACCTTTAATTATAACAATAATAATAATAATCTGCCTTAACAACCCATGATAGACTAGGGGCTAGATTAGAGATGAGCGGGTCGACCATTTTTCGAAACCCGACCCGGACCGAACCCGACCCGATAAAATTTTTCGAAACCCGAAACCCGAACTGTTTCAAAGCCCGACCCGGACCAAACGAGACACTCAAGTTTTTCGAAACTCACAACCCAAATTACTTCGAAACAAAAATTATTTCAAGGCCCGATGTCTGCATTCTTCACAGACCTTAGATTAAAACAAAATTCGTGTAATGTAAGATGATAAAATTTAGACGAGCTTTGTAAAATATAAAAAGTCAATAAAGGATCGGGACCCGAATAAAATGATGCAACAACCCGACCCGATTAAAATTTTCGAAACCCAAAACCCATGAACCCGAAAAAAACAATTCGGGTTCGGGTTCGGGTCAGGTTTTTCGAAGTTTCGGGCAACCCGCTCATCTCTACACTTAAAGAAAGAGGAGCGTTAATAAGTATCATAATCAAAGCAACAATCGAAGATTGTAAAACGTGTAGTCGAATTGTTGATCTCCTCTTTCTTTAAGTGTAGGCTAGATCATTATTTTACTAGATTCGTTATTTTGTGGTTCTCTTTTTTTAGATCCTTTCATTACCGGAAAGTTTTTACTGTGCACACACGCCCAGTGCCATCTATTAAATGTACTAGGAGCGAAACTAGTAGGAGCAGAATACCGGCACCTCCCAACAATGCTTTTTACCGGTAAGTCGTACGATGGCACTTCACTCAACTTCACATGACTTGAACCGGTTCAATCAGCTTTGTTTTTGTTAGCAGACGTGTTAACCACTACGCTATGATTGATTGATTTATTTCGCAGGTATAAAAGTTACAATTGTTGCAATTGATCACAATTATTAGCACTGAGGCCATCTTTCTTGGGCCCATTGTGCTTCTCCTGGTTTGTGTGTGTGTGTGTGTGGTGTAGTGTGATGGGGTGAGTTTTATGGTTCCTGGCTATTGTTCGAGTATGATGATTGTGGTG
>CM055404.1:7442273-7465738 GCA_029228625.1 Pseudolycoriella hygida
TCGACGTCATCGCTCCAGTTATTCCCACACATGCTAGTCTTTGCACGTGCGTTAGTTCTTTTTTCACACTAGCTGTTCCTGCCTTGCAGGACCATACCATACAGTCATAGCTTAGTATCGGTCTCACTATCTCCACTACGCTATGAAGTTGAGTCCTCTACCTTCATCTGTAAGTTAACCCATCATCTTTATCTACAATGCTACTACATTCCTCTTTTACGCCACCTTGCCTAATGTCCGTAATCATCGACCAAAATTTCTCACACTTGCCTTTTCCTATTCCTCCCAGAACTATCTCCCCTCCCGGTCTTTCGCTTCCTTGACTAGATTTTTAACCAGTTGCCTACAAACCGTATAAACCTTCCGCTTCCTATCTTGTAATTGTATAATTTCCTTTTTTTCAATACCGCCTCCTTCAACCTATTTTTTTGTTTCGAGCCCCGCCAGCGACACTGCCCACACATTCCTCAGCTACATTCGCCCACTCAGTATCAATGTCCCGCGGAGTTTGCCTTCGGCAAATTTTGCCAAAAAACGAGACCTAGCTGCCTCTTCCCTAAATTTGCCTACACGAAATAGGCAACTTACAACCTTCTTCCTTTTAGTCTGACAGAGCTTGCCTACCGACAGATGGATACCCAAAAGTAGTGTTCAGAACCGAAAACACTCGTGTCGCTAACTACCTGTCTCCTCGTCTGTTCTATAATCATAATCAGTTATATTTTTAATTTTTGCGGATATTAAATCGGAAATTGCTACCAACTTCACTCTAATTGCAAAGTTTGACATTTCTGAACAACCAAGTGACAGCAGCAAGTTGACACGTGATGTTGAACGCGTGTATTTATTGATAGTGTCTGCGATCTCTCGTTTATTTTTTTGGTTGACCGATTCGAGTCACATCCCAATGGATTTTGCTAAAAGCATTTTAGAAAAATATGGTTGGAACGAAGGTGAGCTGAGAAATATTTACACAAACATTTTTTTCATTTATCAATATTAATAACAATGACATGGAAACTAACTTTTCGGTCGTTTTCACAGGCGAGGGAATCGGCAAGAATTCCGATGGTATTGTGAAGCCCATTAAGGCTAGTCTTAAATTTAACACAGCCGGATTGGGCCATAATAGAGCAGATGAATTTAATAACCACTGGTGGGAGAAGGCATTCAACGATGCTGCCAGTAATATCAATGTCAACGATAGCACAGACAAAATCTCCGTGTCATTAAAAAGTGGTGAATCGATTGAGGTATAATTATTTCTTTAGTTGATTTTGCGGCTCTGTACTATATACTACTATACTACAACAGTATTCAGCAAGCGGTTATTCGGCGAAGCAATTTTCGAAACAAAAAGCTGAGGGGAAATCTTATGACGGTAATTTCAAGAAAAGCAAAAAGGTTTTGCATGGTCTTAATGCATCTGACAGCGATAGCAGTGATGATGCCTGCAAAATGAAAGCATCATCACCAGCCATTTTCACAAATGTACTAAGTGATAAAGAACTTGTAGCAGCATGCGGTGGACGAACGGCACACAAGTAAGTTTTCACACTTTGCGTTGCTTCAATTCAACATTCTAATTGTGAATAAACTTTCGTCTTTTGTCAAGAGGGGCACGTCACGGATTAACGTTAATGGGTAAGTTGAGCCGCATTCAAGCCCAAGACGAACAGTTGTTAGCCCAAATGCAAAAAATTGAGTCAAACACTAACACCGATGAATCGTGGACGACGGTCAAAAAAAGGAAAAAGCGCAAAAATAAAGATCCATCAATTGATGTTGATATGCCTGTCGAAGTTAAACCAACTGAAATCAACACCAGCGCTACATCTGATGCGGCTGCATCATCATGTATCGACCATGGTGTCAAACATTTGTCTAAAAAGAGTAGGAAAAAACAACGAGCAAGGGTTGAAAAATTGGCAGATATTCTAAGCAAATCGACCTTGGACGATAATGCTATTGGTCAACAAGTTCAAATGGACAACGACAAAAGTCGCAAAAAGAAGAAGAAAGCGAAGAAAATGAAAACTGCAGATAAAGAAACATTGGAGCAAGGGATGGAACAAAATGAGGTCGTACATGAAACACGAAAACGTAAAAAAACAAGTCGTAAGGAACAAATGAGAGAAGCGATACAAATAGCCGCACAACGGAACGGAGAAAACGAAAAAGATAGTGGTCTTGATGACAATAAATTTAAGAAAAAAAGGAAATTACGAAAACTTGATACTGAAGTTGATTTTTCAAGTGGTGGCGAAGCAATTAAGCGTGTCCGTAAATGCGAAGCAGTCGAAGATTCACCACAGAAGCCAATTACTCCTCAACAAGTGCTGAAGGAACATAGACGTTTAACAAAAATTACCAACAGAATGGAACGGATATGGCCTTTTTAGCTATAGTGAAATTGAACTAAGTTAAAATAAAAGATTTTGATACGTAAGGCTGAAGATATTGAGAACTATAAAAACTTGTTGAGACTCTTACTTAACAGTGAGATCTTGAAGTGCCATCATGACTATGTTAACAATACAGAAAATATTCTTAAAAACATAAGCAAACAAAATAGATGGTGCAGAGAGACTCGAACATATCTAAATAAAAATGAACAACCAATTCAATGTTTTATGTTCTTTTTGAACTTTAAAATTTTAAAAAATCCACAGAAATTATCCAAGGTAAGCCCTACCGAAGTACGTCTTATGACCATAAAATTCTTAAAAAATTCCTTAAAATTATAAAAAATCCCTCAAATCTTAAATTTGAGTATTTAGGAATTTTTTAAGAATTTCATGGAAAAATCAAGTTCCCAAAAATTAGCCATGTTTATGACATCTGAGACCATTGATTTCGTTGGCCGAAATGTTCTCCTCTGCAGCACATCAAAAATAGAATCAACGTAGTTTCTACAAAAAATCTTGAAACTAATTTCTCTAAAATGTAATTCTCACGAACTCTGCCTTTCTGAAATACGTGTTCTCTAAAATTTTATTCTCTTCAGCTACTACTTTGCCTTTGAAAGCAATTTTCTAAGTGCCATAGTTCTAGAGATATGAGTCATCCCTTCCAATTCTAGAAGTCTTCATATCCCAGGATTGGGCTATTTTTTCCCAAAACCTTGAAACACTAGTTCTCTAAAATTTTATTCTCAACCACTTTGCCTTAGGAAGCAACTTTCTTAGTTCTAGAGATATGGGTCATACCGCCCAATTCTAGAAGTGGTCATATCCCAGGATTGAGCCATTTTACCTTAAGCCCTGAAACACCTGAAACTATATATCCATATTGCATAGTTGAGCAAATAGAGACGAACAACCATCTGCTTCCGTATATGGCCAAGAAACTCAATTTCGCCCATTCTATTGGTCCCAGTGCCCAGACCTCTGACCCGATTTCCACAAAAAAAAATCCCAGTTTTGTGAGATCAAATGCTTTCATTTGACACCAAAATGAATAATTTCCGTGATATACTTGCTGAGATATTTGCGAAAAAGTTTCACCGACCCCATAAAAGCCACGTTTTTGGTCACTTTTTCGACCATATCTCCGGAACCACTAGACCGATTTTGCTCATGCTTTGAACTTTAATTATGGGACATATGTACCTTTCAGGAAAAAAGGGTGATCGGTGCAGTCTTTTAGAAAAAAAATGACGGGACGGACAAACGAACATTTTTTTTTTCACTGAAGACATGTGTAGTTACATCAAAATACATTTGTTGCAAAAGTTTCAGAATGAGCAAAGAATTTAATGTTTCTAGTGTCGAAAGCCCCTCCTGAAATAGGGTAAGTGAACCGGTTACGGGCCCTGTGTTAGTTACGAGCCTTGTGTTAGTCACGAGCCTTTCTTTTGTTTTTTTTTTTTAGAACAAAGGAAAAGACAATAGGGGCCCGCAACTACAGCCATTTCCAAACAAGTTCGTAACCGGTGCTTTTACTCTACGTCTTATAAAAAAAGGCCGAAAAAAATTTGGGCCGAAAAAAATTTTAGTCGAAAAAAGTTTTCATCGAAAAAATATTTAATTTTCGTTTCGAACACGCGTATCCCGTCAGCATCACAGTTTTGATTTGCTATAACGTGCTCTTTATTCGTTAATTTTGAGGCCTAGTAGAGGACTGGTAGGAGGATTATATGGAGATTGATTGACGGACTAGGTGGAGATTGAGAGGCGCATTAGGGAGGGTTCACAGCACGTGTTTAACCGTACGGGGATTAGGTGATGCTTCAGAGTCAAAAGTCTATTTCTGTTGTATGAGGATGAGTATACAGATTTCGATCATTTGAGACCTCAAACTTCATCCGAATTCATTCTAGACTGCTGAGTAGTCTCTTTTTAAACAGTTTTCTAGACCGTTTGAGACCAAAAGAGTAGTCTCATTTCATATATTTTTTGGACTTTTTGAGACCAAAGAGTAGTCTCATTTCAGATATTTTTGGACTTTGTGAGACCAAAGACTAGTCTCATTTAAGATATTTTTGGACTTTGTGAGACCAAAGAGTAGTCTCATTTCAGACATTTTTGGACTTTGTGAGACCAAAAAGTAGTCTCATTTCAGACATTTTTGAACTTAGTTAGACAAAGAGTAGCCTCATTTCAGATATTTTTGGACTTTGTGAGACCAAAGAGTAGTCTCATTTCAGATATTTTTGGACTTTGTGAGACCAAAAAGTAGTCTCATTTCAGATATTTTCGGACTTTGTGAGACCAAAGAGTAGTCTTATTTCAGATATTTTTAAACTTTGTGAGACCAAAGAGTAGTCTCATTTCATACATTTTTGGACTTTGTTAGACCAAAGAGTAGTCTCATTTCAAACATTTTTGGACTTTGTTAGACAAAGAGTAGCCTCGTTTCAGATATTTTTGGACTATGTGAAACCAAAGAGTAGTCTCATTTCAGATTTCAGACGACTTCTGAGTTTTTTTATATTTTTTGAATTCGCTTGAGACTATCTGAGACGTCTTATTCCAATTTTTTTCTCAGCTTTTTTCCTTGAGTTCACTTGAGACTATTCGAGACGTCTTATTCCAGTTTTTTGTGAGTTTTTTTTTATTCTTTGAGTTCGCTTGAGACTATCTGATACGTCATTCCAATTTTTTTCTCAGTTTTTTCCCTAAGTTCGCTTGAGGCCATCCCAAACGTTTAATTCCAGTTTTCTTCAGTTTGTTTTACCAAAACATTTTCCCAAAATGAGTGCACTCAATGGTCTCATAAAAACATTTTCCGAAAATGAGTGCACTCATTGGTTTCGAGCAATCCAACAAAAAATATTGCAAATACTCATTCGGTCTCGAACAGTCTCGCTAAATGTTTAAAAAGAGACTACTCCTTCGATCTCGTTCATCGATAGTTCATCCACAAACTCAACGATCGAAAAAAAAAATAAGTTTGAGACCAAATTCGCCTGAAAAAATGTCATGAGACTGAAATGAGACCTTCGAGAGTACGTTTTTCATAGTTTCATGAGTTCAGAATTTTCACTCGGGATCAGTGATCTCCTTGATTCAACAAATTTCATGGAGAGTTTGAGACATTGAGTATATTAGCGGGCTTATTGATAAATTACTAAGCTTGAAGCGAACTATTTCTCTGTCACCTGGTAACAACGTGATAAAAGGAAATCCCACTTCCGTAAGTTTACAAAAGCCCCAATCCAGTCCACTTCTTCGTACTGCACAATATGCACTTATTGAAAATTCTACTCCTGTTGCTACCTAAACATAGCTCACCTGCACTACAAACGAATGAAAACAAATTCCCGCCAACAGTTTCATTTTTGATCGTCATAGCAGCAGGCAATGTTAAGATTCGCATATGTAGACAAAACTCGATGTACGCTCGATATTGTATGTCAACATTACACACGTGTAATATAAATTGGATTAGTGTGCATTGTGCATCAGAATACTAAAGTTTTAATCTGTCCTCTGTAGTCGAATTTTGTCAGAAAACTTTCAAGTAACTTTCAGGACGTACATTTAATGAACAATTCCAAAAAATTCATCAGTTTACCGAATCAAATTAAATTTAGAACAATTCTAGCCCAGAAGCATTAAGAACTTTGTACCGTACCATTTAACTGTGTGGTACACCGCTTACATGAATCGGAGTCTTGTATTCAAGCTCATTTGTGCTAATCGCTAACAAATGCATGGAACACAAAAGTTATTACACCATTCGTAAGAACAGAGCAATGCATTTCTCATTAAATAAAGAGATTCCGCTGGCAACACTTCCACAGTTAATAACTTATTTCTGCTAAAATTTATAATGAACTATATACCCATAAGTATGCAAGTTTTGCCATATGCGATGGCGCTACATTTCGTGCTTCATACCAACTAACTACACCCATACTGTATGAACAGCATCGCTTTTGTTAAGCTTTATATGACACGAGATTTACTACCTCATCGAGATTTCAATTGCAGATATTTTTCTTTATAGTGCAATTTGGTCATAAATTTGGAGCAGAATATAAACATAAACTTTGAACGTACTCGTAATAGGAGCATTTCCAGTCGGTATACAATGTTGTGTTTGTTTTTAGTGGGTACGACTCTGAATTTTGAGAGTACAATGAATGTGAATTGGGATTTTATATAAATGTCCATTTTGGCAATGTTCCAACCGTAATCTTTGCATTGGCTTGTTTCCCTGAAATTGTCCAATAGACTGAATTTTTCACTTATTGGAAAATTGCACTTGAACTTGATGTCAGTGTACGTATTATGAATGGATTAAAGTTTACCACCCCATGTAGTAATTACACGCCCTGAAATTAATATTGAATTTCCATTTGACGAAGATAGCATAAGAAGAATAATGTTACAAAGGACAGTGCTCTGTCCGCATTCTTCCAAAGAAAGTTTACGTTTTTTTGTACACTTTATGAATGCCTTTGATGGAAAATTGTTGAAAACTTTAGTGTTATTGCCTGCAGTATACTCGTTCGTGTAAAAACGGGGTATACGTTAACAAAGAAAAATAAAAGTTTTTGATAGAACTTTTTCATTAAGTCACTTTTTGTATTTATTTTGCCGTGTGGATGTACAACACATTCTGTAGAGGGCAAGTTTCAGGAATCTTGTAATTTTAAAGATTCAATGCTGTGTGTGAGGTTACAACAATTATTCCATTTTTGTAGGCTTAGGTGGGGTTCATACGTCAGGTGAGAGGGCAGATACGTTCAAAAAGCATCTTATTTGGTGCCACCGAATGGGAGAGACAAACATCGATGAATAATTTTACTAGACGTAGGAGTGAGTGATCCATTAGGTTTTGTAGCGAGAACTTTGAACAATTAAGCGTTTTCATGGACAAACAGATTACGCCTTGTAAAACTTTGGAAACAGGATTAAAAATGTACCTTCAATAAATACTAAATTTTGCATTTCAGCATGTATGGGGAAGGGGGTGCCAAGAAATTTATTCTCAAAACCAAAGTTTTTTTTTTTAAATTTACACTTTTTCTAAAATTCAAGGTGACGAGACTTAACGTTTAGATTATGCCGAAAACAGACGATAAAGTTCTGAATGTGTTTTCATTGTTCTATTTCCTACGACTATACTAGATTTCATGAGGATGATTGTTACAACTGTCAAGTCAGAATAAGAATTTTTCTACCTTGAAACGAAATTGTTGCAACTGTCGACGAACAGAAGGATGAAAACATTCTATCTTTACCGTCTGTTTTCGGCATTAGGATTGCCACCATTGTACGTACATCCTTCCGTACATTTCATCATTTTTCTAAATACATTTTTTCGTACGAGGGGGAGGGGGTGGTTGTTTTATTAGGCCGAGTAGTATGATGCACTTTAGTCAATACAGCACAGTATAATACAAACGCCTATACAAAATGCCAAAGCGCTCATGCTGGACACTGAAGCCAGTCTTGTAGGGCTCATTGTGTGGTCTCCTAGTTCATTTTTGCAAAGTTATATGTAGGCTAGATAGAGCAGCCATTTGATGTCTGCAATGAAGGATAAAACGTCAGGCAATGTTACCTTTGGGATTTTCTCTAGTGTTAGGCAAAAGTCACCCATGTACTTTGAGCTCTGCATCGACAGGGCAAGACAGTTGCACAAAAAGTATTTCGCCGTTTCTGCAGTTCGGGTCGCTGCTAAGTCCCATTTTGTTCAAATGGTATCTTTAGTAGTTGTGCCTCGTTAGCCTCCTCCTACTAACAATCTAAGCCTTGCCTTGTCTAAGCTTAAGAGATATTTCGTGACCTTAGAGTTGCATCCCATCAAAAACTTTTTCGGGGAGGGGGGGGGGGTACTAAAAAAGTAATTTTTTGTGTAAGTACTTCGTGGACGACACTTAAAGAATGCCGCAACGCCTCGGGCGATATGATGAAATACAATAGTATATCCGCCCTGGGTGCTATTACAGTCCAGGATGCTATTGACATACTATATGTCTCACTACACTTCATTCACGCCCATATAAATTATTTGCGCATGCCCTCTGAATTGTTACCATTTTGTACGTTTTCGTGTAATTGAAAAAATGCTTTCGCATTAAGTTGTAGTGTTAAAAGCACCCGGAGTTTGTTATGAATGCTCTATGGGCGCTATTAATGTCCTGGTGGTTTTGCTGGTGTCCTGGTGGTTTTGCTGGTGGTGGTGGTGGTGTCCTGGTGGTTTCGCTGGTGGTGGTGGTGGTATCCTGGTGGTTTTGCTGGTGGTGTCCTGGTTTTTTTGCTGGTGTCCTGGTGGTTTTACTGGTGGTGGTGGGGGTTTTTACGTTTTTCATTTTTTAAATTTTGACATTTCCAAATTTTGATCTAGTTAAGACTTCTCTGGTGGTGGTGTCCTGGTGGTGATGGTGGTGTCCTGGTGGTTTCGCTGGTGGTGGTGGTGGTATCCTGGTGGTTTTGCTGGTGTCCTGGTGGTTTTGCTGGTGTCCTGGTGGTTTTGCTGGTGTCCTGGTGGTTTTGCTGGTGTCCTGGTGGTGGTTTTTAAGTTTTTCACATTTTAAATTTTGACATTTCAAAATTTTGATCTAGTTAAGACTTCTCTGGTGGTGGTGGTGGTGTCCTGGTGGTTTTGCTGGTGGTGTCCTGGTTTTTTTGCTGGTGTCCTGGTGGTTTTGCTGGTGGTGGTGGGGGTTTTTACGTTTTTCATTTTTTAAATTTTGACATTTCCAAATTTTGATCTAGTTAAGACTTCTCTGGTGGTGGTGATGGTGGTGTCCTGGTGGTGATGGTGGTGTCCTGGTGGTGATGGTGGTGTCCTGGTGGTTTCGCTGGTGGTGGTGGTGGTATCCTGGTGGTTTTGCTGGTTTCCTGGTGGTTTTGCTGGTGTCCTGGTGGTTTTGCTGGTGTCCTGGTGGTGGTTTTTAAGTTTTTCACATTTTAAATTTTGACATTTCAAAATTTTGATCTAGTTAAGACTTCTCTGGTAGTGGTGGTGGTGTCCTGGTGGTTTTGCTGGAGGTGATGGTGGTGTCCTGGCGGTTTTGCTGGAGGTGATGGTGGTGTCCTCGTGGTTTTGCTGGTGGTGGTGTCCTGGTGGTTTTGCTGGTGGTGGTGTCCTGGTGGTTTCGTGGTGGTGTCCTGGTGGTTTTGCTGGTGGTGGTGGTGGTTTTTACGTTTTTCACTTTTTAAATTTTGACATTTCAAAATTTTGATCTAGTTAAGACTTCTCTGGTGGTGGTGGTGTCCTGGTGGTTTTGCTGGTGGTCATGGTGGTGTCCTAGATTTGTAATTTTCCCCTGAACGCTAAGAAAACCTACTGCACTGAACACTGAGCGATATTAAAAGCGGGGCGATGTTGTTATACATGTGAGGCTCATATAAATTTTTGAAAGTTATTTCGCAAGAGATGTTTACGTTTTTCTATTAAAGAGTAGCGCCTCGTTTGGTTTATTTGAAGTCGAAACAAGTTGAATTTGAAAAGAAAATTATGAGCTAAGAAAACAATAGTTTTGCATGGATACACTTAATTAACAAACGTATTAAGAACATTGCAATTACTCCAATGGGTATAAGACCACCGCAAGTATATTTCGACAATCATTGTGAACAAATAACCCATTCTGGAGTATGAGACTGTATATCATCCACGAATTAGCAAGAAAACATCCGAGTTTTGAAACGAAACGACAGAGTAGATTCATTAATTTATTCGAGTTCAAGTAGAGTTGGTGTTCTTTCAAAGTACGTTCCATTTTTCATTCGAAGTCACATAAATAGAAAAAAAAATCCTAGGAAAAATCTTTGTCACCAGATATCAATTAAACTGAATCCTGTGGCTTGATTATTATAATGTTTTGAACGACACAGCCGTACTTCTTTAAACATGAAACTTTGAAATTAGTAAAAGAAAAAGAGAAAGAAAGAAATGAAAAGCGGTAATTACTGCAGATTTTTATTTTCTCGTTGTCAGCTGTGATAGAGAAAATGTAAAATGGATATATTCATCGCAAAATTAATTACACTTTTCAAAAGATTCCTTTTTCAATTACATTCTCGCTAATTGCAAATGCAAATATGAACTCTGCATCTTTTGATTCTTCTCATTAATGCAGTGTGGTCCAAAAAAATTTAAAAGCATACAGTCGTACGTTTATATTTTGTTGCAATTTCGCTTTTTTCTACTCAAAAAACGATGGCATAAGGTAAAAGTGTAACAAAATAAAAACGTTTGGTTGTAGAAAAATAGGGTTGACCGCCGCAGCGCAGTGATCGACTCTGTTACAATATTGTCGTCTTTGAACTTACCTAGATTAGTAGCAACTTCACTTTAGTTACTATCATGGTAACATTATTATAACGAAGTTGGTTGCAGTTGAAATAAGAGCAACGAATTAAAAATATGTACAACGACGAGCGTGCTAGTTTTTCAAATTTCTTTTCAAAATCATGTTCATCTCTGAGGCTAGCGTACAAAAACGATTCTGCATCATCTGAAAGCCACCTGCTAACATGCCCTACAACGCATAAAAAACCTAGCCACGTTATCAGATGAGAGATTTTCATATATTTTCTCTCACAAATTCTCGTCGTTAGGTTTTTTATGCGTTGTACGGCAGTGACGGTCAGAGGAAACAATATCACGGAAATTCATCTTTGCTGACGATCTTGCGATTGGCATAGTTACAATATGACTATGCGTTAAACATGCAGTATTAAATGTGGATCTGGAGAGATTGGCTAAGTACTACGCGGCACAGAGATTAAAAGCGAATCCAACTAAAACGGAAGTGGCAACTTTCCATCTCTCAAACCGAGATGCCAACCGAACAATCAGCGTAAAAATCTATGGCGAGCCAGTCAAATACAATTCGACACCAAACTCGGGATTGAATTGGACCGCTCACTGACGTACAAACCTGATTTGGACGGGCTAAAAATGAAGTTGAAAACGATATGCAACATTATTCAAAAACCAGCGGACTGGGGACGTCAGCCCAACATTAGTGTACTCAACAGCAGAGTATTGCTGCTCTGTTTGGTCGCACAGCACACATGTCAAAAAAGTGGACACTACAATAACTTGCCGCGGGCTGCAAACCTCACACTCGTCAAAAACATTATATTTTTCCTAGTAACGTAAATAACTATTCCTCGAGATCCGAAGAACTTTTGTATTCCCAGACAAACAACTTGAGCTGTTGTCATACCTCATTTCATACGACTTTTACTATAAAAGTAAAAACCTTCTATGTTCTTTTATTAACTTATCCGCATTACCTAGCAGCGCTATTAAGGTACATTATTAAATAAGTAAAAAAGCCATACAATGACGTAAAAAGTGAAATAAACAACGATATTTTCATAAAAACTAAGTATTTGACAGCTTATATTAATTTCCGAGCAAAACTAATGCCGTGTTATTAACCTAATGAACTTTTAACGTAGCGGATAAATTACATGTAATGAGAACGCTATAGGAATGGGGTGATGATATAATTGCATTCACTTTATGGGTGCAAATAACAAACGATTAGCTGCTGAACAATTTCCGATGAGTATTTCACGTGGGTGGTTTCAATGGATATGGAAAGTTGGAGCGTTTGCATAATAAACAATTGCAGATAATAGAGAGCTTGCTATCAACTGAAAATGAAAATAATTAAATTATGTGAAAAGCTGGAAACTAATTGGCTGTTTCGTTGTTGAAATTTTACTTCCAATTTTTAAATTGCAATATTTTTTAATTGTTGGTTGCTGTCAATCCCAATTATTTGGAAATTGCAAATAGTAATTTATGCAACTAGTGAAAGAAAGTTGAAAATTAAATTTCGAAGTTGAATTATAGTTCGCGCTACATCCCAACTTTGTACACTTTACTGCTCATTCAAATGTTATGAATAACCAGAATTATACGCTGTTGGGATACCACAACTTTTAATTTCGCGTATATCATGCTCGGAGCGGTAGCGGAGAGCGTGACGCAGTCCCCACACCCCAAAAAAACGTCCACAAACCCAAAAACCTCCATACAAAAACCTTTGGGACAAGACACGATGTATAGGCGAACTTTTGAGTTTTTTCCCCTCGCCCCCTCCCCCTCCAAATTGTTTTTAAAAACGTCGCAGCAGCTTTCCAACAAGCCCTCACTCATCAAAATCGGTTGAAAACGAGCCGAGATATCGCCAATCAAAGATGACCAATTTCCATACATTGATGGTAAAATCTGCTTTGCAAGTAATAACAATTTTATTCCTGTGTGTTGTGTCAACGATCTATCTACTTTTTTTTTCTCGAGAACCGCTCGAGCGATTTCCTTAAAATTTTCAGGGAACGTCAGTCTCGGCCCCAAATGAAAAATTTCATATGCCGCTTTTCCAGGAAAATTCTGGAAAAGCTGTTGCATGTGGAAAAGAGGTCAATTTGGGTAATGCTCGCAGTTTCCGAATTTTAGCTCCGAAGTGACGATAGCTAGAGAGTTGGTTTCTTCGGTAGAGTTATAGAGTTTGGTCAGGAGAATTTTTTGGGATCTTAAGAAAATGGCTGCCAGCGGTCAAACTGGCGCCATCTTGAATTTTCCCAAGCAATAAATTAGGTTTTTTTGGTTTTCGAATTTTAGCTTCGGAATGACAATACTTAGAGAGGTTTCTTCGGTAAAGTTATAGAGTTTGATAAGGAGAATTTTTTGGGATTTTCAGAAATCTGCCAAAGTGACGCCATCTTGGATTTTTGTAAGGTATAAATTATGCTTCTTTGGGTTTTCGAATTTTTGCTCCGGAATGATAACACTTGCAGAGTTGGTTTCTTCTAGACAGTTATAGAGTTTCATCAGGAGAATTTTTTCAATCACCGATGCTTCACAGTGGAATCACTGAGATGATTCACAGTGGAATCACAGATGATTCATTCACAGTGAAATCATAGATGATTCACAGTGGAATCATCGATGATTCACAGTGGAATCATCGATGATTCACAGAGGAATTAGCGATTATTCATAAGGGAACGACATTTACAGTGTGTGTGTCTTCAATTACGAAATGGCTTCCTTGTGTACGTTGCGTAAATAGTCACTTCCATAAATAATTTTGGCTACTTGCACAATATGCAAGTAGTTTCTTTTTCTTACCTTATGCAAATAGCCAACACTGCGTGGAAATAGCATCTACCTTTAAATTATAATAATATTTCGAAATCCACTCATAACTGCATACCATTTTTACATGGTTAATAGCGAACGAAAATAGTATTTTTTATCATCTTCACCGTTGAATATAGTTGATAAAAGTTTCTTGGGCTAGGTGGAGGATGGAAAGCCACGAAACTGCTTCCAATTATCGTAAAAATTAACAGCCGCATTATGATGAAAGATACAAGGAAGAACTTTGCATGATGAGATGACTCCATTTTGCTATCGGCTCGCTCATCAACCTATACAAAATAACGAAGCTGTTCATCATTCACTCTACTTACGTAAATGCTTGTGAACATTAAATCAATGAACATAATCCAAATCCCCACAAACATTATGGTTGATAGTTTTATTGAATGTCATAAACCGATTAATGAGCCAACAAATATGCGGAACGCATTAAGCATCTCATGTACACAATGCAATGTCAATTTGAAAAAGAATCCCTGTTTACGTGGAATAATACACCCAAAGCTAAAAGCACTAAACTTCAACTGCAAAAAAAGCTAACGACTAAATAATTGGAGCAATCAATTTACAAAGAATTTCCTGTTCGTTTTCACCAATTTTCTTTTCCTTTGGGCAATTTCATTTGTAAGTTGAATTAATATACGCGAGGAAAAACAGTAGATGTTTCTTTTGGTATAGCTCTGTGTTTTTGATGACCAATCAACTATTTTTTTTTCGTACTTTTTGTCAGGATATATTTTTGTTTTGCTGTACATACGACCCTTTTCCAGGAAATGTGAAGGATATACGAACGGTGTGTGTTATTCTTTGTTGTTTTCATGTTGATTGATTGTTAATAAGTAGAATAGACGTTTATGGAATACCAAATGAATGAATGACTATATCCTCGTTAGAAAATAGGTTTATTGTTTCCAACATGAATCAAATAACCGTAAGAATATTTTGTCGTGAATGTCTGCAGTTGGCATTTTAGGAAACGTTTATAGCAAATAAAGATCCATAAATGACATCATGTAATTTTCATTCGATACAATAAATTTTCTTTCGAAATCTGTACGTAGGAGAGCCCTAGTTTCATCACACTGCGTTACAAAAACACTTTAAATCTCAAAATTAAATATTCACGAAAAACCTCAAAATATAGTGTTTAGTTTGGCCCACACTACAGCTTGAACCACTCAACAGATTTCCACTAATTTAATTTTCGTGATTTTCTGATGTCCACATCTTTCATTCAAAACCTTGTGAAAAAGTGAAAAAGTTCCACCACAAAACCTTGTGAAAAAGTGAAAAAGTTCCACCACAAAACCTTGTGAAAAAGTTTCACCAACCACGTTTCTGACCACTATTTCGACCGCAACTTCGACAAGTTTCGACCGATTTTGTCCAAATTCAATCCCGTAATCAATTTGCTGATTATCTTTCAGGGAAAAAAAGTTTCCGAAAATCGGATAAGATTTACCCGATTTATGTAGAAAAAACACGTCGGGCCCTAGTAGAGATTCAGTTTTACAGCCCTATCTGAGTCCAAAAACTCAAAATTAAAATAAGTTTCTTCTATAGATTGTCAGGCATGCTCAGACTTTCAAAAAAAAAAAAATATTGTGAAAATCGGAAAAGATTTGCTCGAGTTATGTACAAAAGGCCAAAAACCACTTAAACGGCCCTAGCTCATCGGATTTTTCAATTCCCTTTTAGAAAAAAAAAGTTTTTGAAAATTGGTTGAGTTTTATTTACTCAAGTTATCGCAGTGACGGACGGACGGGCATTTTTTTTATTGCTGATTCGTCATCTAGGGACCACAATCGATGCTACCCCCTAATCCCGTGTCGAAACTGGGCTGGTTACAGACGTCTCCGTCGTTGTAAACGCATAAGACCCTTTTCGTTCTTCGTACGGGTCTAAAAATATAAAGGAAATGGCAATAAGACGTCCTATACTTTTTCTGATTTTTCGACCTTCCCCCTCTGCCTCCTATATTTTCCTATGCTTATAACTGATGAGACATCGCGGTAAACGGGTAAGCCCGGATACTTCGTACGAGTTTAAAAACTGTTTCATGGTTTATCGTAACGTAACTGTATTTGATGAAAGAAACACAGAAATTATATTTCGTCTGTTAATCAGAGACCGTTTGGGAGCTAAGTAAATACGGATAACAGCTGGCTCAACTGCACGAAACTCGTTCATAAACTAATGAAGTGAATGTTATGATGCTGTCATTATAATGTATGATAGAGCCTACAATGTAGTGATGGTAAACAAGCAAGAAAGTGGATGATAAAAAGGTTGGAATGGGTAATAGCGCGAGGTGTTCAAACTTCAACATAAAATATGTACCGAGTGTTAAAATTAGTTACTTATGCTACAAGAATTGTAGAGCAGGGGTGGCCGTCCTTCGTTTTTATTTGTGCAAGTAACACTCAACGTGAAGTTTTCTGCAGTTGCGACCGAAGCTGATTTCATTGCAAACAAAATCAGCTGATTTCATTAATTAATTTACCAAAGTCAGCTGACTTCACTGAAAGTTTCAATAATCAGCTGATTTTGTTTGCTATGAAGTTAGTATCGGTTGCAACTGCAGCTAACTTCACGTTGAGTGTTACTTGTACAAATAAAAACAAAAGACCGCCACCCCCTGCTGTACTGCCCTAATTTGCATAAGAAACTTAGTGTGAAAGAGACAAACAATTTTGTATGGACTTTTGCATGGATTTTTTTTTCTCTCTTTCGCACTGAGTTTCTTATGCAAATTACGGCAGTGTAGAGATACTTCAGGTATCAATGGAAATATAAAATAATCTACCTTAATATGAAGGGTTAGGGGCTAGATAATTATTTACGAGCGATCTATGATGAACACAAGGAGCGAAAGTAGTAGGAGTAAAATAAGGCTGCCTCTCAACAATTGAAGACTTTGGAAGAAAAACAAGATAAAGCAATTGAAAGTGAACGTACTCTCATATACAAACACGTATGTGTTTTCAACATTATCGACATTATCTCTGTTTTCAGTGTATTTTTTGTATGGAAAACCTTGAAAACAGCTGAAACTTGATAACAAGTAAATTTATAAGCACACGACGGTATTATACATGGGAGCAGGTTCACTTTCAATTGCTATATCTTGTTTTTCTCCCGAAGTCTTAAATTTCTTTTACCAATAGGCCGTGGGAAACCTTCGTCGGTTATTGTTTTCAAATCTGACAATCCGGACAAATCTTTCTGTGGTTGAGTTTTGGACTTTCGTATACTAGGGACTCATTCTCATAGTAACAGACGTGTTAACCTCTACGCTATTGAAACAAAAAGTATACAACATCACAAGTCTCATCAAATTCACTCGTTTCATAAAAATGAAATTGCGGGACATTTCTAGACGAAGATTTCTTAACGTTACACCGACCATGAAAACTGGTTGAAATATTATACGATTATAGAACAGATCAAACTTAATTATTTTTCTCAAGAATGTTTATGACAGTTCTTCGTTTGCTTTCTTTCTTTTTTATTATTTTCTTTGCTATCATTTAGTAGAACGAATAAACATAATGTTTGCTCAAGAAAAAATGGTTAACATGATGTCTATCAAACGAAATAATGTGCGACGTAAACGTCGTTTCTTGGGAAGACTGAACGGAATACAAGGATTCGAATTACAGAATCTGGCGGCAAATTGAATATATTTGGATGAATTGTCAGAAACGAATTAATTTGACGACTTTCAGACAAAGCCAAACCAAATTTAACTTTAAACTTTTTCGTCTTTTAAAATACACATATTCTTGTCGTTTGTATCGCTTTTATGGTCTTCTCTTCAATTTGGAAGATTTGTTTTTATGTGTGTTTTAAGTCTTTGAAGAGTTTCCATAAATGGAAGTTTAATTATATGTTGAATATGTTACACACACTGAACATAGAGCTCCTCTGAATTGTTCGCGTTACAAGTTCATGTTAAATAAGCAATTTATCGAAGCGAGAATGGTGCTATTTAAGACGCCGTTAATTTGGTGACAATTATGTACACTTGAGCTAAATTTTCTTTGTGAAATTGGTAACTTTGTCGTGCACGACTCAGTTAATTTATATTTTTCCAGCTTTGAAATTAGCATCATTCGAGGTAATGAAGTGATTGTTACAGTTGTTATGGATGAAATCCCGAACTAATTTGGGATGTTAATTTAAGACATGTTTCCCTTTGTTTTCAACATCAAATTCGGAGGAATCGTCCGTGTCATTCATATCCCTAAAATAACGCTTCAGAAGTTTGATAAAGTTTTAATTCTATGCGAAAATTGGTATAGAGATGGGTATTGGATTGCACTACCCATCGGATTAAGGTAAGATTTTCATTGAATTTCATAAATCTGAATTTAAATTAAATAAAACAGCGGGAAATTGTTTTGTACTGTTGTCTGGTGCATGAAAACTTTTATGTTGTACATTTGTTAGTCTTCCACTTCATGTTTTTCCAGGGTATACGATAGAAAGCCTGGGACTTTCATGGAACAGTTCGATAGAATGAACAACAGTTTAACGTTAAATGACATTGTTTCCGAGCGACCGACGCTAAAATGAATATGCATCTAAAAATGAATTTATTTACTTTTCTAGGGAGGTAATGCGACCGTTCACTCCTTAGGGAATACCCTTCACCTCGCTTGTAAACCGAAATAGTATATTACAAGAGGGAAATGATTTCACATCATGTATCACTACGAGTAAAAGCACCTCGGGCTCTAGCCCTCGGATACTCGCTAAAGAAAGCGGAAAAACGTTGAAAAAACATATGAAGGGACCCGCACGTATCAGAATAGATGAACAGAGTTGATGTTACGATAAGACTCGCACGTATTTAAGTAAATATTGCCTCAGCTCTTAGTGTATGAAATGCGGGAATGGAATTGGGAAATGGGATGGGATGACAAGTGGTGAACACGTTTGAGTTCCACTCAGATAACCCGGGATCGATCCCCATAAGGTATGGGTTTTTTATGTAATAAACATGTTGTAAGGAACATCCCTAAGTTAACCCAAGCTTCATAAATTGGGTAGTTTCGGGATTCGATGCCCAAGTACATAAGACTAATTTGACGTCACTCACATATGGAGCTCAGTACTTTGCCGTGGTACTGTGGTGCAACCTTGTGGACGAAGGAGAAATTGATGGGAAAATTTGTGGACATGAGAACCCCGACTAGTCCTTCATAGATGGCGCCATACTGGGCATATGAGTACATCGGAAATGTGAACAACAAAGAAACAATGTGTGAACGATGGTGGCCCGACATAATATGTAAGGCTCGCACGAAAAACCGCAACATCATCACCATGGAAATGCCGAACCTGACAGCCATGCTATCCTCCCGGTATCGTCAAGAATGTTACACAGAAATAGACGTAATGTTAAGCATAAAGTACTGTAACCAATGATAATACTGTACAAAAATAGGAATGAAATGTAATTATAAAAATGTGATGATCCATACGCCTAAATAAAAAAAGTGTATGAAATTACGTCCACATGAAATTGTGTTGGAAATTGCTGAGAAGGCAATATTGAAAAACCCGTCCGAAGAAACGGTGTAAAAAAGGTCTTCCGAAGGTACAAAATTGACCCCCAAACAGACAAATCGTCAGAATTTTTTCTACAATATAGCAAAAAACCATTTTTTTTGTCTAGGACCGACCTCAGTATAGGCCTCGGATAAATACTTCCATAGACAAAAATATTTCCCTCCATTTTCTCTACAACATAGTGAAAAACTATTTTGTCTAGAACAGACCTTAGGACCAACCTAGTGCCATAAGGAAATGCCTCGGACACATAATTACATAGACAGAAATGTTTCCCTCACTTTGCTCTGCAACATAGCTTAGGGTCAACCTTAGGACAGACCTGACGCTCACTTCAGCCCTATGCACAGGAATCGGGTCAAAATTTGTTTCTGAATATAATTCGGTACTCGAAAAGAAAAACAATCAACAAAATCAGTTAGGATTTATCCAACTTATGTAAACAAACACGTTGGGCCCTAGTAGAAACTCAGCTCTTTAGGGTCCTGACTGGGTTCAAGAGTTTCTAATCGAAAAATTTTCTTCCATAAAATGGGAGACAGTCCTAGACCTTTCGATCAAAAAAAATTTAAAATCGAAAGAGATTTACTCGAGTTATGTACAAAAAACATGCAGAGCGCTAGCAGAAACTCATTTTTAGTGCCCTAGCTGTATCCTAGGGTCCAATCTCAAAATAATTTCTTCTACAAATTGTTGGGCTTACATAACCTCGTCGATTAAAAAATCAATTATGAAAATCGGAAAAGACATACTCGAGTTATATACAAAAGACCAAAAACCACTTAAATGACCGTAGCTCGGCGACCCTTGGGCCGACAGTGCCCAGATTGAATCTCATAAAAGATATTTTGGTTACCTTTCAGGGGAAAAAAGTTTTTTAAAATTGGTTGAGTTTTACTCGTGTTATCGCGGTGACAGACGGACGGACATTTTTTTTATTGCTGATTCGTCATCGTTGCTCCCCCTTGCCCTTACTATACGGTCGAAATTGGGGTGGTTACAAACGTCGTGGTAAACGCATAAGACCCCTTTTGGAAGAACTTCGTTCTTCGTGCGGGTCTAAAAATAAACTGAAACTAAAAAACGGACTCGGACCTAAAGTGATGTTTGTCCACTTTCAGCGATCGTCTTGGCGTCTCGGCAAATTTTCACTTTCATTTTTTATCTTTGGAAGTGATTCTTTACCCTCATGTCAGAGGTGTAAGTGGTGTAAATTTTGTATGAAAAGTTGAATTTTTTCTTTTGTTATCTTTGATGTTACACAATTATCCAACACAGTGCAAGACAGTACGTTTCGGATAGGATAGAATGAGTTATTAGGATGAAGTGAAATTTTTAGAGCTTTAAAAGTGTCATAGGTACTATTCGCGACTATTCTAAACTGAACGATACTGTAGAGTTCATTGCCTATGCTAAGTTTTGCTCTCTGAAAAATTTCTAAAAATTCTTCGATTCATTTGATAGAGACGAATGAGCACTTCACTATCCACTCCAAATTTCCTTAGAAATGTTTTCCCCGTTACAATCGATTACTCCTTTGCAAACAAATTAGTTGAACATTGTTTCTGTTTACACCAGCTATAGAAATCGATAGCGAACTTGAAGATATAAATTGCTTCTATACCTCATGTTCTATTGTGAAAGCATTAGAAGCGGATTTGGATTTAAATGATTCATGGAATTTACATTCGATTTGAAGCATGTGCATAAAGATCTTATTTCAATGATTGAGACATTGTAATGAATTCAAACATTTCATCAATCTTGAGATAGGGTGGGGTATTTATGAATTTACACAACTGATGTATTTATCAAGTATGATATGAATTTAATGACGACGACAAATTTTACTCGGTTGTTCTTTTTATGACAACGATTTATTAACATTATCAATAATATACAATATTTTTTGTATTTGTATGGATAAACTTCCACACAGATCACTTTCCAATGAGAAGAAGTCCTAAGCTCAATATTTTATCAGTTTGAACCCTTTGAGAAACGGCAGCTAACGAGGCAATTGAAATGCCGAAAATTATGTTTCTGTTGCTGTGTGTCTGTAAACATGTCATTACTGACCTGCGAGGTGCTTTTTGTGTTTACATTTTATTTATACGCTGTATACGCTGTTGCACGTAAATTGATTAGTGACATTGCCGAGACACATTACCCAATTGTCCAGAGAGTTTTACAAACCAGAACACAAAGTACTTGGCGTAAAGTTTGTGGCAGTTTTGTTTTTCGACACAATAAATTTCCCCCTTAATTTTTTCGTCCTAGAAAAATCAAATGCTTACACTTTTACCTATTGCCTTAATATCATCATTTTCAAGTCACATCCATTTTATCTAAATTTTATGTAAAAATGAATTTTCTCCATCATTAAATGTTTTTCTCACGTATAGTGTCGAGATTTCTAAGCTTGTTATGTAACAAAACGTTTTAAACAATTTGGCACACTTCCAATTCCACCATTTCTTCTAGTAAATTGAAATAAATTCATTTCAACTTTCAGTCTATTCGCTTGCATTTAAAAGTAAGTGCAACACAATTTTCCATAAACACTCGTGTAAAATCAAGGTTGTAACATACGAAAAGGTTAATTACAGCTTTGTATGCCTTTTCTAATTTACCTAATGTAACATACATCGAGTCAATTAAGCGCTCGATAAGTACTTGTAATGTAAATATAATTTATATAAAAATTGCTTTCATTGTTTGTGATTACGTTAAAAAGAGACAAAAGCCAGAAGATTGATCATTTCCATTTAGATCACTTCCCTGTTGTTCGCACTAAACAGCTACAAGATGTGTAAGCCTATAATTTACATCGAAACAATCAATTATCACATCTGTATAGGATTGCAATGAGATATTTACATTGATCCATTGTGTCAATGGAAAAACATTTTAATTTTCAAGTAAAATTACAGCACAAGGGGTAAGGTATACGGAACGAAGTCGGACCAGTGTAATTATAAGAAGTATAAGCGGTTACTTTCCTTTGTGATGTTATATAGCCTTTCAACATGATTGGAAGCCGTACTTGAGGTACACCTCACAAAAAGTCAGAAGATCAACGTCATTTTCTCATCATTATTATCATCTCGACCCTCTTGATATTGAAGCTATTAATTGAAGTCAATAATAGATTTGACGTATATTGCATCATTAAAGAGTCAGACAGTCAAGAGTCAAAAACCTTTAGTACAAGGAGCCCAGCTTTCCAACGAGCCTAGACTCATCAAAATCGGTTGAAAATAACAAGATATCGAATATAAGAATATAAGATATCGAGGTTTGAAAATGACATTTTTGTATGGAGAGCCGATTTTTCTATTGTTCTGTCGGTTTCTATCTGTTAATAATTTTCGATCTCGAGAACCAGTCAACCGATCTTCCTAAAATTTTCGCTGAGCGTCAGTCTCGGCCCCAAACGAAAAGTTTCATAGGCCGCTTTTCTGGGAAAATTCTGGAAAAGCCGTGGCATGTGGAAAAGTGGTAAATTTTGACGGTTTTTCAGGTAATGCTAGGAGTTTTCGAATTTTAGCTCCGAAGTGACAATAGCTAGAGAGTTGGTTTCTTCGGGAAATTTATAGAGTTTCGTAACGAGAATTTTTTGGGAACTTAGGAAAAAGACTGTAAGCAGTTAAATCGGCGCCATCTTGAATTTTCCCAAGCAACAATCAGGTTTTTTTTGGTTTTCGGGTTTTAGCTTCGGAATGACAATATTTAGAGAGTTGGTGTCTTCCACAAAGTTATGTAGTTTGCTCAGGAGAATTTTTTGGTATTTTAAAAAATCTACCAAAGTGGCGCCATCTTCGACTTTCGTTAGAAATAAATTATGATACTTTAGGTTTTCGAATTTTAGCTCTGGAATGAGAATACTTAGAGAGTTGGTTTTTTCGAAACGGTTGTAGAGTTTGATCAGTAGAATTTTTTGGGATCTTAAGAAAATGTCTGCCAGCTGTCAAAGCGGCGCCATCTTAGATTTCGTGAATACTCAAAAATGCTATCTTCTGAATGAGAATACCTAGACAGTGGTTTCTTCGGGAAAGTTGTAGAGATTGGTGAGTAGAATTTTTTGTGACCCTAAGAAAATGGCGACCAGCTGTCAAAGTGACGCCATCTTGGATTTTTTGCTTTCTTAGGAATTAGAATAGCTAGACAGTTGGTTTCTTCGGAAAAGTTAGAGAGATTGGTGCGTATTTTCGGAGAAAATTATTTTCTGAAAAAAATTTTTTCGGAGGAAATTTGCTTTAAAGAAAAATTTTTTCCAAGAAAATTTTTTTTCGGTA
>CM055404.1:7466238-7480272 GCA_029228625.1 Pseudolycoriella hygida
AAAAATTTTTGTTGCGAATCGAAGCTTAATGCGTCACCCCCTCTGATTTCAGAACTTTTGTAACTGGAAGAAAATAGTTTTACCTTAGTTGATTAATGCGTCACACTTTTCTGATTTCACAGCTTTTGTAAGCAGGCATAAAGACTTGCGTCACACCTCCTCTGTAAGAGGTTTTTTTGCGGATCTAGAGATATCTGAGAAAAAGTCTCACCTGCCCCCACAAAACCATGTTTTTGGACACATTTTCGACCATACTTCCGAAACTACCCGATCGAGTGTGCTCATATTTGAACTTGAACCATGGGACATATGTACCTTTTAGCGAAAAAAAAAGTTCAGGGTGATCGGTGCAGCCGTTTCGAAAAAAAAGTGGACACGGACAATTTTTTAAATATTGGATGTGTGGGAGCCCTAGTAAACGTATAGGACCATCGTACTTCGTACGGGTCCAATGGTTGAATGCCTAACAATTGTCAATCTGAACGAGCGACTTTCGAAGCTATTGAAGTTTCGAGACTGAATTCACATCATACAAATATGTCCAACGCATACCAAATTTTCTAGAAAAAAACTTGTAAAATTTTTGACGCATGAATTTCCTAAGTTGAACACGATTTCAATATAAAGAGTATCGAAAAGTTCAAAATCTTTCCTGTTTCGTCACCAACGAAACTACGGCTTGTACTAATTTTATATGAAACTGGATAGTAGGACCGAGCTGGTAACGAATTCTTAAGTTGATCCTCGTGCTACTTCCCCCCCACCTCCTTCCAGAAGTTTCCGGTGCAGGCATTACTTTGAATATTTATTGAGCGGAGACCCTTTAACCGATTTCTATGATGGGGTGCTCTAATGAAAGGCAAAAGTTTTTTTTACAGTACTAAGATTTTCCCAAATTTCCATTTTCCCAACAGATTTTCCTGTTTTTCCGAAATAAGTATTTGTTTTACCTTCTTTAAACTCAAAAAACTTGAGCAAAAATGACGGAATCGACTTTTACTCGCCGGAAGTAGCACGAGGATCAACTTAAGAATTCATTACCAGCTCGGCCCTACTATCCAGTTTCATATAAAATTAGTTCAAGCCGTAGTTTCGTGAGTGATGAAATAGGAAAATTCTTCGGTCTCTCTTTATTTCACTAGTGAGTTCCATCCTAGTACCGTACTCATCAAACATCTATCTGGGGCAATGGTTAAGACACAGCGTCGACCAAAATAATTCTCTTATGATCACAACTTATCCCAACAAGTTTTGATGCTCCATATAACGTACTAAGAAAGTCTTCATTTTTCCTTTGCATTTCAAATGTATTTTACTTTTGTTAGGAAAATCATTGTTGAGTTAAAAATTCTTTTCATTTTAGAAAAAAAGACTACATTTTAATTTACGAAATGCTTAAAGTTTAGCGTGTTAAATTACTCAACCTTTCACTACATGTTCTTTATTTCTTTATCTTAAACACACGAAGAGTTGCTTTTAATTTATGAAATTGCAAAACGCTTTGGACGTAAATTTAATATAATGCACGCTACAACGTACAGCTCATATTGTTTTGTTAGGGATACGGCGCAGGCTCAAATAAAACTGACAAACTTGAATGCAATTTAATTACATTTTGTGCTGAGTCTGCGAAAAAAATAGTAAACCTAGAATCAAAATTTACTTTGCAGTGACATTACCTTCATCACAAACTAATTGGAAAAAGAAACGTTCGTGTTGAAAAGATATAACACCGAAATAATAAAAGCCACGAGATATATAAATCAAATTAATTATTATTAAAAGTTTTTTTTTTTTCTTTTACGATATGAGAAAACTTTGATGTCGAAACATAACTTAGTTTTCTTCGCATTATTATCATCATCGAAAAAGCATGACGAGAAAAATGATTTTCCTGATAAATACGCTTATTATTCGCCTACACAGACATTCCATTAAACATAAAGACACATAGAACTCAAATAACCGAAAGTTTAGATTAGAATTATAGAAACTGCGTTGACATTTGAGCGAACCGAAAGTCGTTCATTTAATTTATCGATCTCTCTTCCCCAGCCACGTAAATACCTATTACAATATTAGGAGATATTTTTATCAACCAACTTAATTTACTACTATAGTAAAAGTGGTTGGTGGGGATAACATCCCTTAAGGGTTAGACTTGGTTTACGTAACTATAAGCTGAAGCAAAAATGAAATAGTAGTAGTAGAAATAGTTTTGTTTTCATGATCTCTTTGGCTTTGTTAATTATTAAGATGTGATTTCTGGCCATTTCTTATCTTTGAAAGAACTATTTATCTAAATCTTATGGTAAATTGCTGACTCGGTTGTAGGAAGTTGGTGGTCTTTACCCTATCCGCCTGTTTTAGTCATTCACTGGAGCATGTTACATACATTGCGTAAAAAACATTCATAAATCTCTCGGAAGATCACATATATAATATGCCAGTGAGAGGGAATAATAGCTATAAAAAAAGTAAATTCAAAACGATATTCTAGGGTATAATGTTCCTGTTCCAATGTGCGCACATAAAATCATCATAACACGAAAGCATATTACTCTCTTCCTACTTTCCACCTGTCAAGCAAACATATTGTTAGCAACATAAATCGAACATTTTCTCTTAAAATGAACCCTCCTTTTAGATGTTCAAAAGGTGTACGACACCACATAACCGCCGTAGAAAGAGCAAATTTAAATCTAAATGCATAACCAAAAGTGACTCTGAACCTTTATCCCGTATAGACAATTATTTTTTATTGCATTGAATAAAATAGTTAATTTAAATTCAACCTTGCAGGCACCAATGTATCCCGTGGTAAAATTTTCATTTATTTAAGTCGTAGACCTCCTTCTCAAACACAACCGTATTGTAAAAGGTTGAGAACAATTTATTGACGTCAAAATACGTGGAATGTAGCATCACGGGATTTTTAGAAGAATGTTACTTTCCAATACTGTACATTCACATGAAATATAATTGCTTCTTTCGATGCAAGTGTGAAAACGGATTGGTTTCCGACATAAAAGTAAACTATGCCAAAAAAACGGTAATCTAACTATAGGTATGGTGTCAGCGGTGGTTCCCTCATATGGGCAATTCCACGGACCTCATCGCTCTCACGCATTAAATTCTCAGTAGTTACAAAATAATAGTCATAGGAAAGTAACTAACCTCAAGTTAAAGGATCAATCTTTATGATACAAGCGTTGATATGAATATTATTTTGTAACAACTGAGCATTTCGAGCGTGGGAACGGAGTTTTCGTGGAATGGCCCATATGTTTTTGTCAGTGAGTAGGCTTACTAGACACGGCGCGGTAGCCAACAGATGTGGGCGAATCACAACTTCTCCACTGAGATTCCAATAATTTCTAAATTTACATAAGGAACGGAGTGGGTCGACCCACACCTGACCCACAGTCTTAGCGGGTCGACCCACACTTGACCCACAGTTTTATAACACCCAGAAAAATGATTTCTGTGATTTCTGCAACTGTGGGTCAAGTGTGGGTTGACCCACTCCGATCCTTAATTATACATCTAGAATATTTATCAAGGGGAAATCATGCGATGAAAGTTGTTACAAGTATTACTGCTGTTTATTTCAACGCCGCGCCAGCTTATGTCAAAGTGTATAGTGAACACATGAATTCGAATTTTTAATTTTAAGGATATCTAACACTTAGGTGACTTAAGTTTCTCTGACCATACACGAAACAAAAAGCATTCGCACTGTAAACCTTTATGGTATGTGAAGGATAATTTACGAGGAATTAATACCAGCGTATAATGCTTTTCGATTATTTCTTTGATAGTATAGGACTTCATTGTTTTAGCAATATTTAAGATTGAAGGTCTTTTTGTTTCAACGCCAATAAAAGGTATCGTCGACAGGGGATTTTCTTCCAGTCTGCATTGTCTAGAATAGTCAAATGGCCAAGGAGATTTATACATTTTAAGTGGATTCACTCGTTGCAGGAATGTTTTGTTTTTGACGATTTTAAGGAAATTCAATGATTTATCTCAATCAATTCAAAGTTTTTTTTGTATGATTCTTTGACAGGATCGTTCTTACTTTATCAGCTTATTGACTGTGAGATCGATTCCTAGCCAAAAAAACTGAGTTTGTTGTAGGCACTGTCGAACTTTGAAATGGAAATTTTGGCAATGCCCTCATGACGAATTAATGGAATTTTCTATTTTCTAACTCTCTCAAAGTAGGTCGCCAGCTCAATCGGAATTTGAGTCTGAATTATGGTGAATGTCCGTGACACTTAAATTTTGGCTGGCGATTCTTCATTTGTCTCTACCATACATTTTTCGTCCGACATTAAGCGTAAAATACACCCAAGAGTAACTACATTCGTCAGTTAGGGTTCATTTATTTCATCTAATAACCTTCTTCCCAACAATGTGTTAATCATGATGAATAAATAAGTTTCTACGAATGTTACAACAGTATTCGCAATGTCCTGTTACGAAATTCATTGCAATTGTTCTAACGATACATAAAAAATGTACGAAAAGTGAAAGCTCATTCACCGGGTGCCACTTCAATAATAAAACTTGGATTAAATTAAACTTTACGAGGAAACTTTAGTGAAATTTTATGTACATTTTATACAGAAAATTTAAAATTTCAGATTAAGAAATTCGTGGAACAATTAAGATGGACCGAACAGCGTTCACTTCAGTGATGAGACTGCGACTCGGTGGGGGCGAATAACTTCAGTAGACGATTTTCGCCTGCTGGTGGGCGAATAACCATTTCGACAAACGAATATCAGTTAAATAAAATATAAAATTGGTTTTTAAAAAAATTTCAGATAAAAAAACTAATTGTATTCACCGACAAAAAACTCGCTTTTTCGTGCGTCATTTCGGTTTCACATGAGATCACTTTGAAAAGCCCATTTACGCACTAGTGTGATAAAATTTGATTACGAGTGCGAAAAGCTATTTTTACGCACTAGTGTGAAAAAATAATTGAAATTTCCACACATTTTCGTAAGTGGAAAGAAGCAAGGAAAAGATCGATTTTTTTTGTCGGTGAATTGCAAAAAATATTGGTTGATACACATTACGTATGCTGATAGTTTAACGCACACGGTGTGTTGCCGAACTCGCCTTCGGCCCCCGTCGCCAATCTCACATCTAGTGCGTTAAACTACCTTCGTACGTAACTTGTATCAATTACTATGACACAACTCTGTTACGAAAAATTTTTCATGCTAATAATGACATCAAAAAGCGACATGGATTTATAGTATAGGATTTTTGTAATAGTAAAAGTGCCACCCATTTCGGGTATTTTACAGTAACAACAACAATACAACTTACCAATTGCTGTGGTGATACCAAAAATGCGAATAAGCGGTCGTAAGCAGTTACATGGGTCGCCTTTTTGGCGTCTCCTTCGGCTTATTGTATCCATAATTGAATTATCCGAAAATAGAATTTGAAATTTTGTATGCACTGGTTTATTTATATATGTAAATTAGTTTTCTTTTGCTTTCCCCTCCACGCCACTTGTCCGTATATTTATATTTGCATGTGGTATTAAGTGTTGGGGTTAGTTTCGTACTGTTTTGTTTTGAAAATATGTTTTTTTTCTTTATTTGGACTTTAAGCCACTCGATAACACTTTGTTGTTGCGGAAACGGAAACGAAAGATTATCTCGATGTTGATGAGTGTTTGTATGTGAGAAAATCCATTCATTATTGTTGTGGGGCGAATATAATATTCCATTCACATATAGCCCACATTTTGATGGAATGTTATTGTTGTGGTTCTGTTTGCATTGGGTTTGACGTTAAGCTCTTGTACCATTGGGTGATTCGTGTACGTGCATAATATATTATTCCACAACACTTTGATAGGGGAGTTTCGGTTAAATTGAACTGATATTTGCTTGATGAATGTGTGAGTTGATATACTCCGAAATCGTTCCATACGAAGCGCCCTGGTCGCTGAATATTACATATTCAGTTAAGCTTTTCAAAGCTATAAATTATCAGTTCACATATGAATGCCTGTAAAAGTACGAATTATTATCATTTTGTTAATAACCGGAACATATCATACATGTCTATCTTACAGAGCAATAAATCGCAAATGTGAATTGTTACATGTTGGCTTTTTGTTCTTGCGTAATTGTTCTTGCTCTTAGTTGAAAGTTTTGTACTTTCTTAACTTGAAACTTGAACGACGTAAAGCATAAGTATATGCCATAAATCTTTACATTTTCTTATTTTGTATAATTCTTTTGACGTTATCAATTCAAAGTTCCGTAAATTCACGTTGATTTAGAGAAGAGCATATAATTGTTTACGGATGGATTTGATACACTTTTTCAGTCTTTCTATGAAAAAATTTGAGACATTTATCGTTTTGTATGGGCTTTGATAAAAAAAGTTTAAGATGGGAGAGTAGCAACAAATTTAATTTTGTTTTACTTGGGGGAATATTTACGCCAACATTTGAGCAAATGTGAAAAGTTTGGGCAAAAGGTAAATAAAAATGAAAATATTTATAACGAAGACCTCGATGTAACGAATTGATTGGACGAAAAACATCAAAATATAAGGCAAAACTTTTCGGTCATAATATCTTGTGCACCAGGGCTGTAGTCGGGATTAAGTTCAATAATTTTGCATGTGAAGTTACAGAGGCGCCCACTGTTGCTGAAGAAACGCTCATGGGTGTTCTACCAAATATGGTGTATGTATTAAATCGTGAGTGAAGCCGTTTCAATTTGAAAGAAAAGAACTCATTTCAGCATCTTTGACAATAACACATTTTTTCGTAATTTTACGGAATGAACGAACTATAGCTGCTGCCATCTGGTTTGTAACTCTTTTAAAACTCTTTTTTTTCACTTGCAACTCTTTCTTTTGGGTTGCAATTTTTTTGCAATTATTTGCAACCCTTTTAGTTGGTTCCCATTCCCACTCGGTCATGTGGAATAGTTATTTGTATGACAAGGGATGAAAGTATAAAAATTCAACCATTTGAGAGAATTGCTGCCCGCGTCCATGTACTAATCATCGTACGTCGTACTTTACTCACATTTATAAGTCGACGGTACATTTCTGTCAAGCTGGACATGTTAAGATGATCCGAAGGTTTATTAATAGACGTAGCATGTTATGGTCTCATTGCGTTGCAACACCTTCTGTGAGTAAGAAATTGACGAAAGTGCAAAGACTTGCGTGTCTTAGCATAACGGGAGTCATGACGTCGACACCAACGGCAGCAATGAAAGTATTGCTGTCGCTGAGTCCAATAAGCTTGTTTATAAAAGAACAAGCCGCCTCGACAGTAGTGAGGCTATACAGAAACGGACATTGGGAAGCAGCTGATAGAAGTATGGGACACGCAGGAATCTTAGTCAACTTTATTAAAGAGTTCAAGGAAACTGAGATGCCTAGTGACCATATGGAAACAGTTTTCCGATTCGAAAGGAAATATGAAACGGCTGTTCCAACCAGGGGAGAGTGGGTGAATGGAAGGTGTCCAAAGGTTGGAAGTGTAACCGTGTTTACAGACGGATCTAAATCCTCGTGTAAATTGTATGCTAAATCAGTGCTCAGATGTAGCGATGATCTGGAGACTCTTTCAGAAGACAACGAAGTTTTTCTGGTCTGGGTACCAGGTCATTCGAACATCGAAGGCAACAGAAAGGCTGACGAATTAGCAAGAAAAGGAAGCCAGGCGGGAATGATAGTGCCAGAACCGACGATCGGTGTACAGGCCAAATATAGAGCGAAACTTCTTAGGAGAAAAACTGAGAAGAAATTGTGGAAAAACCTCCAAACCCGCCGGTAATCTAAGGAATTTTTGGTAGGATGCAGGTGGAGCACTACTAAATTTCTCCTTGGATTAGACAAGAAGAGGCTCAGGATGATGATATGAATGCTTACGGGTCATAATAGTCTAAGATACCACTTAAATAAGATGGGACTTAGCGAAGACCCCAACTGTAGAATGTGCGGAGACGTACCGGAAACGGCGAAGCATTTCCTATGTCACTGTCCAGCGCTTTATAGACTTAAGGCGAAGATTCTAGGATATTTTTAGATCACTCTTGAGGACTTTGGAAAATTACAACTACACGACGTGTTATCTTTCATAATAGATAGCAAGTGGCTGAATGCGCCCCCATAACTGGAGCGACATCAGCATCATTCAGATCACAACCCACAAAACACCACCAACTGAACAATAGAAGTCACCACCATTTTTAAATATCATCACCACCTCACCAGCAACGACGACAATATCCCAAAAAAATCGAAGAGCGCGACACAATGGGCCCAAAAAGGAAGGCCTCAGTGTAATTTTTCACTTTACCTTAGAGATGAGCGGGTTGCCCGAAACTTCGAAAAACCCGAACCCTTTCTCTTTGTTTTTTTCGGGTTCGTGGGTTTCGGGTTTCTAAAAATTTTATCGGGTCGGGTTCGGTCCGGGTCGGGTTGTTGTATCATTTTATTCGGGTCCCGATCCTTTATTGACTTTTTATATTTTACAAAATTTTATCATCTTATCATCTTACATTACACGAATTTTGTTTTAGTCTAAGGTCCGTGAATAATGCAGACGTCGGGCCTTGAAATAATTTTTGTTTCGAAGTAATTTGGGTTGTGAGTTTCGAAAAACTTGAGTGTCTGTTTCGGTCCGGGTCGGGTTTTGAGACAGTTCGGGTTTCGGGTTTCTAAAAATTTTATCGGGTCGGGTTCGGTCCGAGTCGGGTTTTGAAACAATTCGGGTTTCGGGTTTTCGAAAAATTTTGTCGGGTCGGGTTCGGTCCGGGTCGGGTTTCGAAAAATGGTCGACCCGCTCATCTCTACTTTACCTTTCTATTTTTCTTCTTTTAAGTAAATAATTGTGAAAGATACAATCTTTCCAATCTCGAAATTATACAATTATGTCTTTTGAGAGTTATTTTTGTGGGTTTAAAACGCAATGAATAAATTCCAATTCGGTGTTGCCGCTTTTGGACGAATGTATGTAAACAAATTGGCCATGTCATGTCATTTGTCAACAAAAAGACAAATCGGAAGATTCCCGTGATTATCACAAATTAAATTACATTTTTTTATTAGAAAAGTTAATTCGAAACTTCACAAAATTTTACAACTTTTTCTAAATAGATAAACGTTTCTAATAAAAACAAAATTCTCGAAAATCCACTAGAGGAAAGCGAAATAATGCTTGCAGAAGCTGGAAGTTTTAAAACACTTTTCACACGATAGAAATTAGCGAGGATACACCAATCTATTTATTAAAAAAAGTTTCAAAACTCCACAATTAAACACAGCACAACAAAAGATCAAAACGTAATAACAATTGAAATTGTTTTAACTGAAGTAAAACAATAATTTGTGAGATACTTCACTAGAAAATCTAAAATTTTAAAAAATATACTGAAGTACTGCTACTGTCAAAGCCGTCAATCAAAACAATGGATGATAATGTAGATAAAGATGATGAAAATCAAGATACGGTTGACCCGTACGGTTATTTCAAAAATAAATTGAATTTTCAAGAAATTTAAAGTTTTTGTGAAAATTCAAAATTATCAAGAAAACTCAAATTTTTGAAAAATCCCAATTCTTTCTCCAAATATAAATTTTTGTGAAAATAAATATTTCAAGGAAATCCCAAAATTACAGGAAAATATAAATTTCTAGAAAAATTTCAAATTATCAAAAAAATTAAAAATTTCAAAAGAATTAGACTCTCTAAGAAAATTGGAGTTTTATAAGATATGCAAATCCCCGAAATAATCGAACTTTCTGCAAAATTAAGCTTTTAGGAAATTTACAAAATTAAACAAAAAACTACATTTGCAAGAAAATTCAAATTGTTGAAGTAATTTCTAAATCCAACATTAAATAAAAAATAATGCGAAGAAACAAATATCGATCTATTCCGAAATTTGCTAACAACAGAGTCATCAAACAAATGTGCAAAAATTTTAAGTCAGAGAACGTTCGAATTTTACAAAAAAAAATGCGCCAATTATATACATTTAGCAAAAGCCAAAAGCGACAACACTAAAACTGGGTGTGGGTTTTAGATCTCAAAGAACTCGCAGAACCCACAAATCGCAAGTTTTGTATAATTTTTCATTTGGATCGATTGTACTTTTCAAATAAATCTATCAAATTAACAGACGTTATTTGATACAACAATTATAATTTGGCCTTAAAGCCGACCATAGAAAAATGGAGTACGTGGACATGTTAGTTAAAATAGAATAGACCTCTGAAAGTTCATGCGACTTAATATTGGATGTACTAGAACGATTGTTGAAGTCCCTTCTGTGAAAGTTCTCCACACATGGGGTCCCCATCTCAGTACGAAGAAAAGGCCCTTTTCAGGGCCAATGGGTTACAAGTAAGCAGCCTCCACGCGGCGTATCCTGGGTGAGTACACACAAAATTGATGTCCACTCAGCGAATGCTTACATTATCGATTTACATTACATTAGACTCTTTAGAGCGCCCAATTTGCCTAATGTAGACTCTTTAAAGCGCCCATTTCTACACTCATCCAGCCTATTCAGCCTTACTAAGCCCTACCCAGCACTTCCCGACAATTCCTAGTACCAAAAAAGAAAAAAAAATTTTTGTTTTCCCTTCCCATTCTCTCCACAAAGGTGACCGCCGCCAAATGACTACTGATTATTGGTGGTGGGGTGGTCCCCAATCGTTACCACTACCTACCACCCCCCTCCCACACCTGACCAGAAATCTTAAGTTTTTCCGTACCCTTTTTTCAACTTTTTGAGGACCACCGTGTCGGAATTAATATGCCAACAAGGCGATTGATTAAAGGGCTGTTTTTCTTGTTAGGTAGCCTTCGAACTATTTAATGACTCTTTGAGCCAGTGAACAGTATGGTTAGAACGTTTAGAACTGTTACGACTAACGATACTGTGACGCGTTACCGGTTCCGCTCGAGAATTCGTTCGCAAGTCATGACTGACTCGAAATATGGTTTTTTCATATGTAACTCTTAATTATCGTCATTATGTCGGACATTCATTTCATGATATAATAAGTTTGATTTTACTTTTTCAATTTCTTTTCCATAAATAAATCGATCGTGGCTTGGAAAATTATAAACGGTTTTTAGAGCATTTTAAAGACTCCTGAGGAACAAAAAATGCTGATACTGACAGAGGAAATTTGCACGTGCTATGTAAACAAGAAGTGGAAAGTAGCTTCGCCTGGGCGAACTTCAACTTTCGGACTTGTTTACTACCTATTTGTAAATTGACAAATTTGAATAGTGCGGCCTGTTGTCTTGGGTAAATAAATAAATAAAAGTTATGTCACACAAGAATTTTGTGAACTCACAAATTGTTACATTTTCCTTAACTTTCATCGAAGTTTTTGCAATTTTGTCTATTTTCCCCGAAAATTTGAGTCTTCTGGTGAAAAGAATTCCCTTGAAAATACCAGAAATCACAGCTCGTCATGTCACTATCTCTGGTCATCCATTTGATTAATGAAGACCAATTACATAGCTGAATCCGATATTCGAAATTTGATTTACCAGACGAAATGAACACATTCATGGATGTAATCGTTATATACACGTATCTGACGATTACATCTATTAAATGGTTCTAAGAACGTTGTAGAGTTTCTTACGATTTTGTTTTATTTCTTGACTTTTATAGCATTTTTATGATTTTTGATGGAGCACATCTTGCGATTGATTCACAGACGACATTTGCGATTTAAACGACATATCGAATGGATATGGGGATAAGGACTTTGAAAGTGGAATTTCGAGCAATCAAATAACGGGGGAGGTGATGGAGGAATTAAAAAAAGAAATTGCAATACATAAAATCAGATTTTTAAATTGAAATTATTTGAAAATAATTTCTTAAGTTATTGGAATCAACGATAAGAGTGCCCTCGATGAACTAGTGAACAAAGTTATCGAATCCATTGACCAAACACACCCGTCAACGTTGAACACGTCCGAGCATCATATGAAGAAAGAGGAAATTTCGAAAATGAAAATCCGTAAAGCACCACGACTCGACAGAATACCGAACATATTGCACAAACTTTTAGTGGCTTTCGAATATAAAATATCTTTCGGTCAAGGGTGGGAGAATTAAAATCGAAAAACATTCTGGTGACAATTTTCCCACGCTTGACCGAAATATTCTTAAGATATTTTTTTCGAAAAGCCACTTAAAATGCCTTTATACGGTATCCTGGACGAAATTGGTGAAAAATTGGATTTTTGGCTCCATTTTGATTTTAATGTATTTTTGACTACTCTCAACGTACAACGTACAATTTTGAACCGATTTTTTCGAGTTAGAAAGGTATTTGAAGTGGCTTTTCGTCAAAAAAAAAAAAAAAAAAAATTCAGAAAAATCGAGTAGGTAATGTGAAAGACTTAGAGAAACGCTCCCCAATTCCAAGTTTTTCACAGAAATGACTACCAAGACCACAAACAGTTCGAACCAAAAGATCTCTATGGTGTTTCTGAAACTTGGAAGTAACAAGAATTTAACATAGAGCTGTAGCGATTTGAATCACTTGTGAACAAATATTTACTTTAAAATGCAAATTTCTGTATTAATATAAATGTTCACCTAGTCTTTAGAGGTTGGAAACAAAATGAAATAAAAAATGTTAATGAAAAAAATCGTTCATAAATAAAAGGTCAACTGTCGCACTAAACCGTCATCGCTTTTTGTTCAAATTACATTGAGTAACGAGCTATATTTTCCGTGTCCCTACATGTGACAAGGTTGATTTGATTTGTGAACGTTGTTGCGAACGCAATAGTCAAAATAATTTAAAAAATATTTGCGAATAAAATGTCAAAAGAAAAATTCACTGGAAAATTACATATAGCGTGTTTGTGCCAGTACCTCGACAATACTAAATCAGCAAAAAGGAACAAAATTATTCAAAACTCGTAAAGTGAAGTAAGTGTTTTGATCCAAATAGGCAACAAGTATTTGCTTTTTGGAGGGGAAGGGGGCAGGGGGAAAAACTCAAAAGTTCGCGTATATTTGGCTCCTTGTCCCAAAGGATTTTGTATGACGTTTTTTGAGTTTGTGCAAATTTTTTTTGGGGTGTGGGGACTGTGTCACGCCCTCCGCTACCGCTACGGGCATTACAAGTGAAAAATTGGTGAAAAATTCCATTGATTTGTTTCCTGCCCACTTTTAGAACCACTTTGCATTCCGCTCGTAAGTTCCTTGTGAGGAATCACTACTAACATCAAGATTGTACGCCGCTGGTAGCGTACGTATGAAGGTAATTTAACGTACTAGATGTGAGATTGCCGATAAGAGCCGAAGGCAAAAATTTGTCTAAATTTCAATTATATTTTTGCACTAGTGCGACAAAATTTACCACACTAGTGCATAAATACTAGTTTTCCTAACTAGTATCTGATTGGTATTTTGAGCACGAGATGTATATTTGCCAACACGAGCCGTACGCGAGTTTGGCAAAATACATCGAGTGCTCAAAACAACCATCGGACGTGTTAGAAACATTACTTTTCACAACAACTGGAAAACAAAAACTTGCAATCAATTTCATTTCAGCACTAGTGCCGAAACAAATATATGAACATTTATTTCAACACCAGAGCTCCAGAGCAGGCGTTGTTAAAATAACTATTTTACTTTATATGCGACGATACGCCTTACATTAAATGCCAATTTTTGAGACGGAAAATGAGAATTTATTGCACTATTCTCAGTATTTATCCGTCTAGAGGGATAAATTCCACTGTCTAGGGCGATAAATAACCAGCTAGACTAGAAATATTAAATTAAAAACCCGTCCCTTTGAGAATCGAACACAAAACGCCCCGCGTTCCAATCAACGATGCTAACCACTACGCCACATGATCTTATCAGATACATGAATTATATTATCGCAGCTAATGTGATTCAATTGAAAACTCTCATAAAATGTGTTTTCTATATGCGTAAATGGAATCTCACATGTGTGTGTGTTTAATTCGAA
>CM055404.1:7484594-7510727 GCA_029228625.1 Pseudolycoriella hygida
ATGAAAAACTCGAGCTATGTGCAAATGACCAAAAACCACTTAAACGGCTCTAGCTCATTGGCCCTTGGGCCGACAGTGGCCAGATTCAATCCCAAAAAAGATTTTTCGATTACCTTTCAGGGAAAAATGTTTTTGAAAATCGAGTTATCGTGTTGACAGACGGACGGACATTTTTTTTATTGCTGATTCGTCATATAAGGATCATGATCGGTGCTCCCCCTATTGGTTCATAAAGACCATATTTTGTCTTGTGTTCGCTAACAACGAGAAAGTCATCAGCACAAGTGGGTCTGGAATTTCGAATGACCTTGCTTTTAATTTCAGGTGCATCTGTGGCGTAAGTTGACCGTGCTATTCAAAATACAATAGCAATAGACCGTGTCTATTATCAGATTTCATCAAGCAACACTCTTGCTCTTGATGAGTAGCGACATCTACCTTTTTTCATACATTCATACGGTTCCGCACAAGAGCTGGCTTATGTCAAAGTATGCCAATGATGAAGTAAATTAAAGCTCAAAAAACTTTTCAAGAGCAAAATCTACTCACAACATTTTTATCTGTTCACGTATGCTGAAAAGCAGCCAATGTAGTGTGAACGAAAAAGCCGTATCGTATATACTTGGGAAACATGTTTGGTAGAAATATATTATCTAATTATCCGACATATGGAACGAATTTACTAGCCACATTTTTTTCAAAAAAGTTGTCGCTCGGTATTTCAAATACTCTTGTTAGCCTGATTTCCAGAACAACGGAAGTAGATTTTTTTAGCGACAAGATTTTCGATGGATTTGTGGTTTAGCACATTCAGAATGACACTTTCGGCTTATGTAAAAGTACACACAAAATTTAATGGCAAATCATGGCGAAATTTAAATCCGTCATCTATTCGATCCGTAAATCGCAAAATTTATGTAGCCAATTTTAGAAAACTAACTGGGCACGATCTACTTTTCAAACACTTGGCACGAATCGGAGTCAAACCATCACCAATATGCGGATTATGTAGACAAGCAGAGCAAACGTCAAACCATCTCCTATCATGCGTAAGTCTTAATACATTCAGACAATCAATTCATAGCCTCGAAGAAGAAGACTTCTTTTCTACTATTACTGGCATGTGCGCAGTAAACAATAAAATAAAATTAAATCCATTTGTTTAGAATTATTGGAAATAAAGGCATATGAAAGAAAAAAAAAAACAAAACAAAATTTAATGAGGAAATTCACAAGGGAAAAGAGTAACATACAGTTTTGCTGGTTATCTGTATTACAGGAAAAATCTCCAAAAGCATGTGAATGCGTAAATTACATCCGAAACGAAAAGTTCTTTCCAACTTTCAATAACAGTGATGGATCTAGCTTAGGAATTACGAAAAAATCACTGAAAAGAACTGTCTCTTAATCCTCTTAATTAAAAAACTGACCGATTCTGTAAACATTAGCCCCGCTAATATGAAAAGGAAATGCGTCAAATTTTTTACTGTGGCTTAATGTTTATTTCATGTGTTTTTTTTTTTACTCAAATACCGCTGTCTAAAGCTCTCCGAACGTCCAATTACTTTGTTGATTAATGGGATTCAACTATCTACCTATTATCCATTATGTTTTTTGTTCATAGATACTATTCTATCCGTCAACTATTTATAACAAACTTTAAAATCCGCATGTTCCTTGTGACATAATATTTTCGAATGAATTATTCGAGACACACACACTACTGCTAAGGACGATACGAAGCATATGAAATATCAACAGAACTAAACTAAACTAAAGGGTATGTCATTTCCGACACTTCGTTATTATCAGAACAATATTAACATCACTTCGTTACTAGGCCAATTTACATGCCACAACAATCTGCCTTGAAGGATTCGGAGCTGCTAAATTTCGACTCTATTTTTGAGACCTTTTCATATCCGCAAAGTCTTTACTGGCAAGCATACAACAGTATAAGTTGAATACCGGTATCTCGCAGCGAATTATTATTTCTTTCTCCTTTATTTTCATTTTCTGATATTGTAACGAGTGGAACGAAAGATTCGCATCGCATGCCAATGCTGAGAGTCCAAGCATTTTTCTATCTCAGAATGATTTTAAAAGGAAATCTATTTCTTTCCAGTGTTACTTTTTCTCCAGCTTCAGAAACCGTCGCCCAGCGTTGGTATCTTTGGAAAGGCCGCACTGTTTATAGCAAGTGATACGCCCTCCGTTATCTAACGCATTATAAGTGCTAAATGTTGAACAAAACGGCATAGCATGAATAGTTAAGTACATGCTTTATCACCGTTCGTTATTAACATTAACATTAACGATTCTGATTTTTCCGAGGATAACGTTCTGTGTGTTGTATAGAGTAAATGAATGAGGTTGTTTGGGTGTGTTTTAACTACGTAACGATGTTACATAAACGCGTGAACAAATACCGACGGTTGAGGAAGGTTGAGTTAATTACATGCGTGGTAATGTTAATTAGTTGTCGTTTTGTTGTTTTTATTTACTTTATTTATTTAGCACCGTTTTCATTATGAACATTGAACACATGACACAACGTTTTTATGTGAAAACATATTCGGTTCATAAAAGGCTCAAAAAAGCAAATAAAAAGGTTATGGCAAGTATTTACTCCGCTCAACTTTTCTAATTGGAATTCGTTAATTGATGTAAATAAATAAATTTGCCAACTGGATCTCATAACTTTTAAGTGGTTCGTGTAAGGCAATATTCTTTATGTTTTTTGGTTTAGAACCACTTGTGAGTTTTGAGCTTGAGTAGGGAATTGGTGTATTTCATTTCATAAACAAATAAGAACCATAGGATATATAGAATTTCGACGTTTTGGTTATCTGACGTTTTCAATGAAAAAGTATTGGATTTTTTCACTGACATTTTTCAAATTTTTGATTGACGTTCAGTGCGATCCCATGATAAATTGGCCTTTCAACCATGAAAGGTTTTTCATTTTTGGAAGAAAAGAGAGGAAAGTTCAAAATTTCGCCTACTAGCCATTTGTTTTCTCCCATGAAATCTAAAAAGAGTTAAGGCGGCTCACAGTGCGCTGGTTGGTAATAGTAGCGGTCTTAATTATACAACTGCTCAGGAATTTTTTAGAAGGTTTTAGACTTTAGGAAAGTTGTTCAGCGCGAAATGAGAAACAAATTTGCTGAAGAAAGAATTTTTCCATCAATTTTATTTTGGAAGTTATGACCTGTTATTACTGCACAAATTCTCGAATTCCAAATTAACAGAATTCAACAGATCAAAACACTATCCCCTTGATGCGTCCACTCTTCATGTTTAACAGTTCTCTGGCCCACTTCCTAACGGGCGCTGGGAAGAAAAACTTCAACCTTCATAGGCGCGCCAGTAATTAATGAATTCCGACCGCACCCAACTCTTCATACCTTTCACTCATGCCGAGTTTGGGATGGATATAAGAGGTTCTGGCCCGCAACTCAATGTTGCCGAGGATCTCCTCGCCAGCTCATCCGCTTTTTCGCTTCTCTATACATCAGAGTGTCTGGGAACCCAGACCAGCGTTTTCTCAGTCCCATCCGTTCAGGGTTTCCTTCAGCTTTTTCATTAGTTTGGTAGTTTGGAGGTCACAGTAGTAGCTATGAGGGCTTTAATCCTCGCCTCACTGTCAGAACAGATTATGACATTTTCTGCTCCCATCAGTGCTGCGAAAATCTTAGCCTGAAAGACGTCGGCATACCTAGGTGGTAACATCTTTTCGCCAACTGTTCCGGAGAGAACCCGTGCCTTCTGAAGTTTCAGTAAAGCTCACGATTCCCTGATCTGATAGGCAGCTTAGTGAACCTTCCAACCATTCCAACCTGTTTGGTACGGCAGCCTCAAAACGCGGTTTCATTCGTTAGTGATTTTATCATGACCCGAAATAAAATTTGGAGTCCATAGATCGTTCTGAGACAGCCTATTTCCCGTGGCAAAGCTTTTGATTTCACTACCACGTGAACCGGTGGCAGGTTGTTTATCGTCTCCATAGCCGCAACAACTCAATGGCGTAATGGCCACCTCGTTTGCTTTCCAATATTCGATTGAGTTGCCAGTGTGATGGTTCGAAACGCACCCGCAACAGAAAAAAATCGGTTGTAAGACGTGTACACAAATACACAGCTGGCTGAATCGGTTCAAATCTGGTGTAGTTTTGTGTGAAGAGCTGTCACACGGCCTACCGGTCAATACATTGTTGGGAGCTGCCGGTATTCTACTCCTACTGCGCTTTAGTGGGCTAAGCTCTGCTATAGGTACTAAGGCGCAACATTCAAAAATCCTTCGGAGTGTAAAAATACTTAGAAGGCGTGGTTCGGAATTCACGTTAAGCATGTGGTCCCTTGTGCTAGGTCATTACAATACCATGTAAAAGTACTTTCACTAGCTATAGCAGCAATGGTAGCCAAATCTGTCACTTTTTAAGTCCTCCCGGCTGAACAATACCACACGCTTTTATTATTATAGCCGCTGTAGCTGTCGATTTCATAGCTCAGGTAACACAAATGCATATCAGCCTTTGAATCTCCCCGAAGTAATGCTGTGAGGCGCTTCCGGGGAGAAGAGGGCATACAGAGTAAGGAAGGAGGTTTTAATTGGTAGGTTATTGAAGAATGAAATCCAACACTAGGAGGACCGGGTGTCTATGAAGATTTCCTCACCCTTATAAAAAAAAGTCCTTGAACCTCGTTCAGCTCTTTCCTCACGGGCCTGGATACCGGAAAGTTTTTGTTGAAAAAATATGAGGAACGAGAAGTGATTCGATCAGCGGGAAGTTAAGTTAACGAAATCTATTTCTGAAATTCCTCGACAGCAACGACCTTTGCTTTGTGTATCAAATTACAACAATATTTCTCTCGATTCGTTCGTGATTTCACTTTATTTACATCTCTTGCACTGACGAATACCCCCACGGCTCAAAAAATGATTGTCGGCTTGTGTGTCCTTTAACACAATCAGTTTCACAAAAGTTTTCGAAACTAAAAAAGTTTTTTATTTGTTTGTTTCCGAGACAGAATCGTTACAGTTGAAAGCTCAGCATGTCTAAAATTTTGCTTGAAATTTGGCACTGAATCTTCATTTGCTCTTAGACACAGCCTTAGACACTCTGCAGATTATGAATGTACCTTTGAAGTGTATCTACGAAGTGTTCGTCAAATATTCGGTGCTCACTACCACAAACGACTTCACATACCCCCACTTACGTCATATGAGATCGAACAAAACCGATGTAACATTTCCGTCGTTCATATTCATTAAGTCTTTGTCTCTTCCGTTCCTAATTATATTACGGGAAATCAGAAAGGAATGCCAAAGTACGATACTTTGTGACTCGTACAACCAGTAAGCGGCAGAAACACTCTCGCATTCGAATGCTATGAGAAAATTCAGAAGGACATTTAGCTTTGCATCTATAGATTAGGCGCCTTGTTTTATGTTTGTCCGTATTCAGCTATGAAAGCATGGATGACGCCACTGAAGAAAATGGGGTAGTTCTATGTTGAGATCTTAATTCAGCTATGAAAAAACATAGATGTCACCACTTGAGGTTCGGGGACAATACTCCGATAAGAGACGGTCTATTATCATACTGCACAGGAAGTACAGAAATACCTCCGCAAAAATATTATGGGACAATTAAACGTTACGAGCAAAAATCGATATCGTTAGTTTTCATTTTCGAAGATGTCACTTATTAAAAATAGCAACTAACCTATCAATGCTGAAGTCTTTTCCATGTAATATTGACTCATCATCATCGCTTCTAAATTATTAATGTTAAATAGCTGTTGACAAAGGTTCTTGCCAGTCTATCCACCAAAATTCATAAGTATTTTTGTAAACTTTTACGTTCAAAACATTCCGTCACAAATTCGACACTGGGCGACGACGTGTCGCATAGAAAAGCCTTTGAAAAACTCGATTACAGAAACGGCTCTGATACTTTTCTTCCTTTGCACGTTTCAACTCCCGTGATATCCATACTTTGCTAAGCTTAAGTTGGTGAAAGTACTTCTGTCACACCACCCACTTCCAGTGGTTTTTATCATATATTTTGAATGAAAAGCATAGAATTTTCTCTTGAATAATTGATGCTCAAAATACCTTAATCTGATCTCATAAGCTGTCGTTTATGCAATTAATTAAAATGAAATTAGGTGTTTCAATCGTAAAATTTTAAGATTCGCAGTTCATGTTCGAGTATCCAGTAGATAATTAATTCGTAACATAAACTTTTTGGTATAATCACATCGTATCGGGACGGTGTTCTGTCATGTATAAACAATTTGAGTGGCACACATTCACCTGCAGAAACACTCCGTTCAAATACAAAAAAAAATTATGCAAGGTTTTCATGAAAGGTACAAAAAGTATTTGGCCGTTAAATAAAGAACAAATTAAAATTTACATACATTCGTTTCATCCAAATTGACTAAATAGCACCAAGTGAACGATGGGGCAATATTTTCTTCTACCCGAAATCACAGTGCAACGCTAAATCCACATTTTCTAAATTCGAGATACAATCCTCGCAACACATAATTTCCACCCGTTCTACAAGTACATATTTAAAATTATAATTTAATTTCGTCATATTGTGTACACAAGGAAATTTAATTTAAAGTTTATACATAGCTGGTGTTGCAGCCATAGTTGGGATTTTTAATTTGAGAAAAAAGTTCTATGGAAAATTGGCAAATACAAGTGTGAACCCAATGGCTAGGACAGAAGACAAGGACCTCGCGCTTGTGAATTTTTTCAAATTTTTATCTGAATCTGTATGCCATTTGTAGGTACTGATAATATGAAGTAGGAAAACATATTTGCGGATTTTTTTTTATTTAATTGAAATTATACAGTGAGAGAATCATAAGCTTGTGCAACTTTTTTATTTCTCTTTTACCTCTCATTTTACGTATTTGCTTGTATTTTATGCAAGAAAAACTCGGTTTTTCGGTGAAACGAGTTAAAACGAAACGTTGCACAATCTTACGATTCTTCTCCTGTACGTTTTGAAAATGTTTGTTTGGTATGCTGTCAGCTTACCTTAACAGAAATATGGAATTTATCGTATTAGGTTGGTACTTATGGTACTGCTGTAAGTGAATATATTCGCGCTAATTATTTGAATGCATAAATTTGAAATTGAATTTTAAAAAAATCTACACATTTTCAAGATATGTCGCAGAACAATTTTCATCTCAAAATTAATTATTTTATCGAAATAAAATGAAAATCAGGCAAGGCGCGAGGTCAATTGCTGTAAGGAGGAGTCACTTCATTTAGAGTTAGAATTCTCGCCCCAAGTAGCGAGGCCAACTTTTTACAATTTTCTCTCTCTTTTTATTAACATTAACATTCTTTTATGGTGAGTGAAACAAAAAATCGCATCGTAAAAATATCCCTCCGATGAGGGCAGAAAGTGTTTTCAGCCGATAACCGCCGCCGCGCCACCGGAAAAAGTTCTTTCCTAGACTCAATCTTTTCCAAAAATGTTTAGTCGCTTGTTTTTCCATTGAGCCGGTATTTGATGTCGCGCCGAGGCTACTATCATAAACGGCTGCTAACAAGCAATTGCCACACTAATTTGATTTTAATCAGGCAACACTGCGGAGAATGAGAGAATTTCTCAAAACCAGCCAATGTCGCACTATGATTATGGTCACATGACCCGAAAACATTGGTAAAAATCAATTCGGTGTAGATGAATGTGGCAAGGCCATTAAAATCTTTGAAAAAAATCGACTGCACTGATAACGGACGAGACATCTAGCGTTGTTTCCCACAAACATTACGAAAACTAAGATCCCACTTTTCCATCACTTCACAATATTGTTTTGGTTGCGTTGGTTGTCATGTACGTCAACTGTCATTCTCGTCAATCTGCCATTTGATTACATAAAACTAGACCGTTCTGTAAAATTTAGTAAATATGGCACTGTTTCTGAAGACATTGTCAGCATCATTAAGAAATGGACTATGCAACGGAAATGGTTTGTATAAACAACAAAATATGGGCAAATGTGTAACACAGATTTTCGTGCAGGTGCTGTTCGAACGTCACCAATGATATCAAAAATGTTATCCACTGAAGCGACAACAACGGAAGAAAAAAGACGTAAGTAGAGTAGTTGAGCAATTGATCTTGCAAATAATAGTGTGTTCCCTTTGATTTAGCAACTGTTCGAAAGCCGAATGCTGCTACGCGCAGTGCATTAACCGATTTCGGAAGATATGTCGCTGAATGTTTACCAAAGTACGTGCAAAAAGTGCAATTGACTTCAGGTGATGAGCTGGAAGTTCTTATCTGCCCGGAGGGTGTTGTTCCTGTAATGCAATTCCTCAAGGACCATCACAACTCACAGTTTGCAAATCTGACTGACATCGCTGGAATGGATGTACCCAGTCGGAAGTATCGTTTCGAAGTAAGTGGAATTGGGATCTGTATCTTTTAGACTCAACTTGTCAATGACCACATTTGCAGATCATTTACAATATCCTATCGCTGCGATACAATTCACGAATTCGTGTTAAGACGTACACAGACGAACTAACGCCAATCGATTCGTGCTTCGAAGTCTTCAAAGCCGCTAATTGGTACGAACGAGAAATCTGGGATATGTACGGAGTTTTCTTTGCCAATCATCCCGATCTCCGTCGTATCTTGACGGATTACGGATTTGAAGGACATCCACAACGACGCGATTTTCCATTATCTGGCTATGTGGAGGTAAACAAAATGTCTGCTTCAAATGATTAGAAAATTACAATTCTTTTTGCCGCAGCTCCGTTATGACGATGAGAAGAAACGTGTTGTTTGTGAACCACTTGAATTGGCTCAAGAGTTTAGGAAATTCGATTTGTCAGCTCCGTGGGAACAGTTCCCTAACTTTAAATATGCCAATCCAGCTACAGAGCATATTGATACTTCAAAACCTGAAGAGAAGAAATGAACTTTTCGAGGCGGTTGTTTGATGTGAATCATTTAAAAAATAGAAAAATAACCGAAATTTAAATTCAATTTTATTTGAAATATCTGTTGATGTTGACGAGTCGGCACAATGGGAGCCGTACATACGATTGTCTGGCCAACACTTTTATTAGCAACAAGAACACAGCTTTGAAGTTAGGATCAAAAATTCAAGCCTAGTCCTACCGCTTGGTACAGCAAAATAAGAGAGTTCCAATTCCTAATAGTGCGAAGATGGGGACACGACCTCTCTACGCATACCAAGCTTGTAGCTGACGCACGATTCTGAGGGAAAATATTTTGAATCAACATAACCTGTGGTCTGCTAGAATTCGCTCTTCCACTCAACTCACGCCACAAATTATCCTGCGTTACAACCCGTCCCGGTCAGAGGCCACCTCATTTTTATTTACTAGTCCCGTAATTTTTTGTGAGCTTTCGCTCATGTGGATTCTTCTTAGAGATCCTTTCGATAACGAAGTTTTTACTGTGTCAGTGGTAAATTGCACATCTATGATGTACTAGGTAGGGCTTAGAATGCCGGTTCGCCCCATCAATGTTTTTTACCGGCAGGCATTTTTTCACGCCATGTTCATCTAATATTCCGCCCTTGCCTGTGGCGAGCCTAACTTCTCCGACCCAATGACACCGACTTTTTTCTTAATTTTTTGAAAGAAAATTATCGGTGGGAAAAATCAAAAACTTCATTTTTTCTATTTTTGTACTTTAAAGCGTCGTCAGCGCCACCTACTTTACCCAACGCTTCCAAGTTTATTTTTCTCGTAAAGGCTGATTTAATACGTTTCCAACAGTACCGCACGCGAAGAATTCGATGAAGATATGAATTTCATTTTCTTCAGAATTTTTGATTTCGCATTGTCCAAAAGAAAATTTATGCTCAAATCTCTGTGGAAAATCAAGCGAATGAAACTAATTTCTCCATCAAATTCGTCGTGTGAGGTATCGTTGGAAAGGTAATGGATCATTCTTTACGAGAAAATAAAATTTGGAAAGATATATAGATTTGGAAAGATTTGGATTTGGAAAGATATGACGACGTTTTAAAATTACAAAAATTGAAAAAAATGAAGTTTTTGATTTTTCTCTCCTACATTTTTGTTGCAAAAAATTAAAAAAAATATTTTTGGCGTTTTTGAGGCCAAAAAATATTTTTTGTGGGGTTACGGAATTGTTTTGAGAAAACGTCTTTTCCTTCGGAACTGGCTAACCGGGCATTAGGGTCCATGGAGTGGAAACGGACCAACTCAGTCAATTCGTTCATAGGTTCACGGTTTATGAATATTTCCTTAAGCAAAAGATGTCCAACAAACCATCTCCTTGGCGGGTGATAGAAACGCATGGAAGACGATAGTTCACCATTCAGGGGTTGTGGCATAAAGACCTCACACCGAAATGTCCTATAAAGTTTGATGATGATGATGATGAGCAAAAGATGTCAAGGGATACAATAGAAAATCACTCCCAAAAGCTACGGACTGACAAATGACGACGCCACGAGGGGACACTAGCTATGAATTGAATCCAAGGGACCCATAGCTCAGATGAGCACTTTTACAAATGAAACCATGGGTGCCACAGCAAAATCTGGAATTACAAAATACAGAAGGAAAAATCCGGAAGCCTAAAAATCAGGAATAGAGGGGTTCAGGTCGACCTTTTTTTAAATGGGGCCCGAACCTAGCCCGAACCAAAATAAAAATTCAAATCCGACCCGAACCGAACCCGATCCGAAATAAAAAATTCAAATCTGACCCGAACCCGAAAATAAAATGTTTTTTAAACTCAATTTAGAGAAAATACTTGAGTGATTTTTTTTTTTTCGTGTCGGGTCGGGTTTTGTTGGCTCCACTACAAAATCCGGAGGCTCGAAATCTGGAGGCTTCAAAATCCGGACAAAAAATCCGGAGACTTCAAAATCAGGAGGCGTCAAAATCCTGATGATGTTGTTGCGTCTGGATTTTATAGCCTCCGAATTTGTTACAAATTTAACATTTAACTTAAAATATATCACAGCGAATGAATGACTGTAATTCATTGGCGACGCGACGGTCTTAATTATATTTAATATTTGGGGGGCTCTGCCCCCTCACCCCCGCGGGTTATGCCTTTCAGGCGGTCATATGTGTCCCTTAGACACCGCAAGGGGATATTCCCCCTTGACCCCCTTTGCGGGAGCTGCCGCTTCTTAACCCCGCTTTTTTTTTAAATTTTATTCACGGTCTGCGGCGCAGCAATACATATTCATAACACAATTCCTATAAATAAACTGTTGCTGCTGTAAATACAAATTTCGCCCGTATTTCGTCCAGATTTTATCCTGATTTTTTATTTTCTTCTGGATTTTGACGCCACCGGATTTTGACGCCTCCGGATTTTGTAGCCTCCGGATTTTTCGTCCGGACTTTAACGCGTCTGGATTTTGTGGCTCCGGATTTTGTAGCGGCACCGGTTTTGTTAGTTGAAATCTTTAAATACGACCCGGAAAAAACGAATAGGAAAACCCGCCCCGACAAAAAAATTAATTCAAAAACCCGACACGACCTGGCCCGAAAAATTGATTTGGTTCGAGTCGGGTCGGATTTTTTGTCGAGCCTCGGGTGGTCCGCTCACCTTTAATCATAATAAGGAAGAAATTTTGATCATAAGTTCCGAATTTGGAGTTTCGTATCGAAAAGTTTGTATATTTATTTTTTGGGTGCTCTGTCCCCTCACCTCCGTGTTTCCGACAAGTTTCGTAGGCCTTGCAGGCTGCACCCCTTGACCTCCTCTATGCGGGTACTGCCGCCACTCTACTCGGCTTTTGTTTTTGCGCTTTTATGACCACGGCCTGCGGCGGAAAAAATAAAGAATTTTGTCGCCATTCCATATTTTGAAGCTTCCTGATTTTGTTGAAAACAGTTATTTGTGTACTTGTTTTGGACATAAAACATTATCCAGCCGCATGTCTTTCGGCGGCGGCTAGCTTTATTCAGAGCCAACTAAAAATGATGGCGGCAATGGCTTCAGACTTCACGTCTAGCTCTGACATTTTTGAACACTTCTTTCGATCGCCAAAAGTTATGAATTTCTTTCAAGTAGTTCCGATTTAAAATTTTTCAAAACTTAAACACAAAATGTTTTTTATTTTTTTCATTCAATTTTCATTTATCTGTCAGGTACAATTTTCTCTAGCCAACAATGACAACAAAAAAATATTTTTTTTCTTATTTTCATTACACTTTTTTTACACATTTAATTTTATCCTTTAATTAGTAGTAGTTTTAAATTAATATTAGTGTTTAGTCAGTAGGTTTATACGACTGGCTACAGAAATTTTTAATGTATTTATATTATGGTACATACACTATCAAAAGCTCCTCATTTTTTTCAAATATTTTGTTTAATGTGAACACTGGGTACAGAATTATAGTTTCTGGTGGAAGGAACTGTTCATAAATGACGTTACAACGTGAATAGCTCCACAAATAAATACTTCTAAAGTCGAGTCTCAAGTTAAAAACTGGTATGGCAACACTGGTAACTAAACGTCGTTTATGAACAGTTCCAATATAAAAACCTGAATATTTAAGGACGAGACGGACAAAAAATGTTAGAAACTATGGACACTCCGAATATGCGAAAGAGACAATTTATGTCCGCTACATACAGGATTTGAAACACAGATCTAATTGTCCTTTCGCACGTCACGTCGGTAAAAGAACTCCTCAAAGTCGCGAGAACCCCGGTAATTGCGACTGGAATTAGAAAACTGATTCGTAGCATGGTCTTTCAAAATGAAGCGCTTCATGTGCCGTGCGCCAACGTTTCGTCGACTGGGTCTTCAAGACAGTCTCGAGCCTTAGGACTCTACATTCTACACTTGTCCAATGTTCAGCGAAAATATTGAGGAGAGTTGTATTTAATCGGCTCCTAAAGACAATTTTGCACGTAAATGTCACTGGAACAAATTATTTGAGTTGCGCCGACTTGAAATTGAAAATTCTGCCGCATTCGGCTTACAATCTATGTGAAGTCGACGCTACTCAAATAATTTATTCCAGTGACATTTACGAACAAAATTTTCTTTGAGAGCCGTTCAGGTACAACTCTCCTCTACATTTTTGCTGAACATTGGACAAGTGTAGGATGTAATCCAAAGGTTAGAGACTGTCTTGAAGACCCAGCCGACGAAACGCCAGCGCACGGCTCTATATTTACGTAATCTCCGTGCCACAATCGCATCTACTCTTTCAGCAACTTTTTATAAGGCAACTGTAGAATAAGAACGTGTGGTCTAGCTTGTGGAGTCTCGTCATCTCTTCAACTCTTTCATTCTTTTCGAAAGTCCAGAGTGTCCCAACTACCGATGTCTGAGTTTTTAGATTTATTGAATTCAGACAACATGATCATCGTCTCACTGTCCGAATGTGAGATGGCCACTCTTCCCAACGCCCCATCATTGATTTAAACCGAAAATTGGATAAATAAATATTTAAGAAGCCAAAATTTACAGCTACAATTTGTCTTATTTACAATTTTACTCAATTTCTCTGTCCTCTATAAAAGTGCAGTTTGTAAATTCGAGCGCTTTTTTTCCTGGGCCATCGTGTTTGGTATTGTGCTTTCTTAAAAAAAATACGTTGGGACTTTGGTGAAGTTAAAGATTTCAGATTTTCTGTCATGGGGAAAACGCTATTTTTGTTAATTTACTGAGAATGTGGAAATAGAACAGTAAGCTTTCATTAGTGAGAAAACGAGTACCGTTGCGTTAAGTAATTTACATTTTTTTACAAGTTAAACAAAGAAGACAATCGCTGGCTCTTGTTTTCATAAACCGCTTCCTAATTTTCTATTTTCTAAGACTTTAAAATTGAATTATTTTTTGATTTTCTGTAGTTCTATTGACTCATTCTCTGCTTTATTTACCCTTAAATGATAAAGATAGCAAATCGGAAGAAAGAAACACCCAAATCTTTTTCATAAACACATCACCTGCGATAGAAGTCACTAGTGCTAATGTAAGTCGACTCAGTGCAGTAGCGTGCCGAAATTTCTTTCAATCTTTACAAAAAGCCACTCAAACAGGAGCGACAACTTTAGAGATGACATGACAATTACACAATTAGACATTGGGATATTTTCCTCTACCGGGGAATCATTGTTCCGGGGCATAATTGAGATCCCGAATGTGGGCTTTAATTTCGCCCGATTGTGCACAAAAAATCCTTTGGAGGATAATATCCCATGTTGTCTGGGGGGAATATAGCACCCGACGATTGGAATGAAATCTTTCCTTCTAAAAGCTTTAACGTCAGAATGAAGTATGATGCAGGAAGAAGTAGGAAAATATACTCACGACGGAATTTTTGCTTACGGACCGTTCATAAATGATGTCTAATCTAAGAAAAAGACATTTCATACAAAAAATCTTTATTTGTATAGAACATCGCAGACAAGAGGGAGGGGGTCCAAAAATCCCGGAAAAGTTTAGACGTCATATGAACGCTCCCTTGAGGATATCATCGATATCACCCGACTAACTCGCTAAAACTCGATAATTTCACTTCTGCAAAGCACAAAGTACATTTGGCCAATTTCACCCCCGTAGATTGTATGTCTTCAGATTAAATATTTCTTCTGGGTTATAATTGTCGCTGGCGGTAGTTTCAAATTTCCGATTTACAGAAAATAGCCACTGGGAAATATTATCTTTCTGCGAAATAATTTTTGACGAGGAATAATGGTTTAGCCGGTCAATACAATCCACCGGTAAAAAGTCACATCATTCCAACAAAACTTAAAGTCTTTACACTTTGCTAAGAGGAATATGAAATTCATTAAAAATAGATACTTTTCACTATGCTCATCGACCACGCGGGCAATGAATTCTTTGTTTTAAAACACAATCCTATTAATTTGAATTTGCTCAACTGTGCACCTCATTTTATGCATAAGCTAAACGCAGGAAAACAAACAAAAATCGTCTTATTTCATACACACAAGACTCGAGAAATTTGCATTGCTTAAAGTGAATAATAATTTTCTTCTTCATAGTGTAACGATAGGGTGGTCCAGAAAAATTTAAGGTATGCGGATCGTGCTGAAACGATTGCACTTTAACTGGTTCTCATTAATGTGAAAACCAAAAGCAAAACGTTTCCTATAGAGTGTTAAAGGAGAGTGTTTTTTGATCAGCTAATTCTAACTTATCTAGGAGTCACGCGTCAAAATGGATAAATCGCATATAAGTTTAAACAGAACGCCGCTCTCTATTCTCTTTCTCATTCATAATTTTTTGATTATCTGACCCCGAGATAAGTTTTATATAACTGGTTTTTGCTCTCCTACTCTATGTCATATTTTTATCTCAAATATGTAAAACGAGGTGCCGCTGGAAACGTCATATTTGTGTCTGTGTGTGAGAATAAAACACGATAATTTTGCGGTGTAATTTATGGCGCTGAAAAAGATCTGATTTTGGCAATTGTTTGACTCTCTTGGATCAATTCGATTAGTTTTGTGGACCACCCTATCTAAAGGCTCTGAAGAAAAAATTTCAAGAAAAAAAAACCGAAAAAAAAATAATTTAAATCGAACCAGTTTTCGGGAATTGTCTTAAACTAGGCGCCGTTAAATTTTTACTATTACTTTCGTTGGACGTCTGGTCGCTGTTTTGTCGTTCGTGGTACTCTTGAAAACATGGCACAATACATAAATTGGTTTGACATTCTGGACAATGGTATTTAGTTTTTCGTCGCAATATTCGTCCGTGAGCATCAATTGTGTTCCAACAGAAATTACAACCTAGTGCTGGCCCAGGTCGAATAACTGGACAATGTTGTGATCGATTTTCTAATGATAGCTCTCTGGTTGGCTGAAACAATCATTTTTTTGCGTCAATAAAACACTTTCAATCAAAGCAGCGAATAGAAGACTAACCTGTGGCGATGATATTGACCGTTGCAGTTCTTCACCTTTGATTCGTATCGCAGGTAGTGCATTATCACTCGTCGGTGTTGGGGTGACGACGGCAACCGTAACAATTGTTGGACTAGCCGCTCGTGACTTCGATACCGGTTCATTCTGATGTTGAGGTTCGTCTTTGATTATTCGGTCAGCAGCGAAATGTGAAATCGCTATTGTTGAAGCTGGTGTTAACATTTCCGGAGGTGGCAGCGCAGCAGCTGGTACACAAGTGCTGGTTATGATTGGCGGTGATGAAGACATTGTTATAAGTTGAGAATTATCGGATGAAATCGGATAAGAGAGCTGTCGGTGTAGCGTGTAGTGTGTTTCGGTAGATTGACTGGGAAGTAGCAGTGGATGAGAGTGTTGTTTAACCAAATACGGTGTTTGTGGAACAGATAATAAATGCGACGACGTGGTTGACGCAGAAAATTGCTGAATTAAGTTTGGTGAGGGTTCGGATGCATGCCTTTCGATTTTTTGATGTGGCACCGGAAGTAGTCGATGCGAAAATGCCACGTGATCGTATTCGGTTTCTGGTGACTGATTCAATGTGTCACTGTCTCGTTTCACTCGTGGCTGGCGAATAAGAAGTCGACCGCGTTTCGTGCCCATTGTTAGAAATTGTTGTTTAGCTGGAAATGAAATGAAATTTAATTTTCTCAAAAAATTTTTTAGACCTTCTACAAACGCCTTTTCATCCCTAAGGTGTTTCCTTCTTCAAGAGAAAATACGAATTCTGAAGGGCTTATGACAATCATAGAAAAAATTCCTTTCCAAATGAATTGAAACTCTCGCTGCGTTGTGTATTGAATGCACGACAGATCGTCTTGCATGGTATACAAATCTCTAGATGCCAATTTTCTAAAGTCATTCTCCTCTTTTCTGGATGGTTTCCACTCAGACTTCTTAAGAACTTTGCGTCTATTTTCGAGTATTTAGGGAACGTCCACTACATACGCGTAACTTCTTCAACTTGGAAGAAACAAGAAAACGAAGAAAAAGTTTATTATCGGAGGCGGCTAGGACGAAGCAGGTCCAAAGTTCATAATTTAGTTTCCGGTGAGGCTAACACAGCGTGACCCTTACACAAATGTATTCAAAAATAAAATGTTCAAAGGACTTTTGTCTGGAGAATTTTCGGAGGCCATTCGAACATGGATGAAAAAAGGAAGTTTTTCACGGTAATGATTCAAAAGCGCCAGAGATATTTTACAAAAATCGTTTGGGTAAAAAAAAAACAGAAAAAGAGAAATCATGCGGGATTTGAGAGATGACACGGATTTGAACGATTTTTTGCATTGACAAACATGGTTTTTTTAAAAATTACACTGAGTTTTCTTCCTGCATTGATATTGGTATAAGGACATTCTCAACGAAAAGTGCGACATCTATTATCCTTGTAACGTCGATATCATGAACTAAACATAGTCTGCTCCAAATGTCAACATTTCCAAATAATGTCAAGTGTGCCGCCATTTATTTTCGTTAAGAACTATAAGTAGCGATAGTATATTGTTGAAGAATTAAACGAAACAATATCTATGACGTCATAACTTTTGGTTATGTTTGTGACGTCGTATCTTTGACGTCGTTTTTGCGATGTAACATTTATGAGATGAAATTTGTGACGAAATTATAGTGACTTCATATTTGTGACGTCTTTTTCACGACGTGTTTTTTGTAATGCTATTTTTGTGACGTATTTTTTCGACGTCGTATTTTTGACGTTATATTTGTGACGACATTTTTACGACGTATTTTTTGTAAAGTCATTTTCGTGACGCCATTTTTGCGACGAAATTTTTATGACTTCATAATCGTGACGGTGCACAGACGTACGGACAGGAAGGATGAAAACATGAAGTAGCTATCGCTGGGTATAGAAAAGTAGCGATAGTGTATTGTTGAGGAATTAAAAGAAACAATATGACGTCATAACTTTCATTTTTGTGTAGTCATTTTTGTAACGTCATAATTATGACGTCATTTTGGTTACGTCATATTTGTGACGCCATTTTTATGACGTCATATGTGTGACCTCATTTGTGTGACGTTATTTTTGTGACGTTTTTTTACAGATGGTTAACGGACAGAAAGGGGAAAAACATAAAGAAGCTATCGCTCCTTAAAAACTGACCTATAAATGCAGAAAATTTAGGGTTTACGCCAGTGGAAGAGGCGGCAAGGGTTAGCCGTCTGCGATGGTGCGGGCACGTTTAGAGGATGAGCTGTAACAGGCTGCCAAAGAGGATATTGAATGCTCAGGTCCTAGATATGCGTGCTAGGGGTAGGCAAAGGAGAAGGTTTATAGACTCAATTAAATCAGATTTAGAAGTTAGGGGAATTTCCTTCAGCGAACAAAATATCTCCTTGTCACAGGATAGGAGGGCATGGAGGAGGGTGAAACATGATCACCGCCGGGCGTGTAGACCTCACACCGAAAGGTATAAATGGTCTTTAAAGTCTGTTGATGCAGAAACCTTTTGCAGAAAGACTTTTCATATACCGTACGATAAGTGGCAAAAGAATTTTTTCATGTTTTCCTTATCGTTCAAACGTTTTTTGTGAAAGTCGCGGTGCATAATTAATTCATATTGAAAACTAAATTGCTTACCGCGAACACCACATCGAAAATTCATTATTTATGTCCCAATTGAAAAAAAAATTGTTAACCGAAAATACAAAATTAATTTTGAATTGTTTAAACGATTGATGACTCTTTTGCCACATAATGTAAGATCATAATAACTGAATGCAACATAACAAACAAAAATTCACCTCAAACTTGGGTGCCTCGTGTTTATCTGAAATGCACTATATGTTAAACTGTTAAACGTATCTGATTGCAGAAAATTAGGTTATTCGCAACGCTCTTACGGAGTAAATTTAAAATCATTCAATCATCGTCGTTAACCTTATGGTGAATACAAAACTTTTTTAAACCTAAATAAACGAAATCACACAGAAAAATAACATGATATCAATAGCTAGGAGACATGAGCGCCGCCGAATCGCAGCCGCCATTCAAGCTGCCGTTGAGACCTTTTCGATCATCTAAGCCACCAGCCGTTAGGCCTCTCAAAGCCGACTTGAAAACGGCTGGAAATTTTGCTATTTTTGACAACTTTTTTTTCGAATTTCAACTCAAAAATACATTTTTCCAGCCGACGCACTGTGTGACATTTCTTCCAAAATGGCGGCGTGTGCCAAAATCCGGCAAATTTACCAAATGAGGCAAAATCGGATAAGGATGTTGAATCTATTATGAGCTACAAGCAACGCTACAGTCATTTTTTTTTTAATTTGTACCGATTTTGCCTTATTTGGTAAATTTGGCGTAGTGCCCGATTTTGACAGACGCCTCCATTTTGAAAGAAATGTCACACTATGCGACGTTTTAAACCGTCGTGTACAGTTTTTCTTGACTAGCCGCCGCCGACATTTTTCGTTTGGCTCTCATGTCCGATGGCGAGCGGTCCCGCACCAAAAATTTAAATCCAAAAATTCCACTGGTGTTGATCTCTCGATTGTAATTATGAAATTTTTTACCTAAAAGTCACATGAGTCAGAGGACAATTGATAGCTGGCAGGAATGACAACATTCAGTAAACCTGCTCTTTACATAAAATAACCTCGTTGGTTCTAGACAATTATTAGGAATCATTGAACAATGTAGTGATACAATGAATTATTTTCCTTGGTCACTTGGTAACCTACGCACCATCATCCAACTTGATAGGCCAGATAACCGGGTGGTGGCAGTGATGACTCTTAAATAAATCAGTGATGTGATCAGTGAAAATTTGCACATCACAGATAACTTTTCTCTGTGAGATGATATAATAACCCGTTGCTCAAAGATGTGAATCGCCGAATTCCAGCCGAAATAAGCTTCCTGTTACTATTGACTGTTTAACCTGTTCGAAAGAATCACTTATGAGAGCGAGTTTCAGCTAATAAAACTAATATTGTTGTAGGCAGAGGGAATGGAAATGACACTGCCTTCAAAGGACCAGTTAAATTAACTGGTTTTTTGCACGTAAATTGGTCAGTTGAACTAAACAATTATTCTCAGAATATTCACACAACGCAAAGAATTTGTTTCATCATAATATATTTTTCATAATTACACGGACACTGTTCTGTTTGATTTTTATAGTTTTTCTCTTTATACAATTTTTAAAATGTGTTTTGGGACACTGGTCAAATGATGCAACCCTGTTCACTTCGGCACATAACAAAAAAAATGAATTGTTTCCCAAGTTAATCAAAACGAATAAAAGAAATGTAAAACAAAATAAATATTCAAGTTGCAATTTGTAGTCGGCTTTAATTCATGAAAAATTCATTGAGTGATTGAGTTATAAAGAGACAAACAACAATAACATAATTTGCTTTCATTAACTCCTCTGTGTTCATTTCATGTTTTTTTTTTTACACAAAATTTTGTTCTACTGATTCTTTTGATTAAATTTAAAATTTTGTTTTATTTATTTATTTTGTGTTTATTTAGTTTATTCATTTAAAAAAAAGTTTGTGATTATGCAATGTACTCATCAGTTTGTGTGTGTAGTCGAATGAGTGATTTGAATTCTTACAAAAAACACTTTACTTCGTACGTAAGTGGAAGAAACTACAAAATTAATGATTTTTTTGTTAGTTGAATTTAAAATTTTTATTTATTTGCAATTTTGTTTTGTTAAGATGTCCCGATTACGCGTAATTTCCTCTTTTTTTCATTTCCTTAGTCAATATAAATTCAGGTTTGTGTTGTTTTTCAGTTTTCTTTATTTTACTTTTCCTTTCAATTAATCTAAATATACATACAGATAATGTTACGTCTATACACTTAGTATGATTTTATTTGGGAGGAATTTATGATACAAAGTTTTCATTATTTACTTCCATTACTTCATTTATACCATAGACGTTAGAAGTTCCTCAAACTACAATTCGATTTCCTTGCATTTTTTTATCAATTAATAGAAAAATGGTATTTTTTTTGTAACAGTTAAGTACGATTAAAATTAAATATTATTTTCCTTTACGTTTTTTGATTATAATTTTCGGTTGATTTCTCTTTTTTTTGTATCATAACATTTTTATTGTTTTTCCATTTATTCGTAGTTGGTGAACGACAGTACTTCCTTTCTAGATATTTCAATCATTTGAAATAATTCAGTCGTAGGGAATGTCGAGAAATGTTAAATAAAATTTTTTGTCATTGACGAACAATCTTTGGTACAATTTTCATTGATTCGAAAAGTCAACGTCGACAGGATTTCAAAACAATAACGATCACAGAAACATAAACTGGGAACACACAATGAGCCACTGCACTGGTGAATTAAAAAGCACTTGGACGTTTAATTATTTTCCTAATAAAACTTTTTGCTAGGACGCAATTTTCTTTATAAATTCCTCGAACTTCTTAAAAATTCCTAAACATATGTCAGGGAGCACAGAGGAGAGCCGAGCTATTTTTCAAGTCGGCTAAAGCCTCCGTTTGGATGAAGATGAAGTTGTGGAGCTTCAGTGTCTTCAGAAAACCGTTAGATATTAATTGAAGTAACCTATTTTTGAAGGTGTCAGCGACAGGTTGCATACAAAATAAAAAGTTACAGCTCGGCTGCGGCCATATTTGAACAAAAATTAGAAAAAATTGACTTGGTCGAGCTACATCTTTTTATTTTGTATGACACCGATCCCTCACACCTTCAATATATGATTGCTGTACTCGATAGACCGTGTCTTGTCCCCGAACCTCAAGTAGTGACATCAGTGTTTTTTCATAGCTGAACTAATATCTCAAAATAGAACTACCCCCTTTTCTCAAGTGACGTAATCCATGCTTTCATAGCTGAATACGGACAAACATAAAACAAGGCGCCTATCCATATGTATCCTACCCGGTTAATAAAAAATTCGAATCTCCCATCCCGAAAATCAAGGGAATGCGAAACTGTTCGAAAAACTATAAAATATATTGAAGTCTGTTTACTTTTGTAGACTCCTGTTCGTTTTCGGAAAAGAATGCATGGGAAAATCAACATTTTCGTGAAAATAAGTGGATATTTGTGGAACCTTAGATTTTGGAGAGGCAATGTGTAAGTATTTAATAACGTTTTGACAAAAGGACAATGCGGAGAACGTTTTTGAGCCACTGTGATACATCCTGAATGAGTAAAACTAGTAAAATTGTCAAGGTTTCAGTACTTGAACTCTCTCCGAGGTGAGAGTTCATCATTTAAAAGTGCAAATTCATTTTTGAATCGACTGCAGCTAACTTCATTAATAACAACAATTCCAATAACAATGCTTTGTCAGGAGCAGCAGTCGTGAAATGAATGTTTCGACTGCCAGTACATAAGGTAAGGATGGCACGATTTGAATATTTTTTTTAATTTCAATTTTTTTCGCGCCCTGGTACGTCTGGCAACACCTAAACGCGCATCGAACCTATTGGAGTCACAGCCCTAACGATAAGGATTTTTGTTGTGTTTTGACGCTTTAACGCAACAGATTCGAAACTGCTTGTTTCATACACAAGTGTATGACGCCATAACAACTCTCATTTGCCGTCATCTGGATTGAGCTCGGATACTCATGGCGGAAGGCCAGTATGTTGCCACTGCGCTAACCCGTTCTTAAGCTAACTTCAATGTATTTAGCTTTAGCATTCAACTTGAAGTTAGCTGCGTATTTGACAGTTACATTATTTTAGTGCGAAAAGCAACTGCTGACACTTGAACAATAGATCCGGTCATGTCGTCTTGTCACCGAACCTCAAGTGGTGACATCTATGTTTATTTCATAGCTGAATTAACGTCTCTACATAGAACTACTCCATTTTCTCAAGTGGCCATAGCTGAAAACGGACAAATATAAAACTAATGACAGAATCTATGAACCCGGTTGTTTCAAATGCAACAGAGAGTGGATATTTTTACTGGTATAAGTTTTAGGAATTAACCGAATTAACTGTCAATTGACGAAAAATTGGAAGCCATTCCAAAAATATTTTCCTATTCTCAGTAGAAAACTGAAAGATCTAGAGGATCGAACCTAGAGGCTAAGTTCTTCATGAGAGTAATTGAAATAAAAAATTCTTCGATTACACGATTATTTTTCTTCTCTCCAGGTTCCAGGTAAGTTCTTCAATATTACATATTAAAGTAAGAAAAACCCTCTACAATTGATTCATGAACAATTGTTTCTTTAACAGGAAACCTCTACCACATTAACTTACACACACGACAACAATCAACATTTTGCTGTGTCGCTATGCGTAGTGAAGGAACATCGGTTCGGAATTATAACCAAAAATAAAAGTTTGTGTTTGTGTATAACGTCTAATCAGGGGCGTGGCAGTCTTTTGTTTTGATATTTGCAAGTAATATTCGATGTGAAGTTGGCTGCAGTTGCGACCGAAGCTAACTTCACTGCAAAAAAATCAGCTGAATTCATTCATAAATTTACCAAAATCAGCTGACTTCATTGAAAAGTTCAAAAATCAGCTGATTTTTTTGCAACTGCAGCAAACTTCACATTGTGCATTACTTGCAAAGATCAAAACAAAAGACTGTCACGCCCCTGCGTCTAATCCTTTGAAAGGTACCTGACTGGCAACATTGACATGTGTTATGTTAAATTTACCTCAGTGTTGCCAGTCACCTGTCAAATGATCAGACGTAAATGTTGGTCACACTGGTCTACATTTGACATGAAAACGCTTTTTCGACAGAGAAATGATAAGTTGGTACACCTGTGCCGAGGTAGAACGCTTATGTGAATGACGGCTGGGTTCCATGGGAGAGAATTACGTACAAAATTGGGTTGGTTCTCTCCCATACAGTCAAGCTGTCTTTCACATAAGCGTTCTACCTCGGCACAGGTGTACCAACTTATCATTTCTCTGTTTTTCGACTATCGTATGCGGCCGATATAAATGTGACGTTAGCATTAGTGTCAAATCCAGTACTCAGTGTTATCAGGCCGTGAGCTTACAGTAAAAAGTGTAGGAATGGTGGTAGAAAGTGAAGGTCAATATTGACCATTGGGAAATAGTTGACATTTACTGTCACTGTGTCAATTCTGTCATTAATGACCAAATCGTTCTGTTCAGGTTTCTAGAGGTTTCTCAGGGTTTTTTCAGAGAATATGTCAGATAATCTTAGGAAACTATTTAGTGAGCTTTCAACATATAAACTGATCACTGTTAGTAGATTGCTCATCCATGCGATGATGAAAGAAAGTTTAATTTAAACATTTTCCCCACTTCACCTTCATGTTTTAGAGCAAGACAAGTACCGTCGTTAAATTTTAATCGTTAGAATTTGAGTCCGTCTTCATTTGGTAAAATAAAACTTTTTTTGTTTCGTTTAATTCACTGAAAAAACTTATTGTCAATTATCAATCGCGCGTCCATGTCAATTTCAATTTTTCTTTTACGAATTTTGAGTATCACTTTTCATCAGTTTTCTGGTATTCATGTTTCCTTGTACGTTGTACTAACACCATTGTCACTTGGTAATTAAATTTTAGTCATTTGATAGAAATGTCAGTTCGTTATCACCTCAGCTAATCAATATCGAAAAAAAAAACAAAATAAAATTATAGACAAAAAAGCTTATCCATCCCTAGACTATTTTGCTAAAAAACAAAACGTTTTCTTTTTGCTATAACTCCACAAATAACACGTAAATATGGCCATTCAAGTGTGAAATAAAATGCTCGATGTTCGTTATTACACTTTCTACATTGAGTTAAAATTCAATCCTTGCAAATTCATTGCCGCTGGATTTACGTTGACAGCACCATCAGTGAAACGTTGACGTGACATCGGATGAATGGCTGGTGTGAATTCTACATGTCTAGTGTCTAAGAAGCTCATAACACCCATGGGATGAGCATGAGGTGGGCACATTAACGATGTTGGTGTATCGGCTGGAGGTGGAACAGTCATGTTCAACGATGATTGAGACATGTGTTCGTATGTTTCCATAGAGGTGTTTTCTTCGTTGGTAGGCGTTGATGATGGTGGCGGTGTCATATTTGGTTCCAATTTGATACGATTTTTGATGCTCGGCCGGCTGATCGGATAGCCGCGTTTCTTGTATTCTAGCCACAGTGTTCGATTATTTACACCGTACATTCTAGCTGCTTTACAAAATCCAATTCCGCCAAATCGCACTGCTTCCAGAGCACGAACGAAATTTTCATCACCTTGTGGATTGACGGAACGTTTTCGTTTTTGCGGCGCAGGTTGTGTTCCACTAGTCGACGTTCCACTCGTGTTCCCCGTTTGATTAACCATTTGCTGCTGCTGCTGTTGTTGCTGATGTTGTTGCTGCTGAACAGGTGATTGATTTGGTGTAGGTCCTTCACTGTACACTGATTGTACCATGTTGGAATTATTTCCCTGTGGTGATGTTGGTGTTGATAAGCTTGACGAATAATTATTAACTAAACTATTCGGATTTACCGAGATTATTTGTGGTGAATAGGATGGTCCTTGGTAGTTGTGCAGTTGTGCGTGATTTGACGATGTTGCTGAATTGGCGGAAGTGTTGCTCGTACTGTGTTGACTTTCATTTGGATTGTTGTGATTTCCACCCGATGACATACCGGCAACATTCGTTTGACATGATGACAATGCAAATCTTGGATAGTTCGAGTCGACTACGGTCCATTGCACACCTGGGAGAAGGAAGGAGAGCCAATTATTTTTCGTTTTCTTTTTGGATTTTTTTTTGTCTTATTCATCTTCAATTAATCAAAAAAAAAGTCGGAATTTCATTCTCATTTTCTAAGGTTTCACAAATTCTCAAAATATACGATGTGAATTACGTGTGGCAGTGAAGTTTATTTTTATCGAAATAAAAAAATTGTACGTGTTTCCTCATCATTTTACTTTACCAATTTAAAAAGTAACAAATTTCAGAGCTCTCTCTCGCTTCTCCTGTTTTCCCAGATTGCAACAGATCTTACAATGGTGTGGTAATTAATTTACAAAAATAAACAACAACGAAAATAAAAGAACATTTCTTCCATAAAATTTTCTCTTTTCAAAAAAACTTTTTGCTTAAACAATAACAATGATTGATTAACAATGAATTGGATAGTTACAAAAACAAATGTGTTCGAATTTAAATTTGTCTTTTAAGTACACACAACCA
>CM055404.1:7520889-7550261 GCA_029228625.1 Pseudolycoriella hygida
TTTTTGTCGAAAAAAAATTTACGGCGAAAAAAATTTTCAGCAAATCTGATTCAGAAAATAGCAAAATGTGGAAGATGGCGTTATTTTGACAGCTGGCAGTCATTTTCTTAGGATCCCAAAAAAATTTCCTCACCAATCTCTATAACTTTCGAGAAGAAACCAACTCTCAGAGCTAAAATTCGAAAACTCCGAGCATTACCTGAAAAACCGTCAAAATTGACCACTGACGTTCCCTTTAAATTTCAGGAAGATCGGCTGTCTAGTTCTTGAGATCGAAAATTATTAATAGATAGATAGATAGTTAGAACATAGAAAGCGACAGATCAGAAAAAAAGTTTTCATAATGATGAGAACAATAGAAAAATCGACGGCCCATAGATAAATGTCATTTTCAAACCTCGATATCTAGGCCAATTTCCAATCAATTTTGATGAGTCGGGGCTCGTTAAAAAGCTGCTGTGACGTAATAATTTGAATGGGGCGAGGGGAAAGAACTCAAAAGTTCGCGTATATGGTTAATTCCAAGCAATCTATGAATTTTCTATCTCCTTCACTCTTCAACATTTGGACTATATTTGTCTCTTTCACTCTGCAGCGTTTGAATGAGGCTCAAAAATGTAATGTGGACAGTAACGTTTTTTGTTTCATTTACTAATGGCTTACACTTAAAGAATGAAAGAGAAGCAGATAAAAATATGTGCCGTCGACAGTAATAGAAATAGCCATATATGGCTCCTTGTCCCAAAGTTTTTTGTGTGGCGTTTTTTGAGTTTGTGGACTTCTTTTTTGAGGTGTGGGGACTGCGTCACGCCTTCCGCTGCGGGCATGAAATCGTACCAAAATAAGATATAGTTACATGACGTAACGTTACAAACTGTAACTTAATGACTGGTTACAAACATCGTGGTAATCGCAATAGGCCCCTTTTCGAGGAACTTCGTACGGGTCTAAAAATTGTAAAAATTTTATGTCTGAGGTTAGGTAGTCGTAACAAAAAAAACATTTTTTTAAAATAATTTTTTATTTATTTTAATTTCTTTCGAACACACGAGATATTAATTCAACTTTAATAATATTTCTTTGCTTTGATTGTGTGAATAAGTGTCAATAATTTCGAGTCCAATTTATATTTGCAAATTCCACAATGAACCACAAACAATGAAAATCGTAAATATTTTGCACCTATATTTTGTCTCTCTTCATTGCTAGGTTACACTGTAAAAAATTCACAAAATTTTATTCAAAAAATCGTTTGTATTTCGTGTTTTTTTTTCCTTTGTTTTCCTTAGTTCTTTTGCTTCGTCACAAAACTGAATGCATATGGAAATGAAATATGCAATCGAAGAATTCGTTATTAATTCATATTTTCATAATTTTATCACAGATCTTAAAATTAATCGCATTTTATGTTGATAATAAATTATAAGTTGAAAAATGATAAAAATGATTAACGCCGTCAAATTTACAAGTAGTTTTTTTTATAAAATAGAATATCAAAAAGTAAAAAATAAGTTTTGCACCAGACTTATTTTTGTACCTTTTTTCCTCTTATTTGCCACAGTTTTTTGGTTAATGAATAATTATAAATACAAATATATATAAATATGCGTTAAAAATAAAGGTAATTCAAGGATTCAATAAGTTTTATTGACCATTTGTCGTCAATTATTTGTCGTCTTTCTTCTTCTTAAAGAGACTTTTCGCATAATACCACACGCGGAAGAAGTACTCATCTTTACGCAGCAGTTTCGCTCGCGCATATGACGAAATATCCGCGTCCATATTATGTTCACGTAGCCAGGATGATGTATTTTCAGTACTAAATCCAGTTGGCTCTGTGTGCGTTTTAGGTTCATCGGCAAAGTCATCACCTAAAGATAATTTCGAAATTATTTCAAGTTAAACTTATCGCTTTTTCTATTGCTATTACCAGAACCGGGTATAACTTTATACGGTTCATCCGATTCCAATGGCTCACTCTTGCCGATTTCATTTCGAGCATAAATTCGAATCATATACTCGTGATCGTCTTGTAAATCTTTGATTTGGAACTTTTGAACACCAGCTGGGACACGTCCCACTTCGATCCACATTGTCTTTTTCATATCACGAATGGCAATGTTGTATCCTTCCAATGGCGCACCTCCGTCCGACTCTGGAATACCCCATTCGAAAATGCTTGTGTTGGCGCCAATTACACGAATTTCTAGTGGCGCTGTCGGTGGTGAAGGGACAGCTGCAATTTGAAGGAATTCATTTAGTTTTTGTTGTGTGATGCGACGTTATAGAGCTTTTTGAGGCGTCTAGACAGTGAACTTGTTTATTCAAGTCGGGCCGTCGATTTCAGGCAATTGCACTCCGTTCGGGCAACAAATGCAATCACCACAAATTAACAGGTCTGTCCGAGGGGTTATCCACTGGTCAAATAATTGTACAAAAAATTCCAATTCCATAAAAAATTCCATCGAATATTCCAAAAATTTCATCGAAATTCCAAAAATTCCACAAAATTACCCAAATTCAGAAGTTCCAAAAATTCTTGAAATTCCCAAAATTCCAAATATTTCATCGAAATTCCAAAAATTCCATCGAAATTCCAAAAATTCCATCGGAATTCCAAAAATTCTACAAAATTTCCCAAATTCAGAAGTTCCGAAAATTCAAGAAATTCCATGAAAATTCCAAAAATTCCACAAAATTTCCCCAATTTAGAAGTTCCGAAAATTCCAGAAATTCCAAAAATTCTACAGAAATTCCAAAAATATCATCGAAATTCCGGAGTTCAAAAACACCAAATATTCCATCGAAATTCCAAAAATTCCAATAATTCCAGAATATCCATTTTAATTCCAAAAATTCCATCAGCCTGTACCAGCAAAAATGAAGTGGATAACCCCTCGGGTCTGTCTGCGTTTTTACGACGCACGAAAAAGTTACTTCACAGTGTTAAAAAAATGAAAATGTTAAAATTTCATAAACCGGAAGGAAGCAAAAAATTCAAACTCGAAGTTTTTGGACGTCATTTTCACAGCAATTTTTAACTTTGGCCACAAACTTCTCTATTATATAAAAAAAATTCTCCCTTTGTTACAACAAAAGTGTTTTCATTGGTACTACACAACGAAATGTTTTGTTGTTGTTTTGTCGAAATGAAGCGCCCCCTAATGTGTAACTTCTTGTATACTTACTGGCATGTGTCTTCAGTGAAATGCTTCCAGTCACAGCCGGTGCACTTAAACCTACTGCATTTTCTGCTAGTACTCTAAACGTGTATTCAGACTTTTCCTTGAGGTTATCGACACAATATTGCAGGCAATGTGTGTCAAGCGTAACAATTTTCGTCCATTTTGAGGATTTAGCGCTGCCTTTCTCCACGATGTAACCTAACGAAAGAATTTAAAGGATCAACTTACCGACTTTTTTAAAGTGAATTTCAAAAGATTTTACCCGTTAATTCAGAACCTCCATTGCTAATTGGTGGTTCCCATTGAATTGTTATACTTCGGCTTGTGACATCAGTTGGTCGTAGATTTTGTGGAGGTGAAGGAGCGGCTGGTTTTAAGAAAAATTTTTTAGTTTCAATCGCTTAACAATCAAAAAATGTAACAAGGGGCTGTCCACAAAGACATTTGGTTCGAAAGTAATTAACGTATTTGAAGAAAACCAAACGTCTTTAGTGGACTGTCCCGAAAGAAAAAACTTGAAAAATCCAAACCAAAACAAACTTACTTGCAGTCTTTGGCACTCCAACCACTGGTAAAGCAAAAAAGAAGCAATTTCATCACGAAATGTAAATTAGCATTTAAATTGTTGTAACAAAGCGTGTAAAAAATTTGTGTAAAAGAAATCTCAAATAAAACTCTCGAAAAAAAACTAAATAATTTCAAACGAACAAGATACTTACTGATCTTTTTGCCCACGATAATCTTATCCTCTGTCTCTAAGTAAGCACTTGTTCCGGCTTCATTTCGGGCGCATATTCTGAATTCGTAGGAAGATTCCTTAACCAAGTTTTTAATGTGAATATTTGTGCAATCTCCATTTGTAGTGCCGCAACGTGTCCATGTCTCCTGATTGGTTTCCTTAATTTCGACGATGTATTCAATAATTTTACTGCCACCATCTTTTTCGGACGCTTTCCATGCCAAGGTTAGTGAGTTTTCAGTCATTCCTGACACTTCAGTTGGTTTACGAGGTGGTGACGGTGGATCTTAACAAATGAAAATGTTCGTTGGATTGTGAAACACAGATTCATAAAACACCGCACATTCACTACCATCTGTACATTCTCCGCATCGCAGCCTCTAAGTCCTTATTACACGCGAAGAATATTATTTACCCGTTTATTGTAAGTCCCGAATCTTCAAATCAGTAGTCTTCAAATGTGTAGTCGTCGACCTAGATTTTTATTTCACCGATCTAAATAATTTGTCCTCAATTCGTCCTATGCGTCCGCCACAAAAAAATTTGTCCTACCTTTGGGCCTGATATAGAGGTGTACTAAAACGCCAAAAAGCTCAAACTCACTTTTTCGAAAACGATTAAAATTTGACACTTTGAAATTAGTGTACTGACACTTCGGAAATGTAAAAGTGTTTTGTACTAAAAACTTTAGTACAATAAAAATATTGGCCTCAATTTTTCCTTTCAGAATATACATTCAAAATTGTCAAAACATTTCCTCAAACAAGACTATAAAGGACAATTCTGTTGAACTTGATACAAAAAACCTCTGTTGAAATATGACCATAGAAACGTTCAGACTATTGTATTTTCTAATTAAAAAATATGTCCCAAATTTGTCCTATTCGTATGTGAAATCAGAAAATTGCATAATGACGTAGATAACTAGAAAATAGAGTGTACTAAAAAATGATACCGCAAAATTATTGACCATCGACAAAAACAATGAAAAAAATTTTCGGCGATCGAATTCGAACCGGCATTGCTTAAAGGTGGCTTCAAGGAGCAATAATGGAAAGTTGTATCAGAATCGAGTTGTACTCGCTTTTTTCGTCATATCGAAAGGACAAACTAAGGACATATTTTTATAAGAATCTGTTTGTTGAAATATTTTCTTTTTAGCGATTTTCTGGTTCGGGAGCTTTCGAAGAGCTTTTATCATTTTTTAGTACACTCCATTTTCTAGTTATCTACGCCATTGTGCAATTTTCTTATTTCACACCCGCAAAGGACAAATTGAGGACATAGAGCTTTTAGTACCGAGTCCAACAAAATAGTCCTTTATAGTCTCGTTTGAGGAAATGTTTTGAAAATTTTGAATGCATATTCTGAAAGGACAAACTTTTACTGTACTAAAGTTTTTAGTACAAAACACTTTTACACTACCGAAGTGTCAGTGCACTAATTTCAAAGTGTCAAAAATTTAGGACACATTGGCGTAGCCTGTAAAAGCTTTTTGGTGTTTTAGTACACCTCTATATTTCAGACCCCCAAGGTAGGACAATTTTTTTTTGTGTCGAACGCATAGGAGAAATTACGGACAAAATGAGGTAAAATAAAAAGCTGGTGTTGGCGACTGCACATAAACCAAATATCTTGAGTTCGAGATATTCTTCAAGGCATGAAGGTCAATTCGATTCTCGGATGATTACCGCAACGATCTATCTGGACCGGAATTGTTGGACAATGTAATTAACTACTGTAGCAATAACATTGCGATCAAATTAGAAAACAATGAAAGTGAACGCAGCCGGATTTTTGTGATTGAGTTGAACGTTCCCAGCAGATTAAAATATTATGAATTGCACTTTTTTTGGACACGCTCTTCCCACTACGAAAAAATATGTACAAAAAATCGCTGTCTGCCATTCCCATAGCACCAGCGTCTATTTTTTCCATCACCTGGTGATATCCCTGACCATGATTTGGATTCGCTTAAACTCAAAAAGAGTGACCCTAACCACACCTGCTTGTAACGCGCAAACTGAACGACTTACATTGGCAAAAAACTTACCAATTTTAACCTTGATTGTGATCGGTTCACTTTCAATCGGTTCTGATGCACCAATTGGATTCAATGCCATAATCCGGAAGACATACTGAGCGTTAGCCAATAGTTTTTGTACGCAGAAAGAATCGATGTGTTTCTCGACTTCAGCCACTTTGATCCAAATATTTTTCTCGGGATCACATTTTTCAATTGAATACGTGGAAATTTCTAGTCCACCGTCATCGAGTGGTGGTTTCCATTCAATGATGACGGAATCTTTCTTGAATTCTTTGACAGAAATGGTTTCTGGCTTATCGGGTTTGTCTGGAAGGTTCAAAGCTGTAACAAACACTTTCGTGAAATAAAAAAAAATCTTACCAATAACGTTGAGGTTAAGCTCCACGCTAGTAGTACCAGCGTTATTCTTAGCTTCTACGATATATTTTCCACTATCTGACCTTTCCAACGAGTTGATTGTTATGACGCTAAGGTTTTCTTCGTATGTGATAGTGAATTTATTGGACGATGTGATCTTTTGACCGTTTTTGTACCATACAACGTCTGGTCTCGGGAATCCACCGATCTTAGCATCAATCTTCCATTGTGCCGATGTTCGCAAACGTTGTGACAATAACGATTCGTCGACAACAATTGTTGGCTTGTCTTGTACCACAACCTTACAACTAGTCTCAGCAGTTCCTACTTCATTCTTTGCCACACACGTATAGATCGCTTCAGATGTTTCCGTCGTTTCCTCAATTGTATATTTCGCAACGCGATTTTCGTAGACTGTTTTTTCCGACTTGAACGGTTGATTGTTTTTCTTCCACGTTATTTCCGGTGTTGGTACGCCTCCAACGATACAGGACAGTGTGACCTTTTGTTTATAGCCAACGAAAACATCAGTTAAAGGTTCTTGAATGACTGGAGCTTCTTTGGATAGAGGAGCTGTGATTTTGATATAAGGTGATGTTGGTGAAGGTGGACTTTCTCCAACTTCATTCACAGCTATCGTACGGAATATGTATTCGGAATTCGTTTTGAGTTTCGTTATCTTAAACGATGTGTCGGATATTTGTTTAATTCTTGTCCACGATTTCTCTATGCGCTCTTGATATTCGATGATGTATTCTATGATTGGACTGTTGCCATCATCTTCTGGAGCTTTCCAGAATAAAGTCAAAGAATCATTTGTAACTTCAAGTGGTTCAGGTGCACCAGGTGCTGATGGTTTTTCTAGGAATAAAAGAAACATTGAGTATCGGGATTTTTTGGAAACTTGGCATATTTACTCATTATGACAAGTGTAAGATTTGCTTCAGCTTCACCAGATGGATTCTTGGCCTTAACAGTGTATTCGCCAACATCGTCGTCGACCACCTTTTTGATGGTAAGACTAGCTGACTGTTCATCTGATGTTTTAATGGTTCTCGGTGATTTCTTCACTATTTTACCGGAAGCAAACCATTCAGCTTCCGGTTTCGGTGTACCAGACAATTTAACTGTAAATGTGACGTCCTCGTTCTCTTTAACTTTGTAGACTTTGTCTTTATCATCTAATGTGATAGTCGGTGGCTCTTGAATGTCTGAAATATTATTTTATGATTCAGAAATTGGGAGGAAACGGCAAAAAATATTAACAAAATTTACCTTCCACTTTAAGTTTCGAATAAGTATTTACATTTCCTGCCACACACGTGTAATCGGCAACGTCGTCATCATTTGTGTCATGAATGATTAGTCTCCGTACGGTTCCTTCAACATTAACTTCATATTTCGGTCCAGGCTTTATTGGCTCATTTTTCTTGAACCAAGTGACTTCTACATCAGGTTGTGACAATTCTACTGTAAATACTGCATCTTTTGTTTTAGTTACTAATGTAACATCTGGCAAACGAACAACAAAGTCGACATCAGGTTCCTCCACCGTCAATGTTGCCACTGATTCTTGATCACCAACTTTGCAAGAATATTCACCAGCATCTTCAGTCGTTGTTTTGTAGATTTTCAGCTTCTGCTTTTTACCATCAATGCTTAATTGCACGTGATCAGAAAATTGAAGTTCAACGCCATTTTTGTACCATCGAACCCACGCGTCTCCTTTAGTCAATTCAATGATAAATGAAGCCTTTTCGCCTTCAGCTATTGTCAAATCTTCCATTTTTGTTATGATTTGTGGAGGCAACTCAATGACAGTAAGCTCTGCGGAACACTCCTGGTAGTCGTCAAGGACACAAGTGTAGTCTCCTTCATCGTGAACAGATACTTGTCGAATAACCAATTTCCGTACTCGACCCTCTCGAACAAATTGGATTTTGTCTTTGATCTCCTGTATCGGTTCGTTATCTTTAAGCCAAACCACTTCAGCCGCTTCCGATGACAACTCAACTTCCAAAATAGCTACCTCTTCTTCTTTCGCCTCGTAGTCTTGTAGCATTCTCACAAATTCTGGCTTACGTTCCAGCACTTCAACAGTGGAATTGGTCGAGTGCCCTTTGATGGTACACTTATACGTGCCAGCATCTCGCAGCGCTGTGTCTCGAATGATTAGTTTATGCACCTTGTCCTGCTGGACAACAACTCGATGGTCCATTCCAGTAAGTTCCTTGTCATTGTGGTACCATTTCGTTGAAATGTAATGGGACGTCTCGCATTCCAAAGTCAACGTTTGTGACTCTTCAATGCTCACATTTTGTCTCAATTTTTTAGTGAAAATGACGTCATCAACTTCTACAATCACTCTTGCACCATGTGACACTTTTCCCACCGGATTGCTGGCCACACACTTGTAATCACCAGAGTCAGTTGCAGAATCAGCCTCTAGAATAACCAATTCAAGGTTTTCGCCATCATAAGATTGTTTGATGCGTTCAGATGGAACAAGTGGCCGATTATTGTGAAGCCATGTAATTTCCGGCACTGGATTGCCACTGACACGAGCGGGTAATTTAATTGTGCCACGTTGAGGTACGTATTGCTCTTCGAAACGCTCCACAAAGAATGGAGGTTCTGGATTACCACTCTCACATTCTTCAACGGTTAAAACTGCTGATGTTTCAACGGAGCCTATTGTGTTCACAGCTTTCACGGTGTATTCACCAGTGCAGTCCTTGTTCGGTGCGATTAATGTCAATGTATGAGTGTCCTTATCTGATTTTGTGTTCGCTTTGATCGGCTTGCCATTCTTAAACCAAGTTATCTTTGGAGTTGGCACTAATTTATAAATAAAATTATTAAATCAACAGTCTTCGATTTCTCCGCAAACATCGGAACTAGGGAAACTAATTTGGTAAAACGGTTTCTGAGATATCGGTTTTTGAAGTAACAATACCCGCTTTGTTTGAAAGAAAAGAAATTGTAGAAATTTGACTTGAATTGTTTCTGGCGACTACACAAACAGACAGACCGAAGGTAAGAAAAGAAATAATCACCGATAACCTGATTAATTTGTTACTCCAATTCTTCGAATCAAGTAGCAACTAGACGAAGTCGTCGTCTGGCCCGTAGTTACAGATGAGCGGGCGAGAGAGAATTTCAAATTATGCCCGTGATCGATAGGGAAAGGGTCGGGCAGTGCACAAATTTAACGGACGCATTTCGGGGCGGGCAATTTTGTTAAATTTTGGGCTAGGGTAAGGTGAGCACGGGCACCATTTGGGCGGGCATTTTTTTAAATTTTCAGGGAAGGTAGGGCGGTCACGGGCAGCAAAAAAGTATCTACTAATGGGCTTCAGCGGGCTCAAATCAACAGAATCAACAATAATAAGGAAAAAAAATGGCCGCCGACGGGATTTAAACCGACGATACTAAGGAACATTGTTACATATTTCATTGAAGGACAACTTCCAGTACTACTCTGGAATTATGATTCGCAACAGAAAAGTGTGCAAATTTTGTCCTTTTCGAATAATCAACAGCTGTAAGGAAAAAAAATGGTCTCCGATGGGATTTGAACCGGCGACGCTAGGGAACTTTGTAACATATTTCAGTGAAGGACAACTTTCAGGACTGCTCCGGAATACATTTTTTTATTTGCTATTTGGCGTTTGAGAGCTTTCGGAGTAGCTTTCATATTTTTGTTTTAGTACACTCTATTTTCTAGCTGCCAAGGACAGAAAACATTTTTCTGATCGCTCATCCCCAAACACGAATTGAGGACACATTTATTATCTCAGAAAGTAATTAATTTTGGCATATAGAAACCTAGTTTTTAGTACTAAAAATATTTTTGACCGAGAAAATTATCCTTTACAGCCTTGTCCTAAGACATTTTATGAAAATTTTCATCTTGAAAGGACAAATTGAGGACATATTTGGGACACGACAATGAAAATAGTAGTTTTACAGCATTTGTACGACGGAAGTGTCACTACCAATATACTAAAGTGTGAACATTGAGGACATTTTTTTGGCAAAAAAAACTTTGTCTTCACGGTTTTCGTCCTCGAGAGCTTTTACCGTTTTTAGTACACTGCTATATCTCGGCCGCCTAGCTAGGAAAAATTTTTCTGACATGTAGGACACCAAGGACATAATGAGGACATTTGATTCTGTCAATTTATTTGTGCTGACCGTCAAAATTCACTACCACAACCACAAAAAAGGGAAATCGAAACAGTCAAAACTGACTGACATTTTTAACGAGTCAAACTTTTCTAGAGTCGGTAAAAGAGGTCCTGAATGATCGAAAGGGATTTGTGACGGGATTTGCACGGCGGGCGGCTTCGTACGGTACTTGCGACTGTAAAAACTAGGGAATTTTCTGTTTTATAATATGTCACGATAACGTAGCTCATTAACAAATCTTTTAAAAATGTAACGAAAACAAGGGAATTATCCCTTTTACGAAATGTCACCAACAGTCATTTGTAAGCAGGAAAGACTGTGCAGGCGGGAAAAGCGGGGCGGCAGCCCCCTGGTGTAAAAAAATAATTTTCTTAATCACATCACAGCTTAATACACGTTCTCGCTTACGATGCATAGCCCTGCATGGCTAACGCGAGGAGGCTAATTTGATGAAATACCGGTATCGCCAGAAACTTTCGGTTTTACTTCTTATTCGAAATACGTCGGTCTAGGTCGAATAAATGATTGATCTGACAATTAAGGACTAGTCATCAACGACCATACATCCCGGCAGAGGAAGGGAAGAAGTTCTTAGAACGTGAGATCGCACTGGGAGTAAAAAGTCTCACATAGTAAGACACTGATGCAGAAAGGGATGGATACATTTGTAAAGAATAAGATTAAAAGAACTCGTGGACGTGGACCCTGAACTTTCAGATTACAATATATTCCAAGCCCTAAAATATCGTCTAAAAGTAAAATTAACATTTTATTGATGTACTTACCTCCAACGATTTGAGTGTTAAGCACAACACTCTCCCCTTCTCGGATAATCAAATTTCGAAGAGGTTCCAGAATTTGTGGTGCTTCGTTATCTCCGGTTTTAACTTTGAGAGTTATCGGCAATCTCGCTTCGCCTTCCCTGTTTGTTGCGATAACCTCATACGTTCCTTCTTGATCTCTGAGCACTTTGCTTATGGACACAACGCTCATGTACATGTGCATGTCAGATTCAACGACTACTTTGACATTTTTCTGTGTCGTAATTTCTTTACCGTTGAATGTCCAAATTATATCGGGTTCCGGTACAGCTACGAGACGACACTCCAAAATAACGTTGGACCCTTCGTCGACACATTGGGCTCTCGGTTTTCTCGAAAATGTTGGCGGTATACCTTCCAAAATGTCAGCCAACGATGATTCTCTGGACAAACTCTTACGAGAGAGGCCAGTCATATCGGAACCATGGTCGGATAATGGTTGCTCGACCACGAGTTCTGTTGTGCTCGAAGCGAATCCAGCTGCATTTTTAGCAACACAAGTAAAGGTGCCAGCATCTTCCGGGAATACTTCTCGAATGATCAACGTTGCTACGTTATCATCATCGTAATACATTTGGAAGTCCTGCGAAGGCTTTATGATTGCGGTTTGACGACACCAAGTTATTTGCGGTCGTGGATAGCCTTCGACCTTACATTCAAATTGAACTGTGTAACCGTCAGGAGTATGAATCGGTTGTAGTTTCTCAATGAATCTTGGAGCAATTGTCTTCTCTTCGGGACCAGGTTCTAATTGAAAACGGATTGTTGCGTCATCAAGTTAAATGATTGTTTAGAAACTTACTTTCAAATACGGGAAGCTTGTCAATTTTTTCGTTCAATTTCTTTTGAACATAATGATTGTAGCGAACGACATCCATGAGATATTGGGATGGCACCCAGCCCTTTTCTTCGGTTAAATTTTTCTTAACAAACCACCAGTCGGAGTCATGTCGTTCTGGGAAAGGAGAAACCAACATAATCTCAAAATTGGAAGGATACTTTAACGTTATTCTTACCAATAACGTACACCTTCTCTCCTTCGACCAGATTGAGTGAATCATTATTTTCGGCCATGTATGTGCAAATCGAGTACATAATGTTATCCTCTTCATAATCTGTGGTTGATAATAACAAAATTTTGTGAAATATTTGGTTACAGTTTAAATTAATAGTTGATGCTCATGGGGTGGTCCAAGAAAATAGAGAGGTGTGAGTCCCGGACAAAAAGTTTCCATGATCCAACTTGATCAGAAGCGGATTAGGAGGAAACTTGTGTTTTGTCCCCGCAAAAGCGGTGAGAAAGTTACATATTCTTGCCGGTGAGAAAGTAGCTTCTTTCTCACCGCATGTGAGAGAGTAGTTAATTTCTCATCGCTCCCACGTTACGCTGGATGAACATTTTGTCGTGGAAACACTCGTTTTCTAACGCGCAAGCACAAAAAATATTGTGTTACACTTGGGGAGAAAATTGAGCGAACCAAAAAAAGTTTCTTCCATAAATTTTCAGGCATGGTCCGACCTTGCAAACAAAAAAAAGTTATCAAAATCGATAAAGATTTACCGAAGTTATGAGCAAAAGACCAAAAACCATTTAAACGGTCCTAGCTCGACCGCCCTTGGGCCGACAGTGCCCAGATTGAATCCCCCAAAAAATTTTTCGATTACCTTTCAGGGAAAAAATGTTTTTGAAAATCGGTCAATTTTACTCAAGTTATCGCGGTGACAGAAGGACGGACGGACATTTTTTTTAGTGCTCTCTTGGCTTCACTGACGTATGACCTATTAAATATTGTAGAATCAAATGCTTTCTTACCTTCAACGGATAGCTCTCTTGTGATGCTGAGTGATGCCTCCTCTGTGAAAATTAAAACGAAATTCAGAAAACAGAAAATCTAAGTTTTTCTACATTTACTGGATGAAATAGAAGGATCTTACGACACACAATATGGAAAAAGTTCTGATTGGCTATTTGAGGTTAGTATGCACAATTTACCTCTCGTTTTGCTTTATTCTGTTAATCTTAAGCGATTTTAAATTTATATTGAAAATGTAGCAAAGCTATAAATGAAATTTATTAATAAATGCTGTATAGAGTGGCTAAGATTCGTCAAAGTGAAGTTGTTGAAGTTAAAAAAATAAAAATTTCAAAGATTTACCTTCAATGTAAGATGTGGATTGCTTTCTTTTCGGTTTCTTCAAAGTTAACGAATCTTCTTCATTGTAGTTGACACTAGTGGGCTTCTTTCGACGGCTCACAATAGAAACATCCTCTTCATCGAATTCTTCAATTTTATAAGCAGGTTTCTGTTTCTTCGGTTTCAGCGTAAATTCGATGTGCTCTGGCAATTCTTCTATGTCTGAGAACTCATCCGGCTCTTCAACATCGTACATAGTGTCTTCGGGCTCACTAAAACTGTCATCGATTTCTTCAACGATCGGTCCTTCGCCGTCATCATATTCTTGAGTAATTTTGATATTAGCTTCACCAGTTTCTTCTGAATAGGTAAGAGGTCTGGTCTTCTTAAGTTTCACTTTGCCCGACATTGATACTTCTTCTTCGGCATACGAGTCCAGTTTGATATTGAACTCTTGTTCAACATCTTCCTTTGTTTTCGTACTTCTTGGCCTAAAGGTAACATTTTGAACATCTGTGAACTCTGGTAGATCACTACGAGGTTTTCGAGCTTTCTTCAATTTCTTAATGGTATATTCATCTGCGTGTTCTTCTATGACTTGAATAGGCTTAGGCTTAGCTTTTTTCTTGATTGTAAATTCTTCAGCAACATCTTCATTATCACGTGGTTGTGAGAACGTAGCCTCTAATTCAATGTCTTCAGTTTCATATTCGACCTGTTTTGGCTGACGTAGTTTGAAATTGACTTCGTCAGTTTCTTCTTCTACATCTTCAGTTGGTTGATAGGTTTCAGGTACAGTTACAGTCTCTTCTGCACTTTCTTCAACCGGTTTCTTTGGTTTCCTTTTTCGCTTAATTTGAACATTTTCTGACATTTCCTCAGGTGACATTTCTTTTTGAGGTTTCTTAAGTACAAATTCTTCGGCAACTTCTTCTTCTGGCTTTTGCTTTGGTTTTTTTATAACAAAATCAGCTTGGGGCTCTTCGGTATCATCCTCTATCGTCTGCTTTAAAGTGACTGTAGATTCTTCGACCTCTTCTGTTGTTTTCTTTGTCTTTTTCTTCTTTAGTTTTAATTTTTCTACAGGTGCGTCTTCTTCTACGGGTTTTTCAGTTTCGTCAAGTTGTGTTTCGATTGGAATCTCTTCTGGTTGTTGAACAGTTAACTCAGCCGCTGCTTCTTCTTTAACTGGTTTTTTCTCCTTCTTCTTCTTTATTTTTAACCCTACGTCTGCTTGCTCTTCTTGTTCTACTTGAGGTCTTAGGGTAACTTCTACTTCAATATCTTCCTTCTGTTCTTCAGTCTTCGGTTTCAATGTGAATTGCTGTTCAATTACTTCATCTACTTTCGGTTTCTTCTTCTTTGGTTTAGGTTCTTCCACTATAACTTCTGGTTCCTCCACTAGAATCTCTTCTGGACCTTGGTCTGGAACATCCTCAGGTTCCTCTACTAGATATTCTTCTTGAACTTCCTCTGGAACTTGTTCAGGCTGTTGTACTGTTAATTCGGCAGCAGCTGAATCTTCTGTGGGTTTCTTTGGTTTCTTCTTTTTGATCTTTATTCCAACGTCAATTTCTTCTTCTTGTTCTTGTTTTGCTTTCAAAACAACTTCAACCTCGATGTCCTCTTGTTGTTTCTCTTTCTTTGACTTGACTGTAAATTCTCCAACTACTTCTTCCGGTTCGTCGGGAATTTCCGGTGACAGTTTAAGTTTCACTTCAGCACTCGCTTCTTCAACTTTCTTAGGTTTCTTCTTTTTTATTTTGATTTCTTCTGTTTCCGTCACCTCTGGTTGACTCGGTTTGATAGTTATTTCAGCTTCTATATCTGGAATCTCCTCTACTGGTTCTTCAGGTTTTTTCATTTGTAGCACAATAGTTTCAGGTGTTTCATCTGGTTTTTCTTCTTTCTTCGATTTTTTCTTCCTCAATTTAACTTCAGAAGTTTCTGGTTCAGGAATTTCAGGTTGTTTTGGTAAAGTGATGTCAGCATCGACTTCTTCGGTTGGCTTTTCTTTGTCTTCTTCAGGCTTTGAAAATGATTTAAGCTTTACTTGCTCAACGTCCTCTTCAAGCTTTGGTTTTTGTTTAATCTTGAACTTAACGTCATCTTCTGGTTGGTCTTCTGTTTCTTTCGGTACCCCAGGAACGATAGGATGTTGAATTGTTTCCGGTTCAGGCTGTGGTTTTTTCTTTTTGACGATCTTAGTTTTCTTCTGTTCTTTTTCTTTTTCTTCGTCTGATGGGATGTCGAGTTTTTCAGGTTCCTCCTTCGGAATGTCATAAGGCTCAAAATCAAATGGCTCTACTTTACCAATTTCAAATGTAGACTGTTCCTTTTCGTCGATGGGCTTTTCTTCAACTGGTTGCTGCATCTTAGGTTTCACTGCAACCATTTCCTCTGCTTCTAAAGTCTTTTCTGGTATTTTCTTCAGTTTTATTGTTTCTGGTGTTTCTTCCTCCTGTGGTTTTACTTTTCCTTTTCCTAATTTGATAGTTTTTTGTTCGGGCTCTTCTTCCGGCTGCTTTTTCTCAGGTCGTTGATACTTCTTACCAGCGGATGATTCATCTGAGCTGCTTTCATATTTCTCGTATTTTTCAAGTTCAGGTCTCTCGAGACTGTCTTTGCGCTTCTTGATTTGTTTGAATTTCTTTGTCTTCTTTTTCAGTACTTTTTCAGCTTCTTCAACATTTCGAGATATTTCTCCATTATCTCGAACTGCATTTATTTCCGTAATCACTAATTGCAACGGTTCTGGTGGATACTCTACCATCGTCATCCGACTCTTTAACTTGAACTGTGGCAATTTTTCTTCGACAATTTCCTTAGGAACAGTTTTGGGTTTTTTGGTCTTTAATTTGATTGGCTCAACCTCCTCAACTGTAACCTCAACTGCCTTTTTTGGTTTAATCTCTTTCTTTTCCACTTTTTGAGGAATTTGTTCTTCTGGTTTAGGTTTTTCCTTTGGCAATATTGGTTCGAATTCGATTTTTTCCACCTTTTCGAGTTCTGTTTTCGGAATTTCTGCTTCCATCAACATTTGAAGATACTCATCCTGTTCATTCTTCTTAATCTTTTTCACAATTTTCTTTTTCTTTAACTTTCCGGTCTTTTCCGAAATCGAATCTTCTTCTTCGGGCACTTCTTCTGTAACGGTTACTAATGTTTCTGGCTCTTTTCCTTCTTCCTCAAGTGTGACGATTTCAATCGTTTCTTCTTTTGTACCTTCCTTTCGTTTTATGACTCGTTTTTTTGTGGTTTTTTGAACTATCTCTCCTTCGTCATTGGGGCTTTCAGTAACAGTTACTTCCTCCGGCTGCTCTTCGATCAAAAGTGGCATTTCTGGAACTGGTTCTTCTTCTTGCGGCTCTTCAATTCTTGGTTTCTTTTTGGAATATTTCTTCGGTTGTTCCTCTTCATTTGGCTGTTCATCTTTTGGAACAATTTCTTCATCAACTTCAGTTGCGGCAGTAATGACCTCCTCTTGTACTTCTGTTTTGACTTCTTCAACCGTTTTGGTAATCTTCGATTTCTTTTTCTTTTCTTTCTTTTGTTCCTGCAAAACTTCTTCTGCTTGTTGCGATGGCTCAGTTGGCTCCTCTGATAACTTCTCAACTGTCTCCTCTACAGAACTTTCTGACAAGGTTTCTGGACGGGGTTTGGTTTTGACTGATGGTTCGAATTCCGGCTTCTCAAACTGTTCTAATTCTGTTTTCGTTATTTCAGCTTCCATTAAACTTTTAAGGTACTCGTCCTCCTCAGTCTTTTTGGATTTCTTTATAACTTTCTTCTTTTTAGGTTTGGTTTCTTCTGTTTCCACTTCTTCTATAACTAATGCTTCTGGTTGCTCCTCTTCAATTGTTGTTTCTTCGACTGGTGATTCAGTTGCTTGTTCCACAATAACAGGCTTCTTCTTCTTAGGTTTTGGCTTGGGAACATCTTTCCTTTCCTCCTCTGGTGCTAATTCTGCAGGAACTTCTTCTGTTATTTGCTCTTCTGGTATTTGCTTTTCCGGTTGTATTATTTCAGGCAATGTTTCCTCAATTTTTTCGTCGACTGGCTTAGCGGCAGACTTCTTGGACTTCTTTTTTATTTCCTTCACTTCTTCTTTCGGTGCTTCAGGAATATCTGTAATTTCAGCAATTTCTTCTTGTGTGGTTTGTGGAACTTCTTCGGGCGTAATAGATGCTTTCTCTTTCGGTGCTAACTCGAATCCTGATTTGTCGAATGCTTCGAGCTCTGTTTTTGTGATTTCTTGGTTTAGAAGCATTTGAATGTAGTCATCTTCTGTCGAAACCTTCAGCTTTTTAACTATTTTCTTCTTCTTCGGTTTATCACGTTTTTCTTCTATTGGAATTTCATCATCTGCCGGTTGCTCCTCTTCAACTTCTTCGATTTCTGTGACCGTTTCGTCTGGTACTTCACCTAAATAATTTTGGCAATATTAGCACATTGACAATTACTTAAAAACTACTGTCTCGACGTTTGTACGTTTGTTTTTCATACAATAAATACTTACTTGAATCTGGAGTGTCTTTGTGTGGCAGTTTTTCTTTTTTGTGCTTTTTATGTATGTGTTTCGGTGTTTCTGTATCTGTTGGTTCTGGAATAGTTTCTTCTGGAGTTTCATCTACTGCGATTTCTTCTGTTGGAGTTTCAATGTCCATCTGTTGTTTCGGCTTCTTCTTCTTGGTTTTTGCTGGTTTTAATGATTCCACGTCTTCTTCGTCAGAAGGAATTGAAGATTTAGGTTTTGGTAGATTTAGGTCGCGATCAACATCGGTAGATGGTTTATTTTCTTCTTCTTGAGGCTTTTCAAACGGCTTAAGTTTAACATTTTCATGCTCTTCTTCTGGTTTATCTTTTTGAGCAATTTTAAATTTGACATCATCCTCAGGAGCTTCTTCTTGTTGCTTTGGTGTGCCTGGCACTATTGGATGCTGTATTGTTTCAGGTTCTGGTTTGGGTTTCTTTTTCTTGATATGTTTAGTTTTCTTTGGCTCTTTTTCAACGTCAGGTTCTGGGGACTCTTCGAATCTTTCTGGTTCTTCCAGCGGAGTTTCAAATGGTTCAAAGTCCAAGCGATCGAATGGCTTAATTTCATAATTTGCAGTTTCCTTGGCAGAGGAAGCCGTACTATCAACTGGTTTCTCTTTCTTAGGTTTCACAAGCTCAACTTCCTCCGGAAGTTCACCTTTTGACTTGACTGGTTTCAAATTAACATTTTCAGAAGATTCTTCGTCCTTTGGCTTTTTCTTTCCCTTTCCTAATTTGATTGTTTTAGTTTCGACTTTCTCGTCCTTCGGTTCTTTTGTTTCTCTTTCGTATTTCTTCGTTTCAGACTCTTCGTCGGAGCTGCTTTCATACTTTTCGTACTTTTCTAATTCAGGGCGCTCTAGACTTTCCTTTCGTTTTTTGATGTGTTTAAATTTCTTCTTTTTCATTTTGAGTACTTTTTCAGCTTCTTCAATGTTTCGTGAAAGCTCGCCTTGATCTCGATGAGTGTTCAAATTGGTAACAACAGCCTTTTGAGGCTCTGGAGGATAATTTACTTCGGTCATGCGACTCTTTAGGTTGAATTTAGGGAACTTTTCTTCATCCTTCGGTTTCTCCTTTTGTTTCGGTTTTTTAGTCTTCAATCGAGTTGCTTGCGGTAGGTCTTCTGCTTGCACGATCTTGATTTTCGTAGGTTTCTGATCTTTTCGTATGATTGGAATTGGAACTAATTCCGGCTTTGTCTTTTTGGGTTTCTCTGTATCAACATCGACTTTTTCGTACTTTTCCAACTCGGTCTTAGGAATTTCCATTTCAATGAGTCGTTGTATGTAGTCATCTTCATCACCTTTTTTCAACTTCTTCACAGATTTCTTTTTCTTCTTGTGTTTTGTTGTTTTGTCTTCAGTTTCTGATGTAGGTTCAGCTTCCAGTTCAGAAACAGTTACCGTAATTTCGGGTTCTTTTCCTTCTTCCTGTACGCTAACTATTTCAATTACCTCTTCTTTTTCTCCGTCTTTTTTCTTAATTACTCGCTTTTTGGTTGTCTTTTTAATGGTTTCGCCTTCGTCATTAGGAGTTTCTGTATATGTAACCTTCTCTGCGTGTTCCTCAACTACGAACTCTTCAATAGGTTTTTCTTCTTCTATGAGTTCTTGTGGTGAGTCTTCAACCTCTGTCTTAGTTTCTTTAGGCTTCTTTTTGATGACACTTTTCTTGACGATAGGTTCTTCATACGTTTCCTCTGCGGGCTCATCTGGTAGTTCTACTTTTGTTTTCTTCTTTTTCTTCGGCTTGTCTTCATCAACTTCAGGTTTTATTGATTTCTTACGCTCTGCGAACTCAGGCTTTTCAAACTGTTCAAGTTCGGTTTTCGGTATTTCTGCCTCTAATAATTGTTTGATATAGTCGTCTTCTTCAGCCTTTTTAACTTTTTTGATTGATTTTTTCTTTGGCCTAACCTGTTCTTCCGGCTTTTGTTCTTCTTCTGATGCTGCCTCAAGTACGGTAATAGTTGTCTCCGGTTCCTCATCGTCCCTGTCAACAGTCACAATTTCTATAATCTCTTCTTTGGTTCCTTGTTTCTTTTTAATAATTCGTTTTTTCGTTCGCTGCTTCACCTCCTCACCTTCCACAGTGGGAAGGACAACTTCGACAAGTTCCAATGGTTGTTCTTCAATTTCAATTGTTTTAGACTCTTCGGGTTCAATTTCTTGTGGTATTTCTTTCTTTACCGATTTTTTCTTTGTAGTCTTTAATGGTTTCCCTGTTTCCTGCGGTTGTTCAGGTTCATCGAGCTTAGCAGGCTTTTGTTCAGGCTCGTCCGATTCTACTGGTTTTTGCTTTTGTCTGTCAACGTCAACCTTTTCATATTTCTCGAGTTCAGTTTTGGGAATTTCCATTTCAATAAGTCGCCGTATGTATTCGTCTTCCTCGCCCTTCTTTAACTTTTTAACAGACTTTTTCTTCTTTTTCTTCGGTTTTTCGTTTTCAGCTACATCATCTGGCTCGGATTGAGGCTCAGGCTCCACTTCCGACTCGGTGACGGTGACGGTAATTTCCAGTTCCTTGCCATCTTCTTCTACAGATACAATTTCGATAAACTCCTCTTTCGGCCCGTCTTTCTTTTTGATAACTCGCTTTTTGGTTGTCTTCTTTACAGTTTCACCTTCTTCATTTGGAACTTCGACGACGGTTACTTTTTCGGCGTGTTCTTCTACAACAAATTCTTCTGTCGGCTTTTCGTCGGTAACTGTTTCGTCAATTTCAACAGGAGCCATTTCTTTAATTTTCTTTTTGATAACCCTTTTCTTGACTATAGGTTCATCATACTTTTCTTCCTCTGGTTCCAAAGAAGCCTCTACCTCAGGCTGTGTTTTTTGTTCAGGTTCATCCACTGTCTTAACTTCGGTCACCTTCATTTTCTTCTTCTTTTTATCTTTGGGTTTTTCCTCTACTTCTTCATTGTCTGAATCAGGTATAATAGGTTTTTTGCGATCTTCGAATTCTGGTTTTTCATATTTCTCTAGCTCTGTTTTTGTTATGTCAGCTTCAAGTAATTGCCTTATGTAATCATCTTCATCGTTTTTCTTCACCTTTTTTACCGATTTCTTTTTAGTTTTCTTCTTTTCAGGCTGTTTTTCTTCTTCGTCATCTTCTTGAACTTCCAGCACAGTTATGGTTGTTTCCGGTTCTTCTCCCTCTTTATCTACAGTTATGATTTCAATTACTTCCTCTTTCGTTCCTTGCTTTTTCTTAATAACTCTTTTCTTGGTTCGTTGTTTAACATTTTCGACATCGTCAACAGGTTCTACGCTTTCAACTATCTGTTCAGGTTGTTCTTCTATTTCAATGGTTTGTGGTTCTTCCTGTGCAATTTCGATTGGACTTACCTCTTTCTGCTTTTTCTTTGGAACTTTTTTGGTAATGGACTCGTGTGGTTGCTCGGGTTTAGGTTCTTCAATTTCAGGCTCACTTATATGGTCAAACTCATCCTCTTTAGGTTTTTCTTTCTTTGATTTTTTCTTTGGTTTTGGAACTTCCTCGATATCAACTTTTTCATAAGTCTCTAGCTCCGTTTTGGGAATTTCGGCGTCAATCAAACTTTGAATGTAATCGTCTTGGTCGTCTTTTTTGATTTTTTTGATTGTTTTCTTTTTGGGTTTTTTCTGAGCAACATCTTCAACAACCTCACTCTCGTCAGTTACCGTTGTTGTTACCGTCATTTCAGGTTCTTGTCCTTCTTCTTCAACAACCACAACTTCTATAACTTCTTCTTTAGGACCCTCTTTCTTTTTGATAACTCGTTTTTTGGTTGTTTTCTTGACTACTTGACCTTCAGGAGTTTCAACTTCTTCTATTTTTATTTCACTGTCAGGCAAAAGAATAACTTCAACTGTTTGTGGCTCTTCTTCCTCCTCCGAAGCATCAACGATTTGAATCCATTCTTTGTCTCCTTTTTTTCGTTTCACCATTTTCTTTGGTTTAGGCTTCCCAGTTTTGACTTCAGTAGGCTCTTCAATAGTTTCAGTTTCAGTTACACCCAACTCTTCCTCGGCATCAACAATTTCCATCCAGTCACCTTTTTCTCCTTTTCTCTTTTTCATGATTTTCTTTATTTTAGATTTTTCGATTTTCTCTACGATAGGTTCTTCAATCATTTCTTCAACTACTTGGGATTGCTCTTCGGCATCTACAATCTCAAGCCAATCTCCTTTTTCATCTTTTCTTCGCTTGATAATTTTCTTCGGTTTGGGCTTGGGTTTTTCTGCCACTTCGACAATCTCTGTTGGTTGATCCGGCTCAGTTTTTTGTTGTTTTTCAGGCTCTGTAACCTTTGCAACTTCTGTGGGCTTCTTTTTCTTCTCTTTTGGTTTTTCTTCAGTTTCTTCCTTGTCTGAATCAGATTTTATCGACTTTTTGCGTTGGGCAAACTCCGGTTTTTCGTATTGTTCTAATTCTGTCTTTGGAATATCAGCTTCTAAAAGTTGCTTGATGTATTCATCTTCATCATTCTTCTTAACCTTCCTAACTGACTTTTTCTTGGGTTTTTTCTCCTCATCAGGTTTATGTTCATCGGATTTATCGTCTACTGTTACTTCCATCACTGTGATAGTTGTTTCAGGTTCATCGCCTCCTTTGTCAATGGTAACTATTTCTATGACCTCTTCTTTCGATCCTTGTTTTTTCTTTATAACGCGCTTTTTAATTTGTTGCCTTACTTCTTCACCTTCGACTGTTGGTACTGCAGGTTCGACAATCTCTTCCGGTTGTTCTTCAATTTCAATAGATTCAGGCTCGTCTTTCTCCTCCGGTTTTTTACCTTTCTTAGTTTTCTTTTTCGTTTTCACTTCCGGCTCATCTTTAGGTTCTTCTGCTGTTTCAACAGGTAGTTCTTCCTGCTGTTCTTCAATTTCAATAGATTCAGGCTCGTCTTTCTCCTCCGGCTTTTTACCTTTCTTAGTTTTCTTTTTCGTTTTCACCTCCGTTTCATCTTTACGTTCTTCTGCTGTTTCAACAGGAAGTTCTTCCGGCTGTTCTTCAATTTCAATAGATTCTGGCTCGTCTTTCTCCTCCGGTTTTTTACCTTTCTTAGTTTTCTTTTTCGTTTTCACCTCCGGTTCATCTTTGCGTTCTTCTACTGTTTCAACAGGAAGTTCTTCCGGCTGTTCTTCAATTTCAATAGATTCTGGCTCGTCTTTCTCCTCCGGTTTTTTACCTTTCTTAGTTTTCTTTTTCGTTTTCACCTCCGGTTCATCTTTGCGTTCTTCTACTGTTTCAACAGGAAGTTCTTCCGGCTGTTCTTCAATTTCAATAGATTCTGGCTCGTCTTTCTCCTCCGGTTTTTTACCTTTCTTAGTTTTCTTTTTCGTTTTCACCTCCGGTTCATCTTTGCGTTCTTCTACTGTTTCAACAGGAAGTTCTTCCGGCTGTTCTTCAATTTCAATAGATTCTGGCTCGTCTTTCTCCTCCGGTTTTTTACCTTTCTTAGTTTTCTTTTTCGTTTTCACCTCCGGTTCATCTTTACTTTCTTCTGCTGTTTCAACAGGAAGTTCTTCATCGACTGTTTCAGGCTCTTCATCTTTTCTTTCCTTCGATGGTTTTTCTTTCTTAATCTTTTTCTTAGTCTTCGGCTTCTCTTCTATGTCAGTTTTTTCGTAACTTTCTAATACCGTTTCCGGAATTTCAGCTTCAATCAAACTTTGAATGTATTCTAATTGATCATCTTTTTTAATTTTCTTTATGGTTTTCTTTTTTGTCTTCTTTTTAGTTACTTCTTCTGGTAATTCGCCGTCCTCAACTTCGGTTGTTGTGACTGTCATTTCCGGTTCCTTACCCTCTTCCTCAACAACCACTACCTCCACAATTTCTTCCTTAGATCCATCTTTCTTTTTTATAACACGTTTCTTGGTAGTTTTCTTGACAATATCGCCGTCAGGAGTTTCAACTTCTTCAATTTGAATTTCACTTTGCGGGAAGATGATTTCTTCAGCCGTCTGTACTTCCTCAACTTCTTCATCAGCATCAACAATTTCATGCCATCCTTCTTTATCTCCTTTTTTCTTTTTGACGATCTTCTTCGGTTTCTTATTCTCGTCTATTTTCTTCGGTTGCTCAATTACTTCCTCTTCTGGAATAATTTCTTCAGGCTCATCAATTTCCAACCAATCTCCTTTATCACCCTTTTTCTTTTTCATGATTTTCTTAGGTTTTACTTCTTCCACCTCTTCTTCCACTGGCTCCGCCACAATTTCTTCATCTTCTGGAACAACTTCTTCCGTATCAATGATTTCCATCCAGCCTTCTTTGTCATTCTCTCTTCTTCGAATGATGTACCTGCATTTTTTCTTAGACTTTTTCGGTTTTTTCTTTTTCACAGGTTCCGGTTCATCAGTGACCTCGGTTATAGTTTCACCTATTTGATAAAAAATCATAATCACAATAAATGAGTTGGTTAGATAAATTTTGGTTTTGCACAAGCGAAATATATTTGCAAATTGTAAAATTTACGAAAACCAATTAATTTTGTTTTAATAACTACGTAATTAATTTATTATTCATCTATTCTACATAGTAATTAGTTTATTATTGTTTGTTTTGGAGTGTTCTATTGGTGGTATGTTCGTTTATTTGTTTGTTTATTTGTTTGTAAACGGCTGACTTTTCAGTCCAAAAATCGGCATACCTCATTAAGCCAACATTTTCGATGAACCTAAACTCGACGGTTTTTTTGTGAATGTTGAAAATATAGATGTGGTTGTGGATGCTATGATGCTGAAGTAAATGCTTGCATACATTCGAATAAAATACAACAATATTGTCATCACAACGTAGAATTTTACTAATAGGGAATGACGTACCTACAATGATCTCAGACGAAAGTTTCCAAGAAAGAAAGAGAACAGGCGCCAAGAAGTCGAAGAAATGTGCGTTTTCAAAAAAATATGCGAATCGAAAGTGATATATGTATTTTGTTTATGCTTCGATTTGATCCGAGCTACATAATCACCATTTTACGGAATTTTAGGAATAATTCAAACCTGTAGTCCTGATATCCCAAAAACTTTATTTTGACATCCTACGTTTTTTTAGCCCTCCAACTTCAGGTATAAATTCAAAATTTTGCAAACTTAGTGAGAATTTGTATACCTCGTAAAAGAGAAATTTGACTAAAATTCTTGTTTCTTCTTTAAAAGCCATCAATGTGAATTTAGGTGCCAGACTACTATGTATTGACTCTTCTGCTCTTTGATTTTACACATCACAACAATTTGTATCATTGATTTGCCGCCGTGCATCCTTCGACTCACAATTTGTGAGTGGACATTTATGCCCAAAAGTTAAGGATAATCGATTGAAACTATTGCAAACAAAAAAATTGAACGGTTCTCTTGGATTATAGCAATGTCCCGCCTAATATCGGAGCGATATTGCGGATTAGTAAACAGTTAAGAAAGAAAATTATTTTAGGACGATGATATGTAACATAAAAAGAAAAAGTAAAGAATATGAGAGATCTCCTTATGACACCAATGATGTGAAAGATATGAATACCCCATCTATAATTTTTCTTCTTTCAGATGTTGAAATTAGACGTCTTACATGCACGCGACTGACCACTACACGTAAAAGTTTGTTTTATCATTTTATTAGAAACGTTTTACAGATAGAACTTTCGTCTGAATCAGAAGAGAATAGTTTCGTTAAGATGCTCTGTTAAGATTTGCAGTCATATATACAGACCAATGCATTGAAAATGCCGATTGAAAAAAGCGAATTGTCCCACATGTTACTGCTGGCAAGAAATGTTTTGAAAGAAACATAGGCACTCGTCTCTCAAAAGGTAATTGCATGTAAAAACCCACTGAGTCGTTACTTTACTTGCAAAACAAGTTGCATGAAACATAAAGCAGCATGCGAAATAGTGTGTCGTGGATCTGAAGGTACGATTTATAAACAAAATTCCCTATCTTGCTTCGAATTTAAATTCTACGGCCTAACTATAGTTGATTCTCTAATTTAAGCTTCAGTTAATAAATTTTATTAGGCTTGACATTCAAAAAGTCTTACCATCCTTTTGTACCAACCTTCAAACAAGCTTACGACTTACGACAGGAGCAAGCGTATGGAATCGTATTCGGCGATGAAGGAGCTGGGCTTTGAGAGAAAGTATATTCGTCTTGTAAAAGCGAGATTGGATGGCACCAGATGTCGTGTTAAGGTGCAAAACGACATGTCAGAGAAGGATTGAAGCAGGGAGACACTCTATCTTGCTTACTATCTAATTTGGCTTTGGAAATCGCAATGAGACGTGCCTAGTAACCAAACCAACAAAACGCTGGTGAATGGAACAGTTCAAGTTCTGGGCTTTGCAGATGACTTGGACCTCGATAGTCGTACACATGCAGCAGCAATTGACACTTTGAAGAAAAGTGATGGACAGTTACTCCTAACGTTCGAGCGCAAGGTACTTCGCACCATATTAGGAGCGATGCGCGAAGGTGATAGGTGGCGACGGAGATATAACTTTGAATTGGAACGCGATTTTGGCGAGTCGGATATAGTGGCGTTGGTAAAAGACCTAAGGTTGAGGTGTACGGGGCATTTAGCACGCATGGATAAAAACAGAGCCCCCTCACAATTATTCCGTAACGATCCAGAAGGTCGCCCGAAAATTAGATGAATTGATCGTCTCGAACAAGATCTTCGGAGGAATTGGCAAAACACGGCAAGGAACAGACGAAATTGAATCAGAACCCTCGAGCAGGCCACAAGCGGCTGTAGCGCCGAAAAAGTAAAGTAAAGACTTTGAGCACTCTACCACATGTTGCCGAAGAGTAAACGACTAATAAATGTCAGTTAAAAAAACTAGTTTTAGTAAATTAAAATCTAAAACTAAGGTGGGACAATTCCTCACTTCTTCTTCGATAAACTTAATACAACTATATTAAGTAAATGATTTCTAAATTATTGAAGAAAAACAATAAACGTTGAAAGTCCTAATGCCGTTGCATTTAGAGTAAAAGTAGGTCTTGAAATGTAATGTTATGACTCTTTCCAAATAAACATTGAACTTCTAACAACAATGAACAATTTTTTTGAGAATTTTGAAAATTCAGTGTGATAAGGACAGTAACTAGCATACATACCTATTGTCTCGTCTGGAAAAGCTTCTATTTCTTCAACGGCAACAGTTGTAACCAGTTCTTTTCCATCTTCAACGGTTTGCATTTCCGCAATTTCTTCTTTTGGCCCCTTCGTCTTCTTGATAGTTCGCTTTTTGATATCAGTTTTATTAGGTCCTTCCTCAGTTTCAGTGACTGTAATTTGTTCCGCATACTCTTGAACTGTGCTGACCATCTCTGGCTCTGGTTCTGCTTCTTCAACGGTAACTGTTGTAACTGTTTCTTTACCATCTTCCTCCACTGTTTGGATCTCCGTGACTTCTTCTTTAGGCCCCTTTTTCTTTTTGATCACTCGCTTCTTAATGATAGTTTTCTTAGTCGTTCCATCATCATTTTGAGTTTCCAATACAGTAACTTGTTCAGGACATTCAACACTTTCAATTTTAAACGACTCCTCAGGCTTATCTTCAGGAATAGCTTCAGTCTCTTCGACAGTGACGGTGGTGACTGGTTCTTTTCCATCTTCTTCAACGATTTGAATTTCTGTCACCTCTTCTTTCGGTCCCTTCTTTTTCTTAATTGTTCGCTTTTTGACGACAGTTTTCTTGGGTCCTTCTTCAGTTTCTGTTTCAGTGACTGTAACTTGTTCAGGTTCTTCACTTACTGTAGTTACCACTTCGGGTTCCGACTCTATTTCTTCAACTGTGACGGTAGTTACTGGCTCTTGACCATCTTCCTCTACCGTTTGAATCTCCGTTACTTCATCCTTGGCTCCCTTTTTCTTCTTTATTACTCTCTTCTTGATTACAGTTTTCTTCATTTGTCCTTCTTCAGTTTGTGTTTCCAACACTGTCACTTGTTCAGGAGATTCAATACTTTCGGTTGCAAACGACTCTTCAGGCTTATATTCAGGAAGAGCGTCTGTTTCTTCAACGGTAACAGTTGTGACTGGTTCCTTCCCGTCTTCTTCAATGGTTTGAATTTCTGTTACCTCTTCTTTCGGTCCCTTCTTTTTCTTAATTGTTCGCTTTTTGATGACAGTTTTCCTGGGTCCTTCTTCGGTTTCTGTTTCAGTGACTGTAACTTGCTCAGGTTCTTCACTTACTATTGTTATGACTTCAGGTTCCGGCTCTATTTCTTCAACTGTGACTGTAGTAATTGGCTCTTGACCATCTTCCTCCACTGTTTGAATCTCCGTTACTTCATCCTTGGCTCCCTTTTTCTTCTTTATTACTCTCTTCTTGATGACAGTTTTCTTTGTTTGTCCGTCTTCGGTTTGTGTTTCCAATACGGTCACTTGTTCAGGAGTTTCAACACTTTCGATTACAAACGATTCTTCAGGCTTATCTTCAGGAAGAGCTTCCGTTTCTTCAACGGTAACAGTTGTGACTGGTTCTTTCCCGTCTTCTTCAATGGTTTGGATTTCTGTTACCTCTTCTTTCGGTCCCTTCTTTTTCTTAATTGTTCGCTTTTTGATGACAGTTTTCTTGGGTCCTTCTTCGGTTTCTGTTTCAGTGACTGTAACTTGCTCAGGTTCTTCACTTATTATTGTTATGACTTCGGGTTCCGGCTCTATTTCTTCAACAGTGACTGTAGTAATTGGCTCTTGACCATCTTCCTCCACTGTTTGAATCTCTGTTACTTCATCCTTGGCTCCCTTTTTCTTCTTTATTACTCTCTTCTTGATGACAGTTTTCTTTGTTTGTCCGTCTTCGGTTTGTGTTTCCAATACGGTCACTTGTTCCGGAGTTTCAACACTTTCGATTACAAACGATTCTTCCAGCTTATCTTCAGGAAGAGCTTCCGTTTCTTCAACGGTAACTGTTGTTACTGGTTCTTTCCCGTCTTCTTCAATGGTTTGGATTTCTGTTACCTCTTCTTTCGGTCCCTTCTTTTTCTTAATTGTTCGCTTTTTGATGACAGTTTTTCTGGGTCCTTCTTCGGTTTCTGTTTCAGTGACTGTAACCTGCTCAGGTTCCTCACTTACTATTGTTATGACTTCGGGTTCCGGCTCTATTTCTTCAACTGTGACTGTAGTAATTGGCTCTTGACCATCTTCCTCCACTGTTTGAATCTCCGTTACTTCATCCTTGGCTCCCTTTTTCTTCTTTATTACTCTCTTCTTGATGACAGTTTTCTTTGTTTGTCCGTCTTCGGTTTGTGTTTCCAATACGGTCACTTGTTCAGGAGTTTCAACACTTCCGATTACAAACGATTCTTCAGGCTTATCTTCAGGAAGAGCTTCCGTTTCTTCAACGGTGACAGTTGTGATCGGCTC
>CM055404.1:7564920-7580581 GCA_029228625.1 Pseudolycoriella hygida
AACTGTGGTATCAGCTAACTCGGGTTCAGGTTCAGTTTCTTCAACCGTAACTGTTGTAACTGGCGCTTCACCTTCTTCTTCGACTGTTTGTATTTCGGTAACTTCATCTTTCGGTCCCTTTTTCTTTTTGATAACGCGTTTCTTGATTACCGTTTTCTTCGTCTTTCCGTCCTCAGTTTTGGTTTCGAGGACAGTCACCTGTTCAGGAGTTTCAACTGCTGTGGCTTCTTCAGGTTTTTCTTCCGGCAAAGGTTCTGTTTCTTCGACAGTTACTGTAGTAACAGCGTCCTTTCCATCTTCCTCAACAGTTTGAATTTCAGTTACTTCCTGTTTCGGTCCCTTCTTTTTCTTAATTATTCGCTTTTTAATAACAGTCTTCTTCGCAGTGCCGTCTTCAGTTTGTGTTTCGAGAACAGTTACTTGTTCGGGTTCTTCCTGAACTGTGGTATCAGCTACCTCGGGCTCAGGTTCAGTTTCTTCAACCGTAACTGTTGTAACTGGCGCTTCACCTTCTTCTTCGACTGTTTGTATTTCGGTAACTTCATCTTTCGGACCCTTTTTCTTTTTGATAACGCGTTTCTTGATTACGGTTTTCTTCGTCTTTCCGTCCTCAGTTTTGGTTTCGAGGACAGTCACCTGTTCAGGAGTTTCAACTGCTGTGGCTTCTTCAGGTTTTTCTTCCGGCAAAGGTTCTGTTTCTTCGACAGTTACTGTAGTGACAGCATCTTTTCCATCTTCCTCAACAGTTTGAATTTCAGTTACTTCCTGTTTCGGTCCCTTCTTTTTCTTAATTATTCGCTTTTTAATAACAGTCTTCTTCGCAGTGCCGTCTTCAGTTTGTGTTTCGAGAACAGTTACTTGTTCGGGTTCTTCCTGAACTGTGGTATCAGCTAACTCGGGCTCAGGTTCAGTTTCTTCAACCGTAACTGTTGTAACTGGCGCTTCACCTTCTTCTTCGACTGTTTGTATTTCGGTAACTTCATCTTTCGGTCCCTTTTTCTTTTTGATAACGCGTTTCTTGATTACCGTTTTCTTCGTCTTTCCGTCCTCAGTTTTGGTTTCGAGGACAGTCACCTGTTCAGGAGTTTCAACTGCTGTGGCTTCTTCAGGTTTTTCTTCCGGCAAAGGTTCTGTTTCTTCGACAGTTACTGTAGTAACAGCGTCCTTTCCTTCTTCCTCAACAGTTTGAATTTCAGTTACTTCCTGTTTCGGTCCTTTCTTCTTCTTAATTATTCGCTTTTTAATAACAGTCTTCTTCGCAGTGCCGTCTTCAGTTTGTGTTTCGAGAACAGTTACTTGTTCGGGTTCTTCCTGAACTGTGGTATCAGCTACCTCGGGCTCAGGTTCAGTTTCTTCAACCGTAACTGTTGTAACTGGCGCTTCACCTTCTTCTTCGACTGTTTGTATTTCGGTAACTTCATCTTTCGGTCCCTTTTTCTTTTTGATAACGCGTTTCTTGATTACCGTTTTCTTCGTCTTTCCGTCCTCAGTTTTGGTTTCGAGGACAGTCACCTGTTCAGGAGTTTCAACTGCTGTGGCTTCTTCAGGTTTTTCTTCCGGCAAAGGTTCTGTTTCTTCGACAGTTACTGTAGTGACAGCATCTTTTCCATCTTCCTCAACAGTTTGAATTTCAGTTACTTCCTGTTTCGGTCCCTTCTTTTTCTTAATTATTCGCTTTTTAATAACAGTCTTCTTCGCAGTGCCGTCTTCAGTTTGTGTTTCGAGAACAGTTACTTGTTCGGGTTCTTCCTGAACTGTGGTATCAGCTAACTCGGGTTCAGGTTCAGTTTCTTCAATCGTAACAGTTGTGAGTGGCGCTTCTCCTTCTTCTTCAACTGTTTGTATTTGGGTAACTTCTTCTTTCGGGCCCTTCTTCTTTTTAATCACACGTTTTTTGATGATAGTTTTCTTTAGTGATCCATCTTTATTTTTGGTCTCAATTATTGACGTTTGTTCAGGTTGCTCCTGGATTATGGTCTCACTTTCAAAATCTTCTTCAGGATTTCTATCTATATCTACTTCCTCAACAGTTATTGTCGTTTCCGGTTCTTTTCCGTCTTTTTCAACAGTTTGAATTCGCGTAATTTGCTCTTTATTTCCTTTCACTTTTTTTATTGTTCGTTTTTTGACAGTAACTTTTTTCACGTCTCCGTCTTTTGATTTTGTTTCGAAAATAGTGATTTCCTCTGGTAATTCGGTAATTGGTGTATCTGTGGTGAGTGTTTCGAGTGTTTGTTTTGTTGATGTTTTTGGTTTGGATTGTGTCTTCTTGTTTGTATCTGTGTGATAGAAAGTGTATTGTGTTTAATGTCTTTGAAAGGTTTTGTATGTGAGATGGGACATTAGATCTAGCCTTATTTCTACTTAAATATCTAATCACCTACCTCGCAGCACTTTAGGCTGATTTTGTTTAGCGAATTCAATATTTTCGGTATCAGAAATATGTGCGAAGTGCTGATTATCGATTGGTTCATGACTTATATCATCTGTGAACTCATTGGCATTGACTTCGACAATTTGTAATATGTTCATAGACTCTTGCTGCTTTATTTCTGAATGTTTTTCAGGAATCTTTTGTTGTATGTCAAGCGTTTGAACAGTGTCATTGCTTGTAACCACTTCCACAGTTGATGTATTCAATGTGTTAATCGTTTGTGAAGCTCGTTTAATTTTATTTATTGGTTTTTCTAATGTTTCTGTTGTTTCGTTTACTGTTATTTCGGTAGTCTCTGTAGTTCTATTAAATGTCACAACTTTCTGTTCGGTTGCATGCTCTTCGATGTGTTCTTGCAGAAGTAGTGGTTCGGCTGAAGTTTCAGTTGTTACCTCTGTTGTTAATGGAACTTTAATCTTTTTGACATTAGGTTTAGCCGTCTTAAGTTTCTCTTTAGTTGCTGGTAGATGTCCTATTGTTTCTCGTATGTCAGTAATTTCTTTTACCGGTAATTTTCTCTCAACTACTGTCTCACTTTCGAAGCTTTCATCTGATAATGGCTTTTTTATTTCCATTGGTTGGACGGTGTTTACAGCCACTATTTCAGATTTTTCCGCAACTTCTATTTCTGAAATACTCTTTCTTGCAGTTTTCATCTCCGACGTTCTAATCATAAGCTCTTCTTCTTTAATTTCAGATGCAACAAGCTGTACACTTAAAGCGTCGCTTGCTTGCTGAAGTAGTTGTGCTATTTTATCATCTGGTTTGAAGACGTTCAAGTTTTGTGTTGTCTCAATTACTTTAATGTCTCTTTGTTCAAGAGCTTTAAGTTCGTCATACTCAGTACCAGCTATTTTTGCTCCTAAAACTTCTTCGATCATATACTCTTCCACAGTTTCACCCACTTTAACTTCTTCAGTAGCCAAACTTTCGCATAATGTATGAGTAATTTGCGAATGATGAGTGTTTTCTTTGAGTTTTTCGAAAGGTTTCTCGGTATCGATTATTAGCACTTCTTCTTGTAATGGCGCTTGTTTGGGGATTATTGTCTGACTTGCAGTAAAGGCTGAACTATCTTCCTTTCGGAAAAATGATTCACATTCGTTGGTTGCTGTTTCCGTCGTAAGAATCGATTTCATTTCAGACGAAAGAATTTGATTGGCCTTCTTCGTTTCTGGAATATCTGACGTTGCGTCAGTGGTACTTTCGTAAGGAGTAACCTCAATTATATTTGTCTCTTGCATTTGATCGGTCACTGACTGACAAACTCCCGGTTTCATCTCATCTTTTTCAATCGGCTTTGTAGAATCTGAGGGCGTTACTTCTTGAATTATGAAAGATTTCAAAATATTATCAGACGTTTGAGTAGCGGTTTTAGTTTCAGCGGTCGACGAGACGAAATTTTCTTCATTCTCAAATGTAGCCGGCGCTATTATTTGAACGGAAGAAAGCTCATCCCGCAAGGAAAGAGCAATTTTTGGTTCTGGAGATATTTTTTCTTGATTAGCTTCAACTGTATCACAAGGAATTGTTTGGTACATATTTGCTATTTCCATTTGTTCCCATTGCATTGTAGCTGTTTCGTGTTTACTGTCTTTGTATTTAAGTTCATCTAGCGCATATGTAGTTTCAATTTCTTGAGACACAGCTGAAGGTAACGCATTGGGACCAACACTTTTTGCTTTTTGTGTTTCGAATTGAGGCTTTGATGCGAAATCTTTTTCTTTTTCAATGGGTTCATTCGATGATATTTCAAGAGGTGTTTGTTCATCAATCACAGTCATTGCGGTTTTTCTGGCAGTTTCTAGCTTTTTAACTTCATCTTGAGCTGATTCGTAAGACAGTGTTTCGCTAGTTGTCATTTCGTGATGTTCCGAAGCTTTAATTTCGGCATGTGAAGATATGCTTTCTACGTTATACTCACTGGTAGATTCTTTTACTTCCGTTTCTGTAACAACTGCAGCCTTGTACGGATATCCAGGAACTGGATGCGCATGTTCATCTTTTGAAGTCTTTTCCAGTAACTGTGTTTCGTGTTCTGAGAGTTCTGCATATTCCACAATAACTGATTGTTGGCTGTCCTGGATTGCTTCGGCCGTCTTTTCGTCAGGTTTGATGCCGCCGGTTAAGTCTGACGTGTTTTCATATGCAATCAGATCGGAAACCGTCATTTCGTGTAAGCCTTGGCTCACCACTTTTGTCTGATCAATCGATTGAGGTTTCGTTTCAATTGGTGCTACGGATTCAATAGTTTTTGTTTCTTCCACACGCATAGACTTTTTAACATCAGAGTCAGCAACATCTGCATGATAGGTTTCTGTCTTCGAGGTGACAAAAACGTCTTCTTTGTCGGAAGTTTCCATGGAAATAACTGTCAAAGGTCGGAGTTCGTCTAATATTTGCGTAGCAATTTTGCCGTCTGCAGCATCAGGCAATTTAATATCTGACAAACCCTCTAAAGGAATTGTTTCCGATATGGTAGTTTCCTCAGCAGTTGAGCTGCCAATTTTAGCTTTAGCCTCTAAGCTCTTTACGTTTTCGAAATCAGCAATGCTATGTGAAGGTTCAGTTTCTTCCACGACAACAGATTTTAAGGCGTGAGTGGACGTCGTTTCTGCGTGGTGTTCGTCTATCGGTGCTTTATCTATTAATTTATCTTCTTTTTCGATCAATTCTTGGTGCGATACTTGCAAAGGTTGTTGCATATTAAGTGATTTTACTGCAGTGACGGTCTCTGGTGTAGTTAGATCCTTAATATCATTTATCCCTTCATATGAAACCGTTTCTTGTACCGTCGAACTTTGTTGTTCATCAATTGATGGCTTAGCTTTGGAAGTCAATTGCTCTACCTGTTGTACATCGCTCACACTGATAAATGGTTCTATTTCTTCAACTTGAACAGATTTTAGTGAATGTGCAGGTATCTGACTGGCATTATGGCCTGCGATTGGCTTGTCTGCATGAAGAATATCTTCCTTTTCAGCGGTACTATGTTCACTGACCTCAATGGAACGCATTTCAGTTAAAATCTGCGTCGCAATATTTTCAGGCAGCTTGTCTGTTTCTTTTAGCTGCGTGATTCCCTCAAATGCAACTACTTCACTAATTTGTTTCTCTTCCATTTCGGGATTCAATACTTTTGCTGTCGTCTGAAGAACGTCTTTATGTTCAACGTTATCAGTGTTTGCAGATGGTTCCACCTCTTCAACGACAATCGATTTAAACGTGTCTATAGTGGCAGGTTTGGCTGTTTGAGTTTCAACGCTGTCACTTTCGAAATTCTTCTCACGCTCCGAAACTATTTGTGCTGTTACTTCAATTGATTTTTTCATATCGAGTATCTCCACAGCACTGAATTCTTCCGGAGCATCTCTACTCTTTAAATCGGTGACACCGTCAAACGGTTGCACTTCGGAAACGATCATTTCTTCTCTTTCTGTACTCTTAACTTTTGCCGTAGATGTAACCGGTTCGGTCCGATTCACTTCACTTGTTACTTGTAGCGGTTCAACTTCTTCAACGATCAATGAAACAAACGGTTGTGCTGGCGCTTCTTTGGCAATCTGACTGTCGAATATATCACTTTTCTCGAATTGTTCTTCTCTTTCTGAAGACTGAGGAACCGTTACTTGAATCGATTTCTGTAAATCAATCGACTTTGTAGCAACCACCGACTCGGGTTTTCCAGTTGGTTTCATATGAATAAGATCTTCAAAAGCAGTAGTCTCTGACACTTGTGTCTCTTCCATTTTTTCGTTAACTAGTTTGGCTTTCGTCGTCAAAGGCTTTTCCAGATTCACATCGTCTGTATTCAAAGCCGATTCTATTTCTTCTACTACAATAGACTTAAATGTATCAGATGGAACCGCTTTTGCGATTTGGCTCTCAGTTCTTTCTTCGATCTTCAATTGATCTTCCTTTTCTGAAGTCAATTGCTCAAGAACTTGAACGTATTTCTGTGTGCTTAACGCCGTTTCTGCCGTATGTTTTTCAATTGTTTCTTTTTGTTTTATATCGCTAAGCCCCTCAAAAGGTGTTACTTCAGCGGTAATCATTTCACTCATTTCTGAACTCACAATCTTAGCTGTTGTTGAACTCGGTGGATTTACAACCACGTTGTCTACATTGTCCGAAACATCTACCTCTTCTACCACAACTGATTTTAAGGCATGGGTAGGATTCGTTATCGCTTGATGTGAGTCTAGCACTTCGGGAGCTCGAAAGATTTCTTCCTTTTCTGACGTCTCCTGTGCTATCACTTGGATGGATCGTTGTGTGTCCACAATCGTTATAGCTTTTGTTGATTCAGAAATAGGCTTACTTACGAAATCGCTTTCCTTGTCGTGAGAGACAGTTGTTGTCACTTCAGTTGACTCTTGCAATTGGTAACTGAATGTCGCCTCGTTTCCTTTAACTTCCGGCTTAGCTTCAAAAGGAATAGTGCTGCTGATAGGATAAGTGTCTAATGTTTCAAATGCGTCCGATGGTTCAATTATTTGTTTTATTGTTTGAGCGTTTGGTTGTTTCGAAGAGACGAATTCGTCTTCCCTTTCGTGAATTAGTGGTTGGGAAACATCGGATGTGGACATTGCAGAATAATTAAAATTTGGTTGCAATGATTTGGTTTCGGTGGGAGTAAGTAACTTCTCCTCAGATTCGGCAACATTTACGATCGATGTAGAAACCGTTAGGTTTTCTAAGAAGTCAACATTCGCTGATCTTTTGTCTACATCAACTTTTTCGAATGTGGTTTCACTTTGGTGGGAATCAATGATCGAAGTGGTTATGCTCTCAAATGTTGTAAACTCTTGAGTCACATTCATTGTTTCAGGAATGAAACTCCCCGTAAATTCTCGCTCTGTATCCTGGACGGTAGCTTCCGTCACAGAAAGAGGTTCGACAGACTGCAAAGATATATTTGCCGATTGTTGTGGCGGTAACCTACCAGGAACATAAAGATCTTCCTTTTCTGGAGCATGAGTTTCCTGGGTGACATATGGTTTTTGAGTGACAAAACTTTTAGTGGCAACTTCTGTTGCAACTACCAGTTCTGGGTAATATTTTGACGGTTTGTCTTCAGAAAATACTTCTGTCACTTCCATGTATTCCGATTCTGGAATATTTCGTGTCGCTTGAACTGGTTGAGTTTTAAATGTTGTTGAAAAGTCTTTTTCAGTTTCACCTTTTTGCACTTCTGTAATTTCGATACCTTCTACTGGCGTTATATCTTCGGTAGCAACAATTTTTGTTGGTATGGACTTAGCTTCCATTTCTTGTTCTTGCTGTGAAACTATGGCTAAGGAGACGACTTTGGAATCATGAACAGCAAACTCTACGTTAGCTTTCGTTTCAATACTTTTCACTGATACGAAATCTCCAACGGTGTCTGTTGTAAATGATTCGGTTATCACTACCGACTGGTTTGGCACAAAGTCAGTACGAATTTGTTGCGTAAGTTCTGGCTTAGATGGCGCCAATTCAGCAACTGTATCTTTCAGGTCTATTTCCGATATTTGTAACGATTCTAAGTGGGAAGTGGTTGTCGAAACTTTTCGCTCTTGTTTCGTCAAAGCAAACGAAGAGCGTTCTTCACTTTCTGTAGCTACAATTTCCTCTGTAATTGCTGATGATTGTTGTAAGATCTTGACTTCAGCTTGAACTTTTGTCGGTTCACCAGGACCGAGATTTGTTATTTTGTTTAAACCAACAACTTCATTGTGTTCAATAGGAACATTCGTTGGCAATTGCTTAACCGTTTCAACTTCATCAACTTCAAAATCTCGAACCACTTCTTCATCTAGAAACTCATCTTTCAAACTAGAAGCATGTTCTCTTGAGACTTTCCGATTATCTTGAACCTCTTCGACTTTTTGTTCAATTTCTTTCATGTTTGTGGTTTTTGTTTTTTGTTTCTTTTTGGCAACAACTTTTTGTTGTTCGACGCTAACTTCGTGCTGATCAACCCTGACGCTTTCTGTGAATTATGTAAATGTAAAAATGTAATTTATTTGACTTTTTTTTCTTTGTTGTTTAGTTTTTTTTGTTTAGGTCATTTAGGTCGACATTTTAGTTTCTTAGTGGCATATTGACTTTTAGTTTTAATTCACTACTTGTAGGTGCGCATCTACGTGGTACGTTTATATCGGTTAAATGTTTGTTTTAGTTTCTTTTTGGAGGCTGAATTAGTCCAATGGAGTGGTTAATGGGTGTAGTGTTCCAATATTGTTCGAGGTTTTCATTATGAATTTTTGGAGTCTTTCAGGTACACGCGATATAAACGTATTTTCGTTGGTTTAGTATTTATTGGTTTTTTTGGGGTTTTTCAGCAATGACACTACTGGGTAGCATGTTTCGTTATTATGTTTAATCACCTAAAACGTTATGGGCTTTCGACGAGAAATCTAGATTTAAAATTGTTCAGGGAATTGACGATGTCAAGAAAAAGTGTTTAATGAAAGACATTTTGACGGAAAAATAAGAATTCAATCAACACTTCTCTTGAATATGATGCTTTCGTGCAATGAGTCAATCTGCTAATTATCATGAAGTAGAAATATCTTTTACCAGTCCCAGTGTCGAAATAAGCTCTTACCGGAATAGCATTTACATTGTCATCAAGATTTGCCTTGTTTTGGTTTTGAGCTCCCCCGAGGCCGTTATTGAATCTCGATCATAAAAAAAAATATTTCAATTTGTAACAGCCAGAGCAATTGTATGACAATAAAGTGATAACAACCTGGGCGTTAATAGCACGCAGAGCAGAAATATCATTTGTATTCGATCATATCACTCGAGGCTGTAATATAGCCCAATGAAATAACGATAAAAATTTGTACTCTTACCGGCAAAAACGTAAAAATCCTTAAATTCCTCCTTTCGGTAAAACTTGAGACCAAACAAATTCATCCTTTAAAGAAACTGACAGACCAACAGAATACGTCCTTTTACAAAAACTGATGAACAATGTAAAATAGGTGTTACTGACCCCTGTGCTATAAAAACTGTTTAGAAATTGTGTTTATTGTCGGCCTTGGCGTTTTCAGCGCTTTCTGAATTTTCCTTACGCTCTCTAGGTGCTATTAAAGCCCTCTGAGGGGGTTATAAACGTCATCTGTGGGTGTTATTAACGCCATCTGTGGGTGTTATTAACACCCTCTGTGGATGTTATTATCACTCTCTGTGGGGGTTATTATCACCCTCTGTGGGGGTTATTATCTCTGTGGGGGTTATTATCACACTTTGCGTGGGTTATTAACGCCCTCTGTGGGTGTTATAAACGTCCTCTGTGGTTGTTATTAACGCCCTCTGTGGGTCTTATTAATGCCGTCTGTGGGTGTTATAAACGTCCTCTGTGGGTTTTTATTAACGCCATCTGAGGATGTTATAAACACCATCTGTGGGTGTTATTAACGCCATCTGTGGGTGTTATTACCGCCATCTGTGGGTGTTATTACCGCCCTCTGTGGGTTTATTAGCGCCATCTGTGGGTGTTATAAACGACCTCTGTGGATGTTATTAACGACCTCTGTCGGTGTTATCAACACCTTCTGTGGGTGTTATTAACACACTGTGTGGGTGTTACTTACGCCCTCTGTGGGTGTTATTAACACCCTGTGTGGGTGTTATTAACACCCTCTGTGGGTGTTAATTACACCCTCTATGGGCCTTATTAACGCCCTCTGTGGGTTTTATTAACGCCCTCTGTGAGTGTTATTAACGCCCTCTGTGGGTGTTATTAACGCCCTCTGTGGGTGTTATTAACGCCCTCTGTGGTTGTTATAAACGCCCTCTGTAGTTGCTATTAACGTCCTCTGTAGGTGTTATAAACGACCTCTGTGGTTGTTATAAACGCCTTCTGTGGGTCTTAATAACGCCCTCTGTGGGTCTTATTAACACCCTCTGTGGGTGTAATAAACGCCTTCTGTGGTTGTTATTAACGCCAACTGAGGGTGTTATTAACGCGATCTGTGGGTGTTATAAACGTCCTTTGTGGATGGTATTAACGACATCTGTCGGTGTTATCAACACCCTCTGTGGGTGTTATTAACACACTGTGTGGGTGTTATTAACACACTGTGGGTGTTTTGAAAGCCCTCTGTGGGTGTTATCAACGCCCTCTGTGGGTGTTATCAACGCCCTCTGTGGGTTTTATCAACGCCCTCTGTAATGTTATTACCATCCTCCCAGCATCATTTACGCATAGAACGAAGCTCTGGAGGCGATCGTAACCTGGACTTTAAGTCATTTCGTCATCACGATTCGGTTCCCTTTTCGAAAGCATCATTTTATAATTTAAAAAAGTTATTAAACTTCACGTCAAAAGTTCTTTCATTACAAAAATACAAAAAAATGTAAGAATCTAAAAAAATTACAAAAATCCATTTCTGAACATCACAAAAAATCTTCAAAGTTTTCAAAATGTGATACTAACAAAAATCAAAATCTTCTGCAGTTAGTTATGAAAAGAAGGAAACAATAAAAAATCTCTAAGGACAAATCACAAAATTTAATTTATTTAGCGCAAAAATGTCACATTTTTTACTTTTCAAAAATACGTAAATAATAAATGTGTAATTTTTTTAGCGAAAATAAATTCAACATTTCTATGGTAAAAGGAAGAAAAACGCATAACGTATGTAGGGATCATTATATTGTCTTAAAAGTATTTTTAATAAATCCCAATGATGCAGCCTAACGTTTTTATCGTATCAGTCGTCAGAAGGTTGTGCATACAAATAATGTACACAATGTCAACTTTCCGTTCGCTAATGCAATAAAAATGTCACAAGATATCCCGTGTAAATGGCTCAGCTTAAACGAAAATGTGAATTTTTGTATGAGATTCTTTCGCAGATGGAGTTTTTGCGCCACTCTCGCTTATCTGGCGAATTCATCATTATGATGATTTATGTTGCCTATGAAGGAGTATGTGTGTTTGTGGACCAGCGCAAATTGAAGATCTTCTCTTCTGTAGTTCATATATTTAAGAGAAAATGAGAAATTTTGCCGCAAGGAATCTCGCATCGTTTGTTTGAAAATGTAAAAAAAATGATATTCAACGATCGGTGGGAGATTCCTGCACACTATCTTTGATTCTTTTAAAAGCGATCGAATGAACATTTGCTGTATTCACACATTAAAAGAATCTTCAAAATGATTTCCGATTTAAGAGAGAGGCACTGTCGTGTCAATGTGTTTAATAAGCCATTTACATGGGATAGATTGTAACAAATTATTAGCAGAATGTGAAATAAGGACTAAAACTCACCTCTTATAAAATTTCTTTCTATTTTTACAGGTACTGCGACTTCAGTCAAACACCAGCATAAGCAATCCAAGGCATTAACATTCAAATAAGCATCGGTAAGCCGTTTGTTAAATAAAATATAAATTAACCATTTTCGTAGGCACGTTCTTCACGTTTTCATTACTTAACTTACAAATTAAAAATTAAAGTCGCCTTAAAGTAAAACCACACATTTTAGGAAAACAAATTAATTTTTGGTCTTAGACTTTGTTCACGAGTCATTCGAAAGACTTTTTTCACAACCGTAAAAGGAAACGTCCCATACGATAACTGTAAGAAAAGAAACCATCTGTTCGTCTGTCCGCATCTATTTTTTAGGTAGTTACGTTTCTTTTCCACCCAAAAAATTGATGAAAATCTGTTGAGTGGTTAGGGATGTAGAATCCGCCCGACTTGACCGTAGGGTGTAGCATTTTTGAAAAAGTATTCTATTTTTTGAGGCCTGATGGTAGGAACAATCCTAAATGGTACTCTGATTCCTGAACAAGTGGTACGTCGACCTTCCCGTGCGCACCTTATTTTTCTGAGTTTTCGGTACTTAGTACTATAGTACGACTTCTTCGGCTAGGCAGCTATATGAGGAGTGAGTGTTTTCAGACAGTAATCACTCATGGGATACGTGGCTACAATTTAGCGTACTAATTGATTCGCCATCCCTTCCGAGAACATCAAGAAGTGTTCCCGATTATGGCTTTTTGAGTAAATTTTCACAGTGAACTACCTTTGTCGATAAATTAATTTTGATTAAAAATACGGTCTGACCAACTAAAACGGTCTTTACTTTAAGGCGACTGTTGGCTACGTCGTCGGTCGTCTTTTGGTTAATTCAATTTAATTATTTTTTTTTGATCTGCAAAATACGCTAAAAACGAATTGCATGTAATATCAGCATTTAATGTTTCATCTTACAACTTGCTACAATCTATAAATGTAAATTAAAAAGCGCTTCAACATTCCACTCAAATAAAGCAGAACAAAGCAAAACAAATCCAATTTTTTAAAGTTTGTAAAATAAAATTAATAAAAAAAAGTTTATAGCATGGAGGTTGGTTCATAGGTGAGAATTATTGAGTTAACAGTTTTATTTTTTTTATTTAATAGTTCAAACCTTCACGAATTGTTGTTACATCTCGGTTCTCAATAACGGTCTCTTCTGAAACTACAGTTTCAATTGATTAACCGATCTCCGTACAGCCTACGATTTACACACTAACTTACCAGTTGATAAAACATCTCTAGATCCAATGCTTCCTTCAGATGATTCAACAATTGTTTCTCTGGCCTCTCCGTGTTTCCATTCGTGAGTAATAAAGTCTTCATGCTTGAAATTCGTGATCACTTCTTCTATTGTGATATGAGATTGCTCAATCATTCTCATGAAAGCTCTAAATCCAACTGTAGCTGCTAATTCTTTCTCATCCTTTACTGTTTCCTCTGTCAGAACTTCCGATATTAACGTTCCATGCCCCTCACGTTCAACTAACTGCACAAGAGCGGCTTGAGATTCAGGATATTTTAGCGCCGGGAACGAATCGGCGTTGTACAAATGAGTTATTTCATTAACGGTTATTCCCCTTTGCACTAAATACCCAATCGTAGCCAATTCTCTCAATGGCAACTCTCCGGTGCCGAATTTACTCGCCTCAATCATATCAAGTATTTCATTGACTTCATCAGCTATTTTGAAATTCTCTAAATCCTTTTCCGTAATTATTTCTTTGTAAATTTTTATCCGAATTTCTTCAATCTCTTCGTGAATCTCAACGTTTTCTTCTTCAGTAACATTCGTTGTTTTAATGATTTGAACGGTGTTACCCGTTGATGAAGTAGTCGATTTTTTCACCTCCTCTCTCGGTATTTCCACAACAGCTTGTGCAACAGGAGCTTCAACTTTCTTTTTGACAATTTTTTTCACCTTTTTCGTTTTTTCTTTCACCATTTTCGTTTCATCCGTTTTCGCTACCGTTGTCATCGTTTCTTCTATTGTCGATGTTGAGCTCAGCGCAAATTTAGCCATTGTCACATTCTCTCCTATGTCATTGACAGCCTTGCATTGATAAAATCCTTCGAATTTTTGCGAAGCGGACACTATGGTTAACGTTGATTCGAAGCGATCGTAATCGACATCGATTTTGAAAAAGTCGTTGGATTTAAGTAATTTATTGTTGTGATACCAGAAAATATCTAAAATTTCAATTTTCATTTTGAAATTGTCGCTTCTCCGAAAAATTTCACGAATAAGGCCAGTTAGGAGCTCTCTAACTTACTATAAGGATTAAAGAAAGGCATTCAAATGAAGTATGATGTGAACTACTTAAGTAAAGGCTGTAATGCCTCTCATCACGAAATGCACTATATTTTGACATAAGCCAGGGACGTGATAGCCTTTCCTTTTGATCTTTGCAAGTAATATTCAACGTGAAGTTAGCTGCAGTTGCGGCCTGGGCTAACTGCGTTGAGAGAACAAAAGCAAAGACCCGTACGTATCGGAATAGGATGTGGCAAACTGAATATCTAAATAAAAATGAGCAAACGATTCAATGTTTTATGTTCTTTTTGAACTAAAAGGATTTCAGGGATGCACAGAAATTATCCAAGGTAATGTGAAAGGCCCTACCGGAGTACTTCTTATGAAATCTGAGGCCACTGATTTCGTTGGCCGAAATTTTCTCCTCTGCACGATATCACAAATAGAACTAACGTAGTTTCTCCAAAAAATCCTGAAACTACTTTCTCTAAAATGTAATTGCCACAAACTTTTCCTTTGGAAGCAATTTTCCAACTGCCATAGTTCTAGAGATATGAGTCATCCTTCCCAATTCTGGAAGTGGTCACATCCCAGGATTAAGCCATTTCTTCCCAAAACCCTGAAACACGTTTTCTCTAAAATTTATTCTCTACAACCAAAGCCTTTTATAAGGATTTCGCAATGGGGGGAATTTTCGGCATGGCGGCCCAATATTTTCATTGAAGGGGCGCCAAATTCTTAACAAGGGGACCCACTATTTCATGATCATTCCTATTTTGTTTGCGTTGTGAAAATTTGATTTCACTACTTCTAATCAGACTGACCATACGTTGACGAGAATTTCTTTATGATTTTCTTTCATGCTAGAAAAATGAAATGCTAGCGTAGCGAGCGAGAAAAATTTTATTGAATAAAACGAACTATGCTGGAAGCAATTAATTTTCCATAGGTGGAAAACACACTAAAAATAGTGTCAAGCGTCTGCAGGAGAAGTTTTTTTCAAATTGCAATATTTTGAGTATAGGATGAGGGAATCGCGAGAGCAGCGAACGATAAATTTTTCTGAGTGATTTTTCCTCCGAGCTTATACGTTTTAAAAGACACCGTCTACAACTTTGTCTAAGGAAGCAACTAGCTAACTGCCACAGTTCCACAGAATGAGCCATCCCTTCCAATTCTAGAAGTGGTCACATCCCAGGATTCGGCCATTTTTTTCCTAAAACCCTGAAACAAGTGTTCTCTAAAATATTATTCTCTACAACTTTGCCTTTGGAAGCAACTTTCTAACTGCCATAGTTCTAGCGATATGAGTCATCCCTCCCAATTTTAGAAGTCGTCGTGTCCCAAGATTGCGCCATTTTTTCTTTAAAATCCTGAAACACGTGTTCTCTAAAATTTTATTCTCTACAACTTTACCTTCGAAAGTTCGTTTTCATTTTGCATAGTTCAACAAATATAGACGAAAAACCATCTGCTTTTGTATATGGCCGAGAAATTCAATTTCGTCCATTCCATTGATCCCATTGCCCAGACGGCTGACCCCATTTCCACAAAAAAAATTTCCCAGTTTTTTGAGATCAAATGTTTTCATTTGACACCAGAATAAACAATTTCCGTGCTACAGCTACACGTTTTTATTTTGTTACACAATGAAATCTGTGGGAATCTGTCA
>CM055404.1:7581081-7605601 GCA_029228625.1 Pseudolycoriella hygida
TGAGATCAAATGTTTTCATTTGACACCAGAATAAACAATTTCCGTGCTACAGCTACACGTTTTTATTTTGTTACACAATGAAATCTGTGGGAATCTGTCAGACAAATACACATTTCAGGCTACACAAATATTTACTGGCTATTGTGAATTTTTAAAATTGAATACTTTCGAAGAAATATCCACTCGAATTCCTAATGGAGATGAAACGAATATTTCGTCATTCTACTTTGAAGGTGCTCGGTTTGACGAATTTACAATAGACAGTGCGACCTGAAATCTGTATGTGGATAACACACTCAATGGACCATGGCTATTTTGACAAAAGTGACGTAGAATATTATTTTAAACAAAAAGTTGTTTTACGACATGCCGAAAAGATGCACCAATTTTTTTTATAAAATTAATAAAAGTAATAAATGAAAGGAGCAGTTCAGTTAGTACACCCGCCGAAATCGAAAAAAATGAGCGATGGCGGACACTTAAATTGAATTTCAAATCACAATGTTACTCTTTATAACCCTAAAAATTGTATAGTTTTTGATTTCCAGCGTAAAGACCGCTCATAACATAGTAAATACTATTCGGTAGTACATTCGACCTCCGTCAGTTCGTTTCCGGCTGTCAAATGGGGCTAAATTTTGTAATTTTTTTCAAGAAAAACAACAAAATAAAAAAAACGAAACGTTTTGAAGGGCCGTAGAAAAAGTTATTGCTTACATTTACGTTTTACGTCTGTTAAAATGAACTTGTCAAAATAGCCATGGCCCATTGTGTAACAAAACATAAACGTTTAATTGCATACTTGCGTAGATATTTGCGAAAAAGTTTCAGCGACCCTCAAAAAACCATGTTTTTGGTTACTTTTTCGACCATATCTCCGGAACCGCTTGACCGATTCCGCTCATCTTTGAACGGACATATGATCCTTTCAGGGAAAGAAAAGTTTAGGGTAATCGGTTGAGCCGTTTAGAAAATAAAAGTGAAGACGGATGACGGAAGACGGAAGACCGAAATTTTTTTCTGATTTGTCATCTCTAGACGATAATAGCTGTATCCCCCATCTCCCGCCTCGATCTACCCCATGTTACAATTGTTTGTGGTAAACGTATAGGACGCTTTTGTACTTCTTACGGGTCCAACGGGTCCAAAAAAAGCTGATTTCTGAACTTTTCAATGAATTTTGCTGGTTTTTATAAATTTATGAATGAAATCAGCTGATTTTGTTTGCAATGAAGTTAGATTCGGTCGCAACTGCAGCTAACTTCACGTTGAGTATTACTTGTAAAGATCAAAACAAAAGACTGTACGGGAAAATTAGTTTTCGAAAAGTTAGCCCCCCCCGGAAAACGGTGGGTCCACAAAAAAAAGTTTCTATTGATCGGATGAAATCCCGAGCGATTTAATGGGTGCTGAATTTGACCGAAATCCGAGCATCAATATCCTCCTCGGCAAGTATCCGAATATTCTTGTTAACGGGCTTGTTTTGTAGGTTTTCTCTTCCTCTAAAAATTGTTTCCAAGAAGCTAGACTCTAAACCAATTCCCAGTATGACTTTCGCTTAATTGAAGTGGAAACAATTTTTCGCAAAAATGCTACACTATTTTAGTCGTGTGGAACTCATACAAGGGATTCATTTCCAGTCTAGCTTCTTAGAAACAATTTTTAGAGGAAGAAAAAACCTAGAAAACAAGCTCATTAACAAGAATATTCGGAAACTTGCCGATGTAGTTATTGATACTCGAATTGTGGTCATTTTTCACATTTAACACCATTGAGCACCCACTAAATCGCTCTGGATTTCATCCGACCCATAGAAATTTTTTTTCGGTGGACCATTTGACACCGTTTTCCGGGCGGGCCCCCTAACTTTTCGACAACATAGAATTTGGACAGGTCTACTGTCACGCCCAATATAGCACTAAACACGACAATTCTTGGCTTTTAGTTATGAATCGGCTTACGTCAATCCCGACCTGACAATTCCATCTCATAAGTGCGAAAAGGACGGACGGCACGCTGACTGTAGTGCGTTACAGTTGTCTTCCTTTCTCGCATGTAAGAGATAGAAATATCATGTTAGACCGAAACCTCACTAAATGCGTGAATTACTTGCATCATGAACGCTTTGCTGCCGCGCACCTATGATTCGTAGGAATTTTGAAATTCATAGGGAAATAAGATTTGTACGAAATTAAATTAAATAAATTAACGAAAAATGGTTTAGCTACGAAAATTTATTTTCGTTGCTTCTGCACAGTGACAATAGCTTCATTCAAATTGACATGTCAATCCAAAAGTGAATTTTTTGTTATTTTCAAAGAGCTGAAGCTCCAGTGTGCCGTAAGTTTCATAAGAAAAACATCCTACAAATAAAGCAAAAGAATTCTTTTGATTTATTTGTGGGACTTGTTTCTTATAAAAATTACGACAGTAGTAGTGGTGTCCTCATATTTTCCACAACGATTCCAAAATATTCCGATTTCGAAAGGTCAAAACAACTCCTTAACAAAAAACCCCGTTGTAAGTTAGAAAACTTGTTCCTGGCCTTATGATCTGACTGAAATTGTAGAAATATCTAACCTGGACGTGGTTTACCAGCGAATTTACATTTGAATTTAGCCGATTCACCAACGGCTGCTCGTTGATCTTTTATTTCCAGAATAAATGAGGGTGATGTCTTTGCGGCTAAAATTTCAAATTGAAGAACAACAAAAAGCTTTGTTTTAATTTAGCGCGTACATTGCGTTACTACATTTATTCAAAAGTCTACAATTTGACTCTTCCTCATGCTAGAAAGATAAAAAGTTGATTTCTTACTTACCGAGAAGGGAAGGGGAATGTCTGTTTGGCATTAGAATTTATAATTTTAATGTCATTATTGATCATGCAAATTTAGATGTTACCGATGGTTGTTTGGTTCATGAGTAACGTAGTGCAACTATTCTATATTTTTCAATTAAAAATCAGCGTCAAATTTTCGCCCGTTGTCACAACAGTCAATAGTTGCATTAAGCTATAAAATCGAACTAAGTAAAGTATTTGGGGCAATGCTCATGCTGGGATTCAACTAACTAAAAAACTGAAGCATTTGTGGGAATAATTTCTTTTTATCGTTTTTTTTAATTAGCATTGACACTAGATGGCGAAATATTTACCTTTAAGAGCCTCTTGCATTTGTTCCATATGAGTAACCCATTCTGGTTTTCTGTATTCCTTAGTTCCAACGATTTCTGTTAAATGAAAGACAGAACAAGATTAAATGTTTGTTTTACCAGTTATTCAACAGCTGGAAATGAGAAAAAAGATTGTGGAACGTTTATGTACTTTGTGTATGAATGTGTAACGTAGAGAACAAAAGGTTTACACATACACAGAACAGAGAGGGGATAAGGAAAGATTTTTTTTAAATGAAAATTCCTGTAAAAAAATATATTTTTAAAAATTCCTAAGTAGATAATAATTTAAAAAAAAATTGTGAGCGCAATTTTCAGTAAGGTACCTTCAACTGAAAGTTCCGTTGTAGTTACAGCCACTCCGAGTGGATTATGTGCCTCAAATGTAATCTCTCCATGATCATCCGGGTATATATTGTTTATAATCAATGAGGATGTTCCGTCATCTGATTCTATAATGTGGTACTCTGCCGATGATTGGATAAGCTCTTTTTCTTTATACCATTTGACTGTCGGTTTCGGTTTGCCAATTACTTTTACTTCCAATTTTGTAACTTCACCTGGTTTTGGTATCGTTTGCTCCGGTAAATCTTTCAGAATCTTTGGTGCAAACTCTGGCATTTCCTCATACGATAATGTCTACAAAATAGAATAACAATTGGACTCAATCAAATTCGTTAAAATGACGCAACAGCGAATTATATAAAAAATGAAACAAAAAATAATTTTGCTTATAATTCGCTAACATGCGACAAATCGACATGTGTCATGGAATGTACCTTATCCAACAAATCTTCCTCGCTTCCACTTTGTACAGTTTGTCCTGTTATCTCAGAATCTGGAACATATTCATACGCTAGAAGTAACAAGTAAAAGAGATTCGTTAATTTTCATATGGATTTCGTTTGTGTAGAAAGACATGGATCTGGTTCTCTAATGTAATTAGCTACTACGACTACTATCACCACTGCTCTTTGCTAGTGTAAAGGTATGTTATTTGAAGCTAGGTAATCGTAAATCTTTTCATCGGTTCATTTATGAAGAAGTAGACAAAATGACGAATTATTTTCATTAATTGAAGTATATTTTCTTTTGGGCGACTAACAGTCATCTAAATTCTCAAACGTTACATATTTTAGACATTTGTGGAATTCATTGATGTTTCGTTCCAAATATTTTTTTATTTGGCGCCAAAGAATTCGTTTCGGAAATAATTTTTTGTACAAAGAAATGTCTAAAATAAGTAAACTTTAACGACTACATCGAAATTTTCTCAGAAAAATTCACATAAAATGTCAAAAACTGATGTTTAAAAGAAGTGGGAAGCAACTCCATTGAAGAGTTCTTCGAATGAGAGCAAACAAATTTCTCAATTAATTTTAACTCTGGAATTAGAGAGACTCATTTTTCTACTCTAATGCCTTTGTTGGTCACAGTCAACAGAATATAACTTCCACAGTTTTATGTGATTTCGATCCAACTGATTTTTCGTGTTAAATCAAAATTAGCAGACAGTAAGCGGCCATTCACAAAGTGTGTAAAATTGCAATGTTATAAGAAGTCCGTAAGTACACCACCCCCGCATGCGTGTAAAATGGCATATTGATATCGAATGTGGATCGAATGTGGATCGAATTGGATTGAAAGTGGATAAAAATGTTAAAGTTATTTTCTCTTCTATGTACGAACATTCGGCAATTTTAAATGTTTTTTGTGAATGTTACACTTTACCAAATAATACTAGTAGGTTTAGAGGTTGTGTGTACTTCACTGCATAAAAATTGAATAATTTTAAACAAAACAAGATTTCAAATATCTCTATTGTGAGATGTTGCATTTAGTTTGTTGCAGTGTGCGTTTTTCTCGGGAAACATGCATGAAAACGGAAATTTATGAATCATTTCCGGAAAGCCATGTTGCGTAATTGCAAGACAGAACCATCTACAATCGCTTACAATTGCACATCGCTTGCTGTTCACTAAATGAAATTCTAAAGGTATGCTTTTTCTTCATAGCAGTTATTACATTACGAGCCGAAAGTAAGGCTCGTAACAGGTCGGGTTAGTCATCTGACCTGAAAAATTCAGTTCAGGTCAGGTTCTTCATTCAAATGACCTTAACCTGACTTGACCTGATATATCGATGACCTGACCGGACCTGACCTGACCTGATGACCTGACTTGAAAAATTCTAAAGACAATCATTCTGAATATTTGACCAAAGAATGTGCAAATAGAGATTTTAAATCGATTAAGAGCAATCTTTGTAAAAACGATGTTTTTCTAGCGATAGTTTTGTTATAAAAATTTGTCATTTTCAAAAAGTACCTAAATAGCTGTTTACATTCATCGTTCATTAATCTAGTAGTTGAGCTACTTTTGTTTGATTACTTTGTGTCTATAACAATGTTGCATGGTAGAATAAGTACGCAACTGTTCACTGGTTTCGAACTCGGCATCAGGCTACGTACTTGATAAATATTATTGACAATGTAGAAGGCAGCCTGGTGCCGAAAATGGGTCGGTATAATCGAAACGGCTGTCATGAATACTATACGTCATACAAATTTCAAGTCGGCACTTTCGTATTATGAATGTAGATGACAGCAGCAGCCTAGTGAGAAATTGAAACTTGTGTGACTTGTATAATTCACTCTTGTCTACATTTTGGCAAAAACAGATTTGCAGCACCAGGCTGCCATGTACATTCTCAGCTCTATCACTTTAGTACGCAGCCTGCTGTTGCGAATCTGCTTTTGCCAAAATGTAGGCAGTAGTAAATTATTGGTCACATAAGTTTCAGTTCGGCACCAGGCTGCTGCTGCAATATACATTTATAAAACATAAGTTTAAGCACGCAGCCTACTGCCGACTTGAAATTTGTATGACGTATTGTGTTCATTATTGCTGTTACAATGACAATGATCGATTTTCGGCATCAGGCTGCCTTTTACATTGTCAATTAAATTTATCAAGTACGCAACCTGGGGCCGAGTTCGAAACTAGTGAACAGTTGCGTACTTTTTCCACCATGCAACATTGTTTTAGACACTTTTTCGACCACAGGCTGCCTAGTCTCAAATGCAGCCCTATTTTCTAGCGAAAGATTTTTTAAAAAAACTAAGGAATCACAAAAAAGTAGCTCCACTACTAGATTAATAAAAGTTGAAAAAAAACTCGACATTCCTACACTTACTTTGCTCGCGGTCGACGATCCAGTGGACACTATTGCTGAGTATAGACTGTGTACATCAGTACACAATGTTGATGGAGATGGAGATAAGAAAAACTTGACATTACAGATATAATATGAATGGCAAAGTAAATTCACAAATACTCGACATTTATATGAAAACTTTATTTTGTCGGGTCAATCAGGTCAGGTCAGGGTTTTTTCAGGTCAGGCCAAAACAGGTTCAGGTCAAATCAGGTCCGGTCAGAGCTTACAAAATCAGGTTCAGGTCAACTCAGGTTTCAGGTTTTTCAGGTCAGGTCACAGGTTGACCTGGCCTGTTCCGAGCCTTAGCCGAAAGTACGTGGCAGAGCTAGGACTCAGATAATTTATTTGAGTAATTGCTACTGCTTCACTCTCGTCAAATAATGTTCCTTTTTTGGTCTCCACTTTTGTTCCTATCAGAATGACTCTTCGAAGCCTTAGTATTTGGTAGTTGCAATCACATTGTTTTATTACCGAGCTTCATACAGAAATTGAAATTTAAAATGTTTCAAAGATTTGAGCAAATGACGTAAGATGCAGCAATAAATCAAACCAAACTAAGCAAAAAAAATGTATGATAGAAAATTGTGTCAGACTATACCTTCAATTGATACCAAAACTTTATTTAAAGCATCACCAATTTTATTAGAGGCATAGCATGTATATTCTCCAGCGTCCTCGGGAAAGACCTCTGAAATTGTCAGTGAGCATGTTCCATTTACTTCCTGTGAAATTGTTGTTCCTTTCGATTCTAACAGTTGCTGTTCATTGCGGAACCATTGAATTTTCGGCGTTGGATTACCAATTACTTTGCATGTCAACGATAATTGTTCACCATCCATCAATTGGACAGGTTTTAGTTTTTCGATAAATCGTGGCGAAATGAGTTCGCTAACTTCTTCAAGTTGTGGCTCTTCCACAATCTTAACACTGGCTGTCGATGTTACTGAACCAGCGACATTTTCAGCTCGGCACATATACATTCCGGTATGAGTTTTTTGGAATGATTCGATAATTAAAATTGATTTATTTTCTTTCGCAACGATTCGAACGTCGGTAGAGCTTTTAATAGCGGTTGAATTAACGAACCATTGGAACGATGAGGTCGGAAAAGATTCCACAGTAGCTTCCATAATAACGACATCATTTTCTAAAACCGTTTTCGGCGCAAGTGGTTGTATAAAACGCGGTGCTTTAAGCTCGTCAGCATCTTTGCTATCGGAAACAACTACTGAACCTGACGATCTTGCTTCACCCGCTTTATTTGTAGCTACTATTTCATACTTTCCGGCTCTCTTTCGGTTCATATTCTTTATTGTAACTACGCTGACGTTGTTGTTTGTCACAATAGTCACATCTTCGTCAACGATCAATTCCTTTCCATTTTTCAACCATTTAATCTGAGGCTCCGTTCCGGTAAAACTGGATTTCATAGTCAAAGTGGAACCAGTTCTTACAATCTGAGCCTCTAATGGTGTAACTCTAGGCGATCGTATAACTTCTGGCTTATCACCCGCCTGCGGCTTTTCAGCTTCAACAAACAGTTGTGCTTTACCAACCGCTCGGCCAAAGTCATTTACAGCTTTTACCGTAAACGTTGCAGTTTCATTCGGTATCGGCTCGTAAATAACCAAAGCTGCATCACCGGTTTCTTCATCGAAAAATTGTTGACATGTTTCTGTCGGTACAACAATCTCATCTCCTTTGTACCATTGAATTTGAGGCATTGGTCGCCCATCGATTCTACAAGTTATTGTTGCTTTGTTTTCCTCCGTTGTATATTCGATTTTCATAGGATTTACGAATGATGGCGGTATGCCTTCTTCTTTTTCTACAAAAATTTGTGAAGAGGAGAGCAGGTATTGAAGTGAAAATTTGTATTTTTGTTTGGTAAAAAATAGTTATTTTGTGTGATGCAAGGGAGAGTTACGTGTAAAAAAAATATATAACGGTTTCTCATGCATAAACGCAACATTTTTCATTCAAAACTCAAATTCAAAAAAAAAAAAAAATAAAAAATTTTGCGATCTACAAATCAGATGAAGAAACTCATACAAAAAATGAGAAACTTTACATACGGCGGCTTGTTTACATTTTCGATGTATAATGTGCGTTTTGATCAACACGAGCTTAATGTCAAAGTATTAAATTTGGAAAATGTGGGAAATTATATTGTGACGTCAAAATCATTTAATGTCATTGCCAAGTTGAGAATGTTTTATTTAGTTTTCTTAGATATGGGGGGCATAGATTGTAGGGTGGCGCGAATTCGGTTTTCGTTAAAAGTTGACAAACTAAAAAGCTTACTTTCGCGCTAGATCGGGTTAGGCGAACATTGGCCACGCTTCTTGCTGCTATCAAGTGGGTCGAGTAGCGAGAAATAGCGGTCGCTAGTGGCGCTCGCTAAAACCCACTAACTTTAAAAGTGTAAAAATGGGTTCGGAAAAAAGTAATTTAAGAAATTGTGTTGAGCTTTCGGATAGTTTTCTAGCTCAAGATAACTTGACCTTTTTTTTTATAAGGAACGGAACTCGCTACGGGCGACGTATTTGATTGGACAAAACGTGCTTTTTAGTAAAAAAAGAAAAGAATGAAGAAAAAGATAGCATATTTTAACATACCCAATACACACAGACGAAAGTACACATCGAGTGTGGAGAGGGCATTGAAAGATATTTTTCTGTATATGCGAGAGTGTTGTGCATACAGCGTACATACGCTCTCGCACATATACAGAAAAAAAATTAACAGTAGACCAGGGCCTATTATGTTGAATTAAGAGCAAGTCGCAAAACTGTGAACTGTCAAATTTGCGATGTTTTTTAAGACCAGAATCCTGCGTAAATAACAAATTATAGCTCGCGTATTACTGTGAGAGGATGACTGTTAAACGAATGATAGATGAATCAGAATTCAAAAAGTTTGATTATAAAGATCGAAAGTTGCAATGAAAAGTCATCGCATTCCAAGTTCGTTTGCGATGTATTTCAGAGCAAAAATGTACGTTCATACTTAAACTTCTTGTATTCTGATTCGACTATTATTCGTTTAAGTGTCATCCTCTCATAGTACATGAGCTATAATTTTGAATAATTTGTTATTTTCGCGGCATTGTGTTCTTAATTCACAAAAATTCACAAAATTCGCAAAAATTCACAAAAATTTACACTGATTTACAGTGTAACCTCCTTTCTTCTTTTAATGTATTTTCGAATATTTTGGATGTTTAATTTTTGTGCTAGGCCTTTAAAGAATAGTTTCAAACTGATTTAGGCAAGGCGTTTCATTCATAAAAAATTTCACGATGTCACGCGAAAATCGTCTTCTTGAGACTCTCCACTCCTTGAGCTTGTATCCCCTTCTCGGTATGTTTCGTCACATAATGAAACAACGATTGTAAATCACGCTAAGGGGGGTGACTCCCGAATGATCTTGTGATGATCATAAAAAATTTTACTCTTGTCGAGGATGTAGTAACACATGGTCTTGCGACAAAGGTGTACTGAAAAGGTGTAAACGTCCCAATCAGTCAAACTTTTTGTCGTAGATTGTTAAAATATAGAATGGATAGAAACATGTCTGCTATGAAAGCGACGAATCTTGATCTATTTCTGATAAAGTCGCCCGAAATAATTTTAAAATTGCAAGATCAAAGAAACATTGACCGAATTGAAAATATTGTTCGTTGGAAAAGCAGCGCCGCAGGTCATGAACCTAAGAGAGCCCTTGCGCGGTCTAAAGTGTAGAATCCCATGAACGTAAGGCCGACTTTATGGCAGAAGCAAAGCTCTCGAAGGGGCAGATCCATCCATACAAAACACATGACAGATATGTTAATGAAAAATAAATTGCTACAAAATCCGGACGATGCTTATAATGCGAAATCATCCGGATTTTGAGGCATCCGAATTTTTTTGTCCTAATTTTGAGGGTGAGCCCTTTGTACTCTTATGTATGGATGTTACTACCACGAGCTCTGTATTCAATTCACTTTACAGAACGAACCAAAGACCCGGCGTTTCCGAACAAAGAAAGCATATTTAAAGAATGGGAGTAATATTTCGTACACGAAATTTTGTAAATCTCTGATCTGACAACTGCGTTGGCCATGTTCGAAACCACTGTGAAAAAGTTTCACAGACCCTCGAAAAACCACGTTTTTAGACACTTCTTCGACCTTATCTCCAGAACTATTTCACCCATTTTGTTCATCTTTGAACTTGAATCATGAAGGGATTCATGTACCTTTCAGGGAAAAGAAGTATGGGATGATTGGTGCAATCGATTGCTCAATTTTACAAAAACAAATTTGCAAAAATTCACAAAAATTCTCAAAAATTCACAAAATTCGCAAATATTCAGAAAATTCACAAAAATTCACAAAATTCACCAACAAATTTAACGTAATAGGTAGTAGATGCAGTAGACGTAAATTTCGTCCAAAAATTATAAACTTGAGTTAGATGGGTTATCCATGAGGCAGGTACGCCAAAAACGTAGGTACGTAAGAAAAAATGTATTACGAAAATTCAAATCTAAGCGTACGATTTCGCCTAACCTCTATAAAGCGTACGTACTTTATGGATGGCCAGGCCACTTATTGAGAAATTGCGTTTCGCTGGAAAAGTAGGCTTAGAAATGAGATCATTGGGAAAGAATTCGCCCAAATGTCAACACATTCCCCAGAATTTTGACCATGTAAACTTTCATTAGATCAACGTACTGTGCATTTGAAGAAACTTATGTCACGTACATAAGCAGCACCTTTTATATAAACAAAATGTTATAGCTTACAATTGATAAGCGCTTCACATTCGACCCACCCTATAGGAAAACACAAATTTTAATATTTCTTGTTATAATTTATTTACAAAAACAGAGTAGTAGACGAACTACAATCTATATTTAGATTTTATAGTGAATAATCTCACAAATTCGTAAGACAGATCGGATGATGCGTGAAAAAATACATAAAATAAGAGAATAGTTTCTTTAACTACTTCAAAAGAAGAGAAATATTGATGTAACCTGGTAACTTTCCTGTAAGGGGAAACAATCCTATCCTCGAAAATCTTTCACAAAATGTTCAAACGTTGAGAAAACTAAAATGAAATAAGCACAAGAGGCCATAGAATCTAGAACTTCTTTTGTTACATTTTGTATTGGGCCAAAGAAAATCACTTCAAAATCATCAATTACAATAAATAATTGACTTCTACAGACCAACCATATTTAGAAGCGTTCCCAGGGTCTATTTCTATCATAACGTTGAAATGTTATAACCAAGCGGTTATTGAAGCAGCATACCAAATTGTAACCGTCTTTTTAAACACCAAAACAAATTAGAAATTAATGTTCATTTGAGTATAAAGATGCCAAATTAACCATTTCCAACTAATTTTATTGCAAATCGTTTCGATATGCACCGTTATGTTGGTCATCTAAACTTGTATCGATGCAAATTTTGCTGGCATGACCATATAAATTAACACACTTTCTAAATTTAATAAATTGAAAATCTCTTTCGATGTATGCAAACAAGCCAGCGTACAGTGTCTAAAAACACTTTTTTCAGATCAAAAAAAAATCCAATTTTCAGCAAAAAAAAATCTCGTCAAATGAATAGAAAAAATGTGAGTGACTTACCCAATACTAAATTAGTCCTGGAAGTTGCCACACCAGCTTCGTTCTTCGCTTGGCAGGTGTATATTCCAACATCCATTGGTGTGACACGTACAATTTCCAAAGTTGCCACTTTTTCCACTACGTTCATTATGTACTTCTCTGAAGCAAAGAGCTCATGGTCGTTGAAATACCATTTGATTATTGGGTATGGAGCTCCATCTATCTTGCATTGCAAAATAGCTGGCTTATCCGGTTGACACATGGCAGGTTGTAATTTTTTAACGAAGCGTGGTGGTTTTATCACAGCCGGTTTTGTTTTAACAAGTTTCTTTTCGGGCAATGTTACATTACTCAACGTCTCTTCAACGTCTTTAATTGCTTGATCTTCGATCACTTCTTCCTCAGCCACCTTATCGATAACTTCCTGAACTCGTTTCTGTGTAATTAACTCAAGTTCGGGCAGTGGTTGACTATCGTCGATGTGAATGCGCTTTTTATTTTTCTTGATAATGTTCGATGTCATTTTCACAGTCATTTCTTTTTTAAACTCATCATCATATTCGAGTTCCTCAATCTCTTCTTCATCTTCAGCTGTCACTGGTCTCACTTCTCCTTGTTTGAGTTGTATGCTAGTTTGTGATTCTTCGACAAGAGTATCATCGTCGATCACATCAGCTTCAAAAGTTTGTAGCTCATCATTAAATGCAACCGATTTCTGTTTCTTCACCTTTTTCTTGATTATTTTCTTCTTCTTTACATCAACTTTTTCAACATTGGCGGGATGAGTATCGTCAGGTTCTTCCACAATTTGTGCTTCCTCCACTGGAACTTCTTCAGATGAAATATCCTCAACTTTTTCTTCAGGAGTGTCTAACTTGATCACTTTGACCTTCTTCTTCTCAACTACCTCCTTCGTTTCCTTGACTTCCTTCAAAACAAATTGCTTAACTGGTTCACTTGTTTCAACGGTTTCAGTTACTTCGTCAGGAACGATTGTTTCAGTCAATTTGTTTACGGGTATATCTTCATCGGGAATTTCTTCAACTGATTCCGATTCCGTGTGCTTAAGTTTCTTCTTTTTCGATATTTTCTTTTTCGGTTTCACTGTCTTCTGATGAGGTTCTTCTAAAATTTCTTCCTCCTCAATTTCTTCTTCTACTTGTTCCACCGGCTGAGCAATCTCTTCTGTTTTTTGTTCCACAGGTTTTGGTTCCTTTCCGCGTCGCCAAGGAACAGTCTCAATTTCTTCTTCCACTTGTTCCACCGGCTCAGAAACCTCTTCTGGTTTTTGTTCCACAGGTTTTGGTTTCTTTCCGCGTCGCCAAGGAACGGCCTCAATTTCTTCTTCCACTTGTTCCACTGGCTCAGAAACCTCTTCTGGTTTTTGTTCCACAGGTTTTGGTTTCTTTCCGCGTCGCCAAGCAACGGCTTCAATTTGTTCTTCTACTTGTTCAACCGGCTCATGAATCTCTTCTGGTTTTTGTTCAACAGTTTTTGGTTTCTTTTCACGTTGTCGAGGAACAGCTTCAGCGGGTTGTTGTGGTTCACTTTCTACCGTAGCTGGTTGAATTTCCTCGACTTGTTGCGGTGTGATTAATTCAACAGTTTCTTGTTGCTGCTTCGGAATTGATTGTTTCCTAGGAATCGGTTTCAATTGAACCTGTTCAACTTGTTCCTTTTCTTTCGGCTTTTGTTTCTTTCCTCTCATCCATGGTAGAGCCTTTTCTTCTTCTTGAAGAACAACTGGTTCCACCGGTTGGACAATTTCTTGAGGTTGCTGTGGCTGTTGAGGTCTACTCCTGCGCCATGCAACAGGCGTTTCTTCTAATGGTTCTGCTTCTTGAGGTGTGTCAACTGTTAATATATTGGAATCTTCAACATGAGACTGTACGGGCTGCTTGGGGCCTCTACGCCATGCTACTGGCTGCTCAATGATTTCTTCGGTTTGAATATCGTCAGACGGTTGATCAATGTATGTTGAATCTTCGACATAAGATCTGGCAGGTTCTTCCGGTCTCTTTGGACCTCTTCTCCATGCTACAGGTTGTTCAATCACTTGCTCAGTTTGTGAAATATTCATCGGTTGATCAACATCCAACATTGTCGAGTCTTCAACGTACGACAATGTTGTTTCTTCCGGTTTCTTTGGACCTCGTCGCCATGAGACCGCTTGCTCTACCAACATTTGCTCGTCTACGACATTCATTGATTGGTCAACATTCAACATTGTCGAGTCTTCAATGTAAGACAATGTGCCTTCTTCTGGTTTCTTTGGTCCTCGTCTCCATGCGACTGGTTGTTCGATTACTTGCTGTGATTCAACCAAGTTTGTCGATTGATTGACGTCTAGCGTAGTGGAATCTTCAATATGCGACATTGTTCCACCTTGAGGTTTACCACCTCTTCGCCAAGCAACAGGCTGTTCTTGTTCCATTCGCTCCATTTGTTTTGTGTGAACTTCCAAACTTTTATCAATTTGAAGTAACGTCGATTCTTCGGTGTGCGACACTGCTTGTCGGCTTACATCTAAAGTTCTCCTGCGACCGCGTTCCCACGGTACAGCGACCTCATGTTGCTGAATACGACTAAAATCGATTTGGTCTTGTCCATCAACTTTCAGAACGATCGTGTCTTGTATATCGGTTACAGTTTCTTTTAAAACAATCTCCTCACTTTTACCAACACGCTGGTGCTTTTGATCTTTGATATCGGCTCGGGACACAGTGTCCTTCTTAACCAATTCGTCGATTTGGCGTGTAAGTTCAAGGATCGAGATTTCTTCAACTTTCTTCAATTGTTCCAATTTATTATCGTCGATATCACCAGTAATCAGACTCTCCTGAATTTCTTCCAAAATGTTTGACAAATTTGCTTTTTCAAAATATTTCTGCACAGATTTCAGATCAATCTTCTGCAATTGTTCACGAATAATTTCTCGTCGTTCGATTTGACTCGCCTTTAGGAATACTTTTTCCAATTGTTCGTGTTCGATGATTTTTCGTTTGATTTGCGCTCGCTTCAAGCAAATGACCTCTTCTATCCATGGTCGTATCGGTTCCCTATGTTTGCCATACAAAAATGTTTCTTGCTTTGGTAAAGATTGATCACGTCGTTGACGCAACCATGGAAAATCTTCAATATTTCGTTCTCTCGGTTGTAAACTGCGACTGCGAATTCTTGATGGTTTAGGCCGACGCCATGGTAGAGTTTCATCACCTCTTGGTATGAATTCGTTATCAGTCGGTTGATTGTTGCCTTGGCTATACGGTTGTTGGACTCCAAACTGGTTTTGTTGTTGATATTGTGGTTGTTGGAACATAGTTTGTTGTTGTGAAAAATTTGGTTGATATGGTTGTTGTGCATCGGTAGGATACACCTGTAAGTGGTGTGTAGACTTCTTTCGTCCTGAAATTAAAATTCAAGAATTCATATGCGGTTTACCTTCACTCACATTCATAAAAATGTTGTTTTATTCGCTCTTGGTGGCGTAATGTATATGCATAAGCGTAATTGAGTTTATGATATTGGCAGCATTTCAAATTAAAACGTTGAATTGAACTTGATTCGATCTACCTGTAGTCGGGTTTGTTTAAATTTTTTTTTTGCAAAACTATGATCGCCGGTTCAAAGAATTATAGTTCAAGGTTTTATTTGCTAGAAATTTAAAATTAGGATGCTACTCATAGTCCACTAATTATTTCACACTTCATCTGGTTTGCAATTGGTTGACTAAACTCATTTTTTCACCTTGATTTTCCATTAAAGTTCTATTTTTGGATTTCCTTTCGAAAATGTGAATCATAAATTCAATTTAAACGTGAAACACTGCAACACCTTCTGCGAAGTAAGACATAAAACTGGCGCATCTAAGAGTTCAATTTTACTTCCAACAAAAACTGTTTTGTAACTTGAAAATCTAAACGGAGAATCGACTAGAAGAGACCATTAAGGCGACCAAAAGGGAAGGTTCACGCATGGCACCCGCGACCTACTCCGCTTTAATGTTGGCTTTTATTTCGCACAGCTTTAAATCGAAGATATAATTGAATCGCCCCTCATTGCTTGTACACTAGTCAAATTCTTGCCAGATCAATTATTAGCCTTTTCCATCTTGGGGAGTAGTTTTTCTGGAAAAATTGGGTCTTGATGCCCGGCACGCGACTTTTGTTCTTCTATTCTAAATCGTTGGTTAGAGTGAGACCGATACAGTTGGTCCCTTTCTAACTAACGCTTTAGAATATAAGAATAAAAGACGCGTGCCGGGCATCAAGACCCAATTTTTTCGGAAAACGTTCTTCGCAAACGTTGATCTACGTCAAATTATCTGCTAGAAAAACTACTCCTCAAAATGAAAAAAAGAAGTTGGTCTGACTAGAATTTGGCTATTGTACATTAATATCAAGACTAAACGAATACCCAAAATGAGTTGGGTTGAAATAGCGCAAATTTAATGACAGTAGATCGCAAGTAAACTAGGCTTTAGTTTGCAAAACCCGGGCGAATCGACGTTAACTTCATACCATCCGCGTGACAGTTCTTTGTCAAATATTCAAAATTTGCTATTCAAAATAAAGTTGGTTGCAATTTTACCATTTCACTCATAAATTTGTTATCTTTATATTTTATGAGTGAAGCGTAAAAATTGCAACTAAGTTCACAACAAACGTAAACAAAAAACTGTCATCCGTGTGCTTCATACCAAACATATGCCACTGTTTTCAATTATTAAAACGAAGATAATGTTTGCAAAGGTCAAAACTGTAACTAACTTCTTTGTGAATAGTTTTCTATTCAACATGAAGTTAGCTGCAAATTTGACAATTCTGCATCATTCTTTTCTATGAAATTGGAAAACAACAATATTCGTAAAGTGTGAAGTTGGCGTCGATTCGAGATGCGGATGATGATTTTTTATATAAAACGCAAGTTAACGCTACCAAATCCTCACCAATGATAGTTGACAGAAAAGTGTCCGTATAAAAGATATTTCAGGTACGAAAATTCTTACACTCTTTTCTAGTATGTTGTACGAAAATAGTGATTTCCATACCTGGGTATTTTATAATTTTTCAATATTCAAGTGAGTGGGCAAAGAACGTTAAAAAACAGCATTTTTGATTCTACTGAGGAAAAAATCTACAAGCGACATAGGACGTATTATGTGAACTCTTATCACGTTCGTACATATGACATGCTACACAATACTTAGATAAGGTTGATAATACATTCACCGCGTATATAATACGTCGACGGCGTATATTATAAGCACAATTCCTACGTCGCTTGTAGATATTTTCCTCAGTGTACATCCCCCACTTTCAATTTCCCACCTATTGCTCTCTTTTTATTTCACTCTTATCAAATAACAGTGTCGATATCTTGTTCAAATTCTGGCATTTTGCACGCCTCAACCTTGGTGGTTAAAAGTCCTAGGGCAGAGTTGTCGGATGTTTAAATCGCCAAGGTAGATAAACTATTTCATTCTTGAGATCAGCATAAAGAGTCATCGATGGAGTGTTGCCATGCCTCGTGTTATTTGACTATATACCATATATATGACAGTCACGTGGTTAAGAGTATGTGAAGTGTGTTAACCGTTGACATGGAGTTGAGATGTGGAAAATGCTCGGCTCACATGTCTGAATGCAAATTGTGAGGATAGTTACGATAAAGACGCGGAAAGTGTAAATGTTTACGTTGTGTTCAATGAAATTCATTTTCCTCGCATTGTTTGTGGAAAGTTCCCTCGATTTCTATTTTTACCAAAGTAAATTTGAACTCTTAATAGCGAAACTGAAGTTGTTTTTGCTATTGCCATTAAGTTTTCAGTACATTAAGCTGGTTCTCATAGTCACTTAAGCGTTCATCCAAATTTTACAACATTTTAGTGGTGTTATCGTAAATACGAATTCCTCAAATCCGAAGTGATTTTAAGTAAACTAATAGAATCTAATTTTATTATTTTAACGATTAATTTTCAACTAAACATAACAAACCAGACTACAATAAATCAGTCAAAGTTCTGCACCATCTACGTTTAGAATTGACTAATAAAAAAAAAAAGTTTAGCTAAAGTTAAAATAGGTGAATATTGTAGACTGAAATAAATCTATTTTCAAAGTTGCGTCACCCACCGAGAAAAATCAGCCGTCATGAATCACTAGATGTTCAAAAGAAAAGCATAAATAAAATGAAATTACAAATGATATTATTTATTTAGTGCCAAATTTTTGCAGGATTTATTTTCCTCCCTGTAGCCAATGTGCAAGTTAAAGTTACAAAATAAATTTGTTTTAAATTCGTACGAAGCGCAAGAGGCTTATGGGTTTTCTGATGTCAGCAATTACAAATATGAAAATGCAGAATTTTTGCAAAAAACATTATTCCTCCAAATGTATCGTTTTTCCCACTTTCACCAATCATTTTTGACAATTTTTTACAATTTAACGCCCCGTCCATTAGCATAAACTAAGCACCGCACATCTCTACTCATAACTTTACGGGCAATCACCCGGAATGAAAATTGCACATAGGCATAACTTAAAGCTCGTAAAACGGTTATCAAATCCAGAGCAGACTACACTGTGGCGAACGGGGCGAGCGCTCCAAGTGAAGCAGATCCAGCAGATCCGGTTGAAAAAATCCAAAAATTCTAAATTAACAACAAAAGTTTGAGCTGCTACGGTAACGTGACGCAAGTCCTCGTCCCTTCTTCCAAAACAACTGATATCAATTGGGATGACGCTTACAGCTTTGAAACGCAAAAAATTTTTTAAAAAGGGTTTTTGTTGTGATATCTGTAGTCTTGGAAGTAGGTATAAAATCTGGCGATACGACACTACGCGTGGCTGACAAAAAATTCCGGCAAAAAAAGTTCAGGCGAAAGAATTTGGACGAAAAAAAATTCCGACGAAAAAATTTTCGGCGAAAAAAAAGCTGGACGAAAAAATTGGCCGGCGAAAAATTTTCCGGCGAAAAATTTCCGGCGGAAAAAATTTTTCGGCGAAAAAAAGTTGGACGGAAAAAATTGTCGGCGAAACATTCCGGCGAAAAGAATTTTCGGCGAAATAATTTTCGGCGAAAAAAATGTCGGTGAAAAAAGTTTCTCTGCGAAAGAAAGTTTTCCGCGGAAAAAAAGGGCCGGTGAAAAAAATTTTCTCTGCGAAAAATTTCCGGTGGAAAAAAATTTTCGGCAAAAAAAATTTCCTTTGACACGAACTTCAACAAAAAAATTTTTTTTTTTAAATCAATTTTCCCCTTAAGTATGGTATGGGACGCCACCATCGGCCATTTTGTTGGTCACGCTGACAAACTACACACTCAACCCAAAAACTTTTCCTTTGACCCATACTTTTAATACACTCACACGCACATACAAAACATTCTTTTGTATGGGCTTTACATGGCGCCTTCTAAGAGCCCAGGCGCCCAAACGAGGCCGGTACCCCCCCTTTTTTTAAATCTCATATGGCGTAAAATGCCCACCCGAAGGTCCCTGCAAAATGTCGAGAAAAGTTATCGAGCCGTTTTCGAGCACGAGCCAAAAGATTTGGTTTTCATACAAATGGCTCTGGAACTAACGTAGGATGTTTCCATTAACTTTGGTTGTACGTAGAAAAAAGTCAAAACTTAGCTGTAAATATGGTTCCGAAATTTTCTGCATTTTTTGTTCGTATGGGGACCTGCATCACGGGCGCATCGCTACCGCGCCCCCATGATTTATGGATTCGAAAATCGCGAGAAAATCTCATAAAACTCCTGAGAAATCACATGTAAATCTTTAAAAATAGTAAAAAAATCTTGAGAGACTCAGTAAAATCTCGAATGATCCGGAACATTCTAAGAAATCTTCTGAAGTCTTTAAAAAAAATCCTGGTACACGATTTTCGTGAGTCACTTCCCCTCGAGGTCGAATGAAACTTTGATTACAAAATAGAAAATAGAAAACATGAAAATCGGTGGCTCTGATCAAATCAAATCCTACTTAAAATCTTGTTGGTTAATGTCTCTGTCAATATTTACGAACAACGAGACTTCGATTTTACCCAGCTGTGCTCTGCATCTGAGGGAATCATTCACAAACTCATATTCAATTCATTGTACCCCCGACACCAGACCAGCACAGATCGCATAATAAATTAAATAATTGAATTATTTAATACGATCCGTGCGGGTGTCGGGGTACAATGAATTGAATGATGAGTTATTGTAATTGTGAATGATTGTGAATGATTCCCTCAGATGTGGAGCACAGCTCCATAGAAGCGCCTACTATTTTAGAAAAATTCAATTTTTTTTTAAATGTTTCCCAAACATAAGGCCCTGCTTTTCCTTAGTTTCTATTTCTATCAAATTATAATCTTCCTTCTTATTTCGCATGTGACTTTGTATGGAAGCTTTTCTGACATGTTATAGCTACCGTAACGGTACGAGTCTTGCGTTGTCTGAAATCCCATCAAAAATTTTTTCAACTATAAACCTAAGGTGAACGAGTACACCGATAATGATGACGATGATAGCGTATGTTCACAAAGACGAGAAATTAATATGTTCACTAAGTCATCAGTTGAAAAGAGATTCAATTTTTCATAAACATTTAAAAATAGATGGAAAATTCATCGACTGAATTGACTATGTGATATACTTTGTGTGTTGATTCGCCGAGAGAGAGTCAGTGGATTATGTTCGACATAAAAAAAAATTTGCTTTTTTTTTTATTTTCGGACAAAATTATAAGTTGAGTTGTTTTTAATTGGCACTGAGAGCAGGGCATATGGCTAATTCATCACACTTTGCAAAACGTAAAATCACGTTTGTTTGTATTATCGTTTGAAATATTATCTTAATTGGTTTTTTTTTTGTGTGCTTCGTGTGAGTAAAAAGAGCTAATTTTCGAATCTGTCTTGAACGCTTGTGAGAGATTCGAATCGGATGCACTGCGACGTCGCGACGGTGAGTATATGGTAAGTTGGAAACAAAGTGTCTAACGTTCAGTCGTTTACCTGGCTGCGAAGTGTGAATAACTTGAAATAATTAATTCTCGTGTGTGAGACTGCAATTTAGTTTTTACATCAAATAAGATTTAAAAAAAAAAATACACAACATTGGACACATTCATTAAAATCGATTAATTTGCGGTACTACGAATATATATTGGGGAAAATGATTAGCTACGGACATGACGTGAGTAAATGAATGAAATATAAAATAATAAATTTTTTTTCTGCAATTAGTGATGAACAAAGAGGTTGGCTTAAAAACATAGAACAACAAACACAACATTTTCGTTAAGTAAATATTCAATGTTATTTAATAATAATTTTTCAAATAAATTACAAAAGACAGAAAACATTTCTAATTTATGAGCTAAAAACGTAAAACATAAAAACAATTGTGAAAATATTAAAATTATAAAAAAAAATATGAAAAATGAGTGCATAAGTTTTCAAAGCCCATTTCTCGTTCAATGTCACGTAAATGATGGAAAATTTGGTTAAGAAAAATTATGCAATGAAAGAAGCAGTTTTGTGTTTTTCATTTTACTCAAACAACAAGAAATTTAAAAGAAAATATGGTGAAAAGATAAAAGAAAAATAATAAAAATGAACGATAAACACAAAAACACAATAAATTAATTAGTAAATGCGGCAAATGAAAACTTCATGCATCCATTAAACAAATAAAAACAACTAAAATATAAAAAATTTAATCAACTGATTTAAAATATATCATAAAAATTGATTTCACAACATAAATTTGGGGTGATTTTTGTGGTGTATTTTGTTTATCTGTTGATTCTTTGTTGTCGACGATGAACAGATATCAAAGATAACTGAGTGATCAAAGTTTTAGTCAAAAATCAAGCCACTTCCTCCACTTATTTGGAAATTTTTTAAAACTTTTTTTTTTTTTTTTTAAATTTTTTTTTTTAATATTTTTTTAATGAAAACGTAGTTGCATTTTTATGTTTTCGTTGACAAAAATAATTTTATTGAAATTGTTTTTCTAAACTTTATTTTCAGATCGTAAATCTAATTTGTTTTATGTGCAATTTTCCTTTTTTTTTTTTTGATTTTCTAATTTTGTCTTCCCTCGTCAGAAACAATCATTGAGACATTTTGTACTTCCTTTCGAATAAAAACGTTTTTACCCTGAAATTGGTTTTATTTCTCTCGCAATGTCTTTTCTTCCCTTAATTTCGAATCATTTGTTCCGAATGGTATAAGAGAATAATTTTCCTGCTGGTAAGTTCCACCTCATAATTTTGTTTATCAACATCACCGCTAGCTGGGTATACGTGGAGATGAATCACAAAAAGGTAAGAAGCATGAACAATAAACGAAAATAGAATAATGTGTAATCGAGAAATTGAACATCTAAAAATATTTAACCTGTTTACCGAGGATATTACCCACATTTTATCTATAATTTTGCTCATAAATGAAAAAATAATTATTTTTCAGAGTCCAACAAGAGCGGTTACATTACCCACAGTGTTTCAAATATTATAAATTTTGTGTTTTTTTTTCGTTTTTCATTTTCCTCTAAATTTTAAAAATAGAAAATAGATTTTTCTTTTCAAGCTTTTTCTCGTGTATAGCGACATTATAAACTTCTTCTAAAATAATATCGAAGAAAAATTGTGTAGAAGCGTTTACCATGTTTCTGTCTTTACATTTATATGTGCACACGGCACACGATTCGACTGAGAAAATTTTTCTTTTTTTTTTTATTTTTCGTTCGTCATGAGGTTATTTGTTATAACAAAACGTTATGCGAAGAAAAAAAAAAAACAAAATTGTTTCACATTGCCAAGTAAATTAATTATTTTTTTTTCGCTGTATGTAACTCCTCCAATTTGCAGAACGAAATGCATGAACAATAGATTTGTTGTTTAAGTGAGAGCAACAGGTACAATATAGCAAAACGAATCTTAAAAAAAAAAACGCCGAACTCATTGAATTTAAATATTCATAAAGACTGGCATTCTTCAGTTATTTTTATCAAAATTGTTATTGTTGGACGGAAAATAAATTCATTTTCTTTTATTTTTCTTTTCGCTTAGTTTGAAGTGGCAGTTAGTTTCTTATTGATTTTTGAGTGCTGATACTCCCACCTGTCAGAGAGGATATTTTGTTTACTTTGAAAATACAGGTCAATTAGCTGTGGAGGACATTGATGGATATAAAATTAAACGGTAAGGTCTTTGAGTTAATTTTGGCGTAAAATGTCATTTATCGATGTTTAAAAAAAGAGAATTATTTGCTGACATATCGGTTGTGTCAATAGAGCTATAAGGAAATAATGAAAAATCCGAAAAAACTCTTTCTATATGAGAAAATAGAATGACTTACAACTATGTAGTAGCAATGACAATAAGTTTTCCTAACTAAAACGCTAGAAATTGAATAGGAAGTCGAAGGAACGAAACTAAAGACTCACATAAACACCATACAGAACCTCAATATAATAAAAATGTAAATTCTGAAAAAATTAAACCTTATTGCTGGTAACTTGAAGATACACTTAGATTCCTAATGACGGCAGGGCTTAGGATTTAGGAATTCAACAGAAACATATTTACAAGACTCTAATATCCCCAATTATTTTCCAAGAAATCAAAGTGGTATTTTTTATACTCTTTAGGTAAAATTGCACATAAATCATCTTCATCGAAGGATCTCTCAATCGAATGTCATGAAAAAATAAGAGAAATAGTTTTGATATTTTAAATCCCTTTGATAATCATTTTGTGTTTATTTATTGCACTTTCAATTCACTTCTTAGATACATTAATAAATTAAAGCTAAATGAGGAAGTTAATAAAAACATTTTACTTATAAGGCGTGATTTCTTTTTTACTTTGAACAATCAGTTATCGTCTTTAGCGGAAAATAAATAGCACGTCGTAAGAGATTTATATTTTCTTTTAGTATATTCATATGAAAGAAGTCCCAAATTATTAAAATATTGCCAGATTTGTTCGTAAATTCATATCGAAGGCGATATTATGTGACGTCATATTATGTCAAGTTTCAATTCTCTACGTGGCTGTGACGTCATTATTGTAGCAACACTTAGAGTCGGAAAAAGACTCCTAAAATCACTATTTTCGGTTCTTATAGGGTTCGGAACAGATGGTTTTTATCTTATCAGAATCTGAAAATAGGAAAATCTGAATTTTCAAATCAGTTCAGATTACTTTAAATAATTATCTGATCTGATCTGAACATTTCATATCTTTACTTTTCAGATTCAGATCAGATCTGATTTTTTCGGATTGACTTCAGATCAAAATCAATTATTTGTTTTGGTGCCATCAAATACTTAAGTTTTGTATGTGGGAAGTGTGTGGGATGAAGTGGGACGTGTGTGGGATGAAGTGGGACGTGTGTGTGATGAAGTGGGACGTGTGTGGGATGAAGTGGGACCTGTGTGGGATGAAGTGGGAAGTGTGTGGGATGAAGTGAAAATTGTGTGAAATGAAATCGAAAGTATGTGGGATG
>CM055404.1:7606101-7631101 GCA_029228625.1 Pseudolycoriella hygida
ATATTAGGCCCTGGTCCATTCCATGGATCACAGATTTCTACAAAAAATATTTATATCATTTTTTAAATGCTTTCATTTGGCACCAAAAGGAGCAGTTTCCATGCTGTATTTGGCGATATATTTGCGAAAAACCACTAGAGGTGTTCAAAATAATATGGGAAAACAAACTTTTTGACAATTTTGACTCCCCAGTCGGAAAACGTTGTGTTTTTGAACGCTGATGAATAGTGTGTATGGATGCTACCGAATCCGAGTGAGCTTAGGCGGTGCTCAATGACAAAAACCGTAAAAAAGCGAAAATCGTGAAAAAGCTCTTTTAACGAAGTTTGCATGAAATACGTGAAATATTAAGAGTTATATTATAGCAAATTGCATCAAACTGGCTCAAAATCGTCCGAAGAAAACGTTTATTTAGGTCTCCGGAAGGAACAGTACTGTTTCGACTCCAAAAAAGCTCGTCAAAGAGGTTTCATACTGTCCAGGTTCATGAACCAATGCCGAAAAAGTTATGGCACTAATTCAAAAATGTTCTTCTGTGAAAGTTTAAGTACAGGTAGTACTTCAAAATAACACACAAACATTTCGCTTCGGTAGCATATATTTCGAAAAGTTTGCACTAAAATTGATTTTTTGAGTGCATGAATGAAATTTCATGAACTATTCATCAAACACAACGTTTTCCGGCTGGGGAGACCAAATTTTCGAAAAATTTTGCTTTTGAACACCCCTATCCAATTCTTTTAACCAATTTCTTTCGTTTTTAAAAACCTTCGGAAAAGCTTAGGCAAAAGAACAAAAGAAGCTTTGTTAAAGCTTTTCCGAAAGATGTCCGATTTTCAAATCGGAAGAATTCGGTTAATTGAACTAGTGTCCACAAACAGACGGACATCGTTTTTTTTTCGCTAATTTAGCAACTCTAGGCAACAAAAAAAAAGGGTACTATTTAAATGTCAAGTTAAAAATACTTATTTGTCAAGTTAAAAAATCAAAATACTTTTTTGTCAAGTTACGACATTTTTACTACGCCACGACAGAAACACTACTTACAAGGAAAATATGTTTCGGTATACTCCTTAAAGCGGGTAAAGCGGGTTACTAAGGAATAATTGATTAAAATACATTTTGTAAAAGGAAAATGTCCAACTTGACAAAATAGCAAAATAACTTGACAAAAAAAAACTTGACAAAAATTATTTTTTAACTAGTGCCAATAAATAGTTCCGCAAAAAAAAAGTTTTCCCCTTACTCGCGGATTTTAATTCGCAAAGTAACAGACGTGGTATAGTCAGATTCACTGATGTATCTAAGACTTTAGAAGGAGCTGGAGGTGGAGTGTACGCTCCAGAGACCGGAGAGGGCAAATCTTTCCATTTGGGTGGACTTGCTAACGTTCCACAGGCAGAAATCTTTGGAGCGCTAATGGGGGCTCATGAAGTACTACCTACTGGAACGCGCGGGAAAGAATTCCTTATATGTTTCGACAGTAAGGAAGCGATTAGGACACCTGTGTCACCAATCACGACTTCCAGGCTTGTGAAAGAGTGTAAAGATTACCTGAACCTAATGGGTCTGAACAACCAGATCAGTCTGGTCTGGGTGCCTGGACTCTCGGGCGTGGAAGGGAATGAGAGAGCAGATGAGCTTGCGAAAGCTGGCTCTACAACTCCGACAAGTGGACTTGAACCACGCTTGTCGGTAACCCAATCGCTGTGCATTAAAGCGCTACAGGACTGGGTGAAACGGAAACACGCGGAACGCTGGAAGGCGTATGAAGGGGGCGCTCACACGAAGCGCTTTTTCCCGAAACCCAACGAGAAGTGGGCCAAAGATTTGCTCGAGATGGACCGGAATCGCATTAGGAGGGTCGTAGGAGCGATTACCGGACATTGTGGGCTGAATCGACACCTACACAAGTTGAGGCTCTCAGCGACTTCCAGATGTCACTGTGAATTGGAGGAGGAGACTGGCATGCACTTGATATGTAATTGCTCTTGCCCTAGGTTCCTTCAACTGAGGCGCAGAGTTCTGGGAGACTATATGGTACAACCTTTAGAGGTTGCTGCATTGGGACCTGTCACCCTGGAAAGATTTCTAACGGCGATAGGAAGGCTGCCATGATTTAAATGATCAACTGGAAGGAAACAAAGGATCGACAGATCTGTGTTTCAAGATCACGTATGTGATCGTCCCAAACTGATAAATCAAACAGACGTGGTAGTAAGCGCCTAAGACACGTACTTCGTACTGGTCTACCAATCACTGCAAAACAAGGGATGAAAAGTTGAAAAGTCTAGTCTTCATTTAGACCGAGATCAAAAATCACACAAAAAAGCGACCTTTCAGTTTCATACCGAGTTACAGGCGAGTTCTTTACAGACCGATTACAAATTGCATTACGCGAAAATCTTATTTTTCAAACATGGTGAAAGGACCCCTGATGCGTTACGCACTTTATGAACGACCACTTTAATACTTAGGTCGGTGGAAGTTAGTGACATTGCTTTTGTATTCCCTAGAGAGGAAAAGTAAAAGGGAGAAAAAATTGAAAAGCCAAGTTGTCGTGTAAATGTTGAGTCCGAAGTCATGCGGTAGAGCAATCTTTTAATTAGAATTATTTTGCGAAAATAATAAAAACTAATAGTAAATGGTACGTTGCTAAACAACACGCGCTTCTGCAAATAAAAGTTTTATTGTGTGCTAAAAAATTGAATTTTCATTTTGGATCATATTTCAGCTTTCCATTTTCGGATTCCGAGTAGTTGATTCAAGCACCACCTCTAGATATTAAGAGTTAAACGAAATTTTCACACTTTTCAGTCTTGTATTCTTTCACTTGTGGTAAACAAAATAAAAGAAAATTTTTCTTAAGTCCGAATTCTTGTCATAAATATTTTTGCAATTAAAAATTAAAATTCACGAGAGATTATCGCACACGAAAAATGTTAGCGTTGCCACACATCAACATTCCGTTCATACTTTCTAAATTCTATAAATAAATCGTTGCTCTCCTAGCGTCGTCGTCGTTGAGATGATTCGAACGAAATTATACAAGACGCATTCTTTTCAAATTATTTAGGTCGGTTAAGTGTATTTTTTGAAACATTGACCAGCGTTCCTTCAATCAAAAAACATACACCAACAGAGGAAAAAAATTCAAATTAAAATTCAACAAATCCTCAGTAAATTGTTGACCTACGTTCATTGCATTCATAACTTTACATTCCTACCAGAATAAATTAAATCAAATAAATCCTTGCCAGATCTTTGCGAGAAAATTTCAAGCAAAATTTAAGTTCAATGAGCACAACGGTGCAATGACCCACACGTTATGGTTTATTGAATTTTGTAAATAATAGAATAATCCTTTCTTGCTTTCTTCCCTTGGCTAAGTGATTTCGAACCTTAAGTTCTTTTATTCCTGAGACGCCACTCCATTTACGCTACTACCTTCTTTGTGTAGGTAGTAAGAAGGCAAAGCTTTACGAAGTACTACATCTGTTTACCACGGACTAATCATACGTAAACTGGAACCACCAAACAAGATTTCGTAGATAATGTGGGTGCAATAAGAAATTTCCGAGGATCAACAGTAAGCTTTGAGTGATGTCTGATTCTAATGAATTTGTCACTCAAGCTTGCTTCATCAGGTTGTCCAATCGAGTGACACATGTTTGCTATTAGATAACAATCATGAGTAACAAGGACGACTTATCTGGTTTGTCTAGCAAGATGAAAACAGGTCATGACGCGGTTTTGGACAATTTGAACAGAACTCAACCCCCTCCTTCTTATGTACATTTTTAAAATTTTAAGCACTGTCACGCCAGCTCCCCCTCTTTCGTGATATAGATGTCCCCTTGTGAGTTGTGGAAAATAATGAATGAATTATTTAAACCATTAAGGTCGTTTCCTCTTCCCTTGATGGAAATAGTATACAAAGATCCGTTTCGACTAAGGTGAACGCTTTACTTTCTTTTAGCTCCTCTGGCTGGCTACCAGGGCCTATTTTTCGAAGATATCTTGAGAAATTTTAGAAATATCGTTTTCGAAAATAGTTCCAGATACCAATTTAGATTCCAATACATCGTATTGTTCTTCTACCTTAGTTTATTGCATAACAACATGGAAATCATTTAGATTATTGCGGTAAGTCGGTAAAAGTTTTCTGCTGTGAGCTGCAACAAGAATTATTGTTCAGTTTAAATGAGTTTTGTTGTGGTTACAGATTTTTTGAGTTTAGATATTGAAATAGTTCTTTTGTCTTATTCCTCAAAGTGTTACATCTTCTATCTGAGTTGCTTATTCTTAAAAAATAGTTGACTGAAGTACCCAGAGCCTAAAATTACATATATTGGAGAAGGGAAAGAGTAGTGAACGCCCACTGACGTCCTCCAACGCTCTTCTCGTCCTCCACAGACACTTTCAGAAATTTAGAAATAAGGTGAGTTCACTGCATCGTTGAACAAGTAATCTGGAAACTGTATTAATCACACATGTATTTCACACATTGGACACAAAACAGCTGAGGTTGCCCCGAGTTTCAGCTGTTGACAAAACATCAAATTTGTATGGAAGAAATTCGTTTTTTGTGAATTATTCAGTTTGTGTTTCGTATAAAGCGGACCAAGTGAGTTATTTTAAAGTAACATTAAAAATGAACTTCCATCGTCATTCATTTGGTCCGCTTAATTAAATACAGAAAATGATTAATTCGCAAAAAACGATGTTTCCCCATACAAATTTAATGTTTTGTCCCCGACGAAACAGTTGAAACTTATGTAGCATTGCCTGATCAGACGTGAGGTAAAACTTGATCTATTAGTTAGTTATTTATTGTATCGGAACATCATCTTTTGACCGCGTGTAAGGTCGTGTTATGATATATCCTGGATTTTTGGCCAAAAAATTCGATACCGGGAAATCCACTTGAACGGGAAGCGAAAACGAACGGGAAGAAAAATTGCCAGGAAAAAAAATTACAATTGAGATCAAGAAGAGGTTCGACTTGCAAACGGGAAATGATCTAGAAGCGGGAAATTATTTAGAAATGGGAAATGGATGAAAAATGGGAAATAACTGAAAAGCGAGAAATAATTCAGACAGAAACGCGAAGTGGCTTCTCCACACTGTGATTGAGTTCGAAATCTCGAAAAATTTCACTCACAATTTTTTCGCTCGCTACAGTTGCGCTTTATTACTTCTTTACACTGCGTTTGAGTTCGAAATCTCAAAAACTTTTGCTTGCTTCGCTCACGTTTCTCTTACGAAGTTCATAATCATACAATTTTTCACTCGCTACGGTCACGCTTCTTTACCTCTCTACACTGGTTTGACTACGAAATCACAAAAGCTTTCGCTCGTAGAAGTGTAGGGAGTCTTATGTAACGCTCTTTCTGTGAAAGTCCTCCTCAGTGGAAATTGCCTACTTTAGGCTCTGAATTTTCCCGCTTATTTTTTATATGTTTTGTCTAAATCTTCACATTTTTTGTCCTGTTTCACATTTTGCTGTTTGTTGCATATGTTTCGTCATGCGTATAAAATACAAAAAATTGTCAAACTTTACTTGTACAACAATGTGTGGAAACAATAATATTATTAAACTTTTAAAATTGTGTTACACTTAGAGAATTTTAAATATGTGCGTCATATGTCAGCTGGAAGCGAAAACAAAAAAGCAACATCTGACGTACAATCGATCCATTCTCTAAGTTATACAAAACTTGCGATTTGTGGGTTCTGCAAGTTCTTTGAAATCTAAAACCCACAAACTGAAGGCAACCCGTTTTGGTGTTGCCACTTTCGGTTTTTGTCAAAAATGTTTGTCGATATTTCATTTAGTTCGTTAATTGGCGCATTTTTTTGTAAAATTCAAACGTTTTTGATTTCACGTTTTTTGCACATTTGTTTTATGACTCTGTTTTTAAGAAATTACGGAATAGATCGACGTTGGTTTCTTTGCATTATTTTTGAATTTACAAATTGCTGCAATAATTTTTGAATTTTCTTGCAAATGTAGTTGTTTGTTTAATTTTGTAATTTTCCTAAAAGCCTAATTTTCCAGAAAATTCGATCATTTCGATGATTCGCATATCTTGTCAAACTTAAATTTTCTCAGGAAGTCAAATTTTTTTTGAAAATTTTAATTTTTCTGAAAATTTAAATTGTTTCGATAATTTGAAATTTTTCTGGAAATTTTTATTTTCTTATAATTTTGGAATTTCCTAGAAATATTTAATTTCTCAAAAATTTAGATTTGGAGAAAGAATTGAAATTCTTCAAAAATTTGGATTTTCTTGATAATTTTCAATTTTCACACGAAAACTTTAAATTTCTTGAAATTTGAATTTTTTCGAAAAAAACTTTCATTTTCTGAAAACTCAATTTATTTTGGAAATAACCGTACGGGTCAATCGTATCTTCATTTTCATCATCTTTATCAACATTATCATCCATTGTTTTAATTGACGGCTTTGACAGTACTTCAGTAAATTTTTTAAAATTTTAGATTTTCTGGTGAAGTATCTCACAAATTATCGTTTCGTTTCCATTAAAACAATTTCAAATGTAATCAAATTAAGATCATTTGTTAGTTGTGCTCCGTTTAATTGTTGAGTTTAGAATCATTTTTTAATAAATAATTTGGTGTATCCATCAAAAAATCGCTAATTTCTACCGTGTGAAAAGTGTTTTAAAACTTCCAGCTTTCGCAAGCATTAATTCGCTTTCTTCTAGTGGATTTTCGAGAATTTTGTTTTTATTAGAAACGTTTATCTACTTAGAAAAAGTTGTAAAATTTTGTGAAGTTTCCAGTTAATTTTTGTAATCAAAAAATGTAATTTAATTTTTGATCATCACGGGAATCTTTTCCGATTTGTGTTTTTGTTGACAAATGACATGACATGGCCAATTTGTTTACGTACATTCTTCCAAAAGCGGCAACACCGAATTGGAATTTATTCATTGTGTTTTAAACCCACAAAAATAACTCTCAAAAGACATAATTGTGTACTTTCGAGATTAGAAAGATTGTAAATATGACGCACACATTTAAAATTCTCCAACTGTAAGTTTTCGATAGATGAAGAAGAAGGAGATGGAGAAGTTGTTCTAAAATGTGTGTAGAGTATAATCTATACATCGTTTAATGCACAATAAATTACAGTTATTCAAACAATGATTTGATCGGGTTGACATGATTTACCACGCATCCATCTTCCAGAGACTTTTCTCTGGATGGTATGGAAGAAATATGGTATGTGGAGGATCAATGATCGACTGCACTGAAACAGAAATTGAAGGGTGGCATCTGTAATGTTTTTGTCACCGGTCCCGCCTCCAGATTGTTGAGATAAAATGCGTGAACACCCAAAATCGTTTATTAACATTGATTTTTATAAAATTGTGAAGTAAATGTAATGTAAGCAACAACAAATGTAAAACAAAGAAATCGAGGAAAGTTCGTAGCTTCTTTACGAAAAAAGATTGAATTCTCACTTCTTTTGTTTAAATTAAAGGTTATGTTAGTTTTAAGTAACTTGTGAATGATCTGTGACTTAAAAATACTTTGAAATGGAATTAGAGCTTGACGCCTTTGGTATACATAAACAATTCTGTTGTTATAGAAAAATGGGTCAAGGTCAACGAAAAATGTAAAAAAATATACGGGAATGTTTAAAAGGCTAAGTTCTCTTTTATAGTACGTTAAAACCGATGTTTCATAGAAAATGGTTGTCCATTGCTCTACTCATTCTTTAGCTTTGCGCATTCAAGCTTTCTGTAATAACATTTTATGGTAATTTTGGAAGGTGTAACTCCGTGTAAGAAAGAGGTACTTCTCTCTTTGATGGTGCAATACCACAATTTATGAATTGTTGAAGAAATTTTAAAAATATGTTTACAAGAAAATTCAACTATTTAAGAGGGGATAGTAGTGTGGGATTTCCATCTTCCCACGACTGTCCCTTGACAGCAGACGAAAGCTCCCTCTGAAAATGCCCAGACTACATAATGACCAGATCAAGGTACTTCATCGTCGGGTATGATTCAATAAAGGGCGTTCATCCCAAGCAGACTGCAAAGAAAGGGATGTTATGGTTGTAATAAAAACGTTGTGTACAGAAATCTCCGTGAAAGGAGGGTCCATAAGAATAATACCATAATAACAGATTAGTCGGGAGCAGCACTGTAAAGTATCTGGTTCGACTGCCACTGAGTAACTGCCAGGTAGTGTGGATTAACCACGCTAGGGACCACATGCTTAACGTGTATTCCGAACCACGCCTTCGATTGAAGGATTATTTCTTTTCCGATTTTGTCGCGCTCTAGTACATCTGGCAACACCTAAGCGCGCATCGAACATATTCGAATCACAACCCTAACGGTATGGAATTTGTCATTACTTTTTTTGACGTTTACACACACCTTACGTCATACTTCGTTGTGTACAAATCGTTGCGATATTGCTACACTAACTACCCTTTTATGAAGCTGGGGTGAGCTTAGGAACGTTACTTCCATGATAAGCGTTGAAGAAAAATCTTGTACAGAATTTTTCCACACCGGGGCTTGAACGCAGGTATTCTTGGTGGAAAGCCAATACGTAACCACGTCCATAGATCGCCTAATAGTCTGCAGGAACTGAAAAACATAGCCTTTTCGTGACAACCTTTATGACCACCGTTTTAATTGTATATTTTCTATCAAAAAGATCCTTCAAAACATGGACTCCTTTCGAACAGACTTGGACACTTGGAGTTATCTCAATGTAGATAAAATCTACTAGAATTCTTGAATTGTCGCCCTAGTGAAAATGAGGGTTGCCATACGTATACGTACTCAAAAAGAATACATTCATGTACATGTACTCTTTTTCGGCAGTGTTACTACTTTTCAGTGTCTGTACCTAGCGTGCTACTATTTCATTATTTTGTACTCTATAGGCTCTTTTTCTTCCGAAAATTCTAAATTTGATAATAAACTCTTTAAAACGACAAAAAAATTTCGCTGCGCGTCAAGCAAATCTATTGGAATCTTTGTACATTTCTATTTAATGCTTCGAAATGCTAAGAGAACGAATAATTTGAACGATAATTCAAAATCTTGTTACCAACATTGACGGTATCTCACTAGTTAAGACAGATTTGTGTATATTTATGTAAGACCGTTTCCCGTGATTCTGTCGAGTTAAAATATTTTCTACTTCGTATTGTATGTTGAAGGTAACCGTTTGATATTGTGGACAGTGGACATGGACCAATAATTAAGATCAACTCTTCTTAGTTAATCAAAATTGAATGATTCTTTAAAACTGGAATAAAATGTTTGTTCTAAATCGAGTTCATATTTTCGTGCAGATAAAGTTTATTTTAGCCAAGGATTTTTTGTAGCTTTATTCTAGTTAAGTTCAAGATAATTTGTACTCTCTTCTTGCATTGACAACCGTACTCTTAAGGTCCCTTTTTCAAATTAAAAACGTACTTTATTTGTAAATTTTGATCTGGGAACCCTATATTTAGGTACCATGTAGGACTTGAGTGATTTTTCGCACTAAGACATTTTTTGCAATTTTGTTACGAAAACACAAAAGAAATGTTCATTTACAATGCGCATGACGTTTGCTTTTCCCGACTGTCTGTCCGCCCCCTCATTTTCCTCAAACGCCCCCTGCCTCCTAAACGCAAACGTCATTTATAGACGGTCACACTACACAAAGTTTGAATGACCGATTAAGTTCGACGCATCGAAAATGACTCCGCAACCGAACGGTTAACGTACTGACTCACATACATTTGATTTTTCGCTAGTGAAGCATCTAACAGAAGCTAAAAACGCCCTAGTGTCGAAAACAAATGGAAAATGCACTCATGCGAAAAGCATAGTCCACTCCAGTACTCAGAAAAAGGTTCCTTTTGATTGAATTTTAATGAAATAGTAAAAAAAGAAATAGTGAAAATATTTACTGAGATATCATCAAATAGGATCCGATGAGTGCAGACGGTAAAATATTGAACTAAGGCCTTATAGCTCTCTACCAGTTACCAACAATACTGTGGCGTTGCAATGTTATGAGTAAATATTAGAATGTCCGTCTAAATGTTAGTAAAAAACAAACGGACAGACGAATCGGGGAACTTGAAAAATCGATAAAGTGGCGGTGAATTATACCAACAAATCAGATGAAAAATCATTAACACGCCTATGGTTGATTTTCTGATTTTTTCTTGCGATTTGGAACCTTTATACATTATCTATAACTTTACAAAAGGACTCAAGAAAACTAGCCGAAAACATAAAAACGATAAATTTTCTGAAAAAATGTACGATAAACATTTTGAACGCGGCACTGGAGTGATATTTTTCTTACCGCCCGCCTTCAATTCAAGAAATAATAAATAGGTATATACCGCTACTTGTGGACCCAGTGAAGATTCATCGATAGCGGTTACCGCCGGTCAACTTTTTCCTAAACTGAGAGCAGGCGTGAGCAAAAACGTTCCGCCGGCGGACGTATGTATACGTGTGCCGTATTCAACGTTTTGGCAGTACAACAAAATAACGGAAGATTAATGAACACAGACAAACGACTAAACAAAACAATTTTAGATTTCATTGAGATAACTTAGCAAACATTTTCATTAGAATAAATTATTCCAATCCCTGGGGAGCTGTTCGTAAATAACGTCCATCAAGGGAGTTCGGCGAAGATGAACGAAAAGCGATGGGGAGTGTCAAGATGTTAAAATTGGACGATGTCGCACGCATCACACATCACAACGAAAAGAAAAGATTTGCATGAAAATTGTTAGGTTGTAAATTGGGGCTCTAGGACCGATTATCCCCAGTCAAAATATCCCCGGACAAAATATCCTCCGACAAAATATCCTCGGACAAAATATCCCCAGACAAAATATCCCACAAAAAACGGACAAAATATCCCCAGATGTAATGTCTACTCAGAAATGGTGAATGTAGGTAGGTTGGTGAATATAGGTAGGTATTATTAATTAGATATTATATTGTGTGTTGGGAGGCTCTGCCCCCTCACCCCCGCAGCCTTACAGGCGGCCTTACGTCAAACCCCGCTAGGGGCTCCGCCCCTTAGACCCCGCCAAGGGGGATATTCCCTCCTGGACCCCCATTTTCGGGAGCTGCCGCCCCTCGTCCCCGCTTTTTTGTTTTTGGTTGTTTATTTCAGGCCTGCGGCGCTAAGTACACTTCACATTGAATATTCTTAATTTTTTGGGTGTGAATATTTTGTCTGAGCGGATATTTTGTCCTTTTTTTTCAATGGAAAAATTGTGGTTATTATGTCCGGTTATTTTGTCTGGGGATATTTTGTCCACGGGGATATTTTGGTTGGGGATATTATTTTTTTATACATTTGGTCTTAACCCCGTAAATCAGTAAAAATCACTTCATTTTAGGAAATATTTTGTAAAAACATGTAAAACCGAAAGAAATAATTTGTCGCCGTCGGTCGGTCGTAACCAAAAGATTTGAGTATTATGAAGTTATGAAATTATGAAAAACTACATTTGTTTCTCATACCACCGTACGAGGGGGGGGGGGGGGTTTACAGAATTGGACGTAATTAATTGGGGGGTTGGCGAAATGGATGAAATACGACGCAGGGTGGAGGGGGTCGAAAAATTTGAATTTGACTTAGAGTGAACCGCGCTTCTAACAGATGCGTTTAAATTATGAACCTCGTTATGATTTACATAACCCCGTTTTTCCTGTAACCGAGATATATGGAAGTTTCAGTGCCTGGTCTTTCACCTGGCCATCAACATATTAAGTTGAATGACTAGACTGATTAGCACGATATGCTTAAATGTTGATGTTCTCGTGTGTTGAACGAAGTGTTACAAAAGCAGGCTAAGCCACAAATGTCAAAATTACCTTGTACTCCTTTTTTTCATTAGATTCAAGAATTACGAAAAATGAAATAAAAAAAAAATTTGACGTTTGTGGCTTAGCCTACTTTTGTTAAACTTCGTTCTGTTAAAGTCTGAAGCGTCATGTCAATGACAAAATAATTCCATTGGTCAGAAACTGTTATGAGTAGTATCAATGACGTATGACTAGTTTCTGATTGTATGTGAGAAAGAAAACTCATGATTGGGTACTATTGCAGTCCTAGAATAAGCTTCTACTGCTAGAACTAGAGTACACAACTCGAATCAACACTTAAAAGCCACTCACAATTCTTCTAAAATACTTCCAATTATTCAACACTTTTTCTGAACATTTTGAAGTATGGGGTCATCCATAAATTACAAACTCAAAAAATGACAATTTTTAGACCCCCTCCCCCTTCGTACGGAGAAATGTATGGGAAAAAATGATGGAACGTACGCTTTCGAAGAAATCCCCTCCCCTACTAAAGAAGTACTTTATGGTAGGAACAAGAGAAAAAAGGACGACAATGCTGTATGGTTCGACATAGCTGTATAGCTGTCTTCTCTTTTTGCATGTACTCGCCGATACCCCACTAAAAGCCTGGTTGGTAAAAGGTAAGTTGAACTAAAACGCGAATATATTTTTGTTAGTCTTCGTTGAGAGTAGCAGAGTGGTCTGTCCACTGAGATTTTACTTCAAATGTCTAGGGAACTTTCTTGTGCACATCTTATCGGAAATTCATTGTGTTATAGATAACAAAGTTTGCTCGAAGTTTTCAAACAATTTCAACATCATCCACAATTATTCAGAAAACGATTTACATTGTGGAATAGTGCCAGTTCCAAATCTTTACACATTTGATTTATTATTAGTTCTGAGGAACAGATTCAATTATTTTACAGTTTGACGCATATTTCAAATATTCCGAAAGGAAGTTTTAAATGTAAAAATAATTGGATTGCAAGATGTAATGGGCGTATTGCAAGATAAAATAGCCGTTTTACACTTAAGTGCTGAGATTAAACGGATTTTCCCTTCCTAAAAATAAATATCTTCGAGTGGCATGCAGAATCAGACCGTAATTTAAATGCTTCACGCAAACACTTCCTTTTCGCCAAGTCCATAAAAATGAATGCAGTGAGGCTATGAACTCATAACAAAGTTCCACTTCAAGCTAATTAATTATTTAATCTCACTAAATCACTCCTATTCGAGATGGAAAATTAAAATAGCTGGCAACAAATTCATTTTCATTTAAAAATCAACTGAAGGCAACGTTCTTCCAACTTTGTTGCGGCATAATTGTTTACTTAACTTTTCGTTTTTCCATTTCATCACAACTCAAGTCTCATAAACATTTATTCAATCGGTTTTTTTTATATTTCGATAGAAAATTGACTTTGAGAAAGTTAGATGCCATTTTCGGAAAACTCGTTACGATTTTTTCATCTCCAGTAGTTCATTTACGTAACCACCGAGTTGCTACAAATTTAGTTTCATATTTCATACAGAATAGCACACATTTCAAATGACTTGGGTTAACCGAATATGGATAAGAAATCAATGCCATTTGCCAATCACAGAATATTTAGATTATTTCTATGCGTTTTGAGTGAACAACATTCAGATAGAAGGCGATAAAGTAATATGAGTAATTCACAGCCCAGGAAAAATTAGCTCACACACATCAAACCTATTTTTAGAATTGTGTTCGTATATCCATTCTGTAAGTAATCCTTAGTGGTGCTTGAATCACACTTTTTTTATAATTTTCTTTTTCACCATTTTTTTTCATTGAATTAATTCAATCGATTTCACTTTTCCTTAAGATTTCCTATGGAAATCTTTTCAATGATCTCACAAAAATATTTTTTTCCTTCCAATAAATATCACTTTTTTCAAAACTTGATATTTAAGACCCAAATTCGTTCCACAAAATTAATAAATCAAAAAAAAAAAACGATGAAAACGGCTATAAATCCCATAAAAGGAGTGTCGGTAAGACGATCCAACACTGACCTCTTTGCTGAGTTACTTGTCGGCTAACTGTATGCTCGGTACGGCTAATCCTTTGCTCCTGGCTCATAAATTGTTGTGATTGCTCCTGTTGATAAGGAGGCTGATTTTGGCGATGCATTATGTAACACCGTCGTTGCAAATATTTTCAATCAAACGCTGAAAATCGGTCGATAATGCACTAAAATCATTCACAGTTCGTTATTCTCTTTCACAAAAAATCACTCAGCCAGCAGCAATCTTATTTCACTTTTTAAAAGAATTTCTTCTTCTTCTTTTTATTCGTACAAAAGTCCTTTTTATCCGTTTTGTTAACTGATTTTTCACTTGTTTTCGTTTGATTTCTTTTAAAATTATTTTTTTTTTTTTATTACTTTCTTAATTTGCCATCCACGGCCTAATGTTAGCAGAAGTTTCAAGTCATAATCCCCGAGACGGAAACCAAGACGTCGGTCGTATTTGAATTGCGAGCGAAGAGTGAATGAAAATAGCAATCCGGCAGCACGATCGGTGATGCTGTGTGGAATTTTTTTTACATATATATTGTCGCCTCTTCATTTTACTCACACAGAGTGGGGGCCTGGGCTGACTGTTATGTACCAAAATATAATCGCTCGTTTTAGAACCTCCAACATTCAAATAAAAAAAAATACCGCTAGTAAAATCACTCTCGAAAAAATGATTATTTTTCATTTAGTTCGAACAAAATTGTATTTTATTTATGGACATTGCATACACAAAGTGAAATACATTCAACACAGAAAGCAATGTTAAGAAAATTCTAAATGACTTAGAGAGAAGATCAACCGTTCAATTTACCTTCACATGCAACAATGGAAAATGCATCGATAATCATAATTCCATGGGCTATGAATAACATGAATTTGCACAGTACATTATCCCATATTTCTTCTCTATTTTTTCTAACTTTTCACATCTGTTTGTTCAGTGAGTGCATCAATAAACAACATTCATTATGCTTTGTTTATGATCATTATTTGAAGAAAATTTTATGTTAATTAAGTTGTATCGACACATGGTGCATACAGTTTTGCTGATTCTGATCGATGATCGATGATGCATTTACCTCGTAATAGTTTTTTTTGTTTGCAATATATGGATAATTAGATACGTCTACATAGATTATGTTTGCTCCATGATCAGGTGCATCGATCCGATCGGTATTTGTTGCAATTTATTGGGTGAAGGTATTTAATGACGTTTGAATAAGCGGTTTACGTATTTTGCAAGGTAATGTAAGGCAGACCGTATACTTGTTCTAACCGCAAAAACTGATAGCGAGGGGAAACAACATTAACAGATTGCGAGACAGACAGTTTTTGTATTAAGTCCCGTACGAATTGGGATTCAATTTCTTCGGACATCTTCGCTCTGTCTTGCGTCCACCAATCATCGAAAAAAACTAGTATTGTCGCTGAAAATGCTGCACGGTTGAAAGAAAGGAATCGAGGGGTGGTGCACTTCATTTATTCCTTTTATTGCCAAATTTTTTTTTTTGTTTTTGCGAAATATCTGAACCAAACGCATCACAAGTTAGACAAATAAGTTCAAAAAAAGGTTTGCACAAATTATAAAGCATTTAAACCATCTTGAGAATAAATTTTATTTTTTTTTGGAATAAATGGAATAAATTTATTTATTTCATTTATTCCATTTTTTAACAAAAATTCTTTTAGGTTTTCAAAAGTGGGTTTTTTCACTTTTTGACACATTAGTATGGTTTGTTGTGTGCGTTGCCATCAAAATCAAGCCTATTTGAGGTTTTGACGAATTTGAAAAAATTATAATTTATTCCATTTATTCCCATTTATTCCATTTATTCCCATTTATTCCATTTATTCCATTTATTCCATAAACCGCAGAAGTTCGTCACCCCTCGAAAGGAATACAATAGGAATGAAATAGAACAAAATTTTGTTTTCGTTCCAGCGCGGCAGTTGAGTCCCTTGGCCAGAAGGCTAGCAGTTTCTTTTACCGGCTGTGACGTATACTATCCGAGTCATGGCTCCTCTTCAAGTTTGTTTTTGTGTGGGGTTTTACGTCGTGTTCCCTGAGTTGTGAACACACCCACCATATCACCAAACAGCAAAAAGATGGTTTGTTGATGGAGTGGAACTTAAATCTCACTTTTTAAGCAGATGAAAAATTACATAAGAAATCCACAATGTTGTGAGAAACACCATTTTGCATGGCTTTATTTGTTGTCCTTATTTTTTTGAGATTATGCAGATCCTCTTACTACTGTCACTCAAAAATATATGATCGTTGAAGCGAGCATGAGCACCTCTTCTCTAGCTTACGAGATAGATATCCTTTATGAACGACCTCTGACCGTAGCCAGGAGGGCTAAGCATTTTCAATAAATTTTGAAGAATTTCTTTGAAAATTTGGTGACATAACGAATACAGACTTTTGAAAGCGTGTAAACGGGTGTACGAGTAACAAGATAAGCTTTGTCGCTATTTATGAGTTTTTGTTCTGTTTACCTACATTTTAGCTTCCAGGTGGTTAGAACCGAGGGCCAAATAAATGTAGAAAATCCTCAAATTCATTGAAAATTCTAAAAAAATTCTTTTAATTGCAAAAGAATCCTTGGAAATCTAAGGAAATCCTTGATAATCAAAAGTAAATCCCTAAAAGTCATGTAAATAATGCTAAACGAAACAAAGAAATTAACAATTTATAATCAGAGAAAACTATATAAAATTATTGGAAATCAAAAAAAATCCTTTAAGGATTTTATTTATGAAAATACACGATTATCAGTCCCTCGATTAGAACCTCGATGAAAACCACTTTTTTCAATTTCGTAATCATCCGGTGCTTAAATTTGAAAGATTTGACTACAAGTTGTTGAGCAAACGCTCCATTATCTGCGAGTAATAAGAATGGATGGAGAGTCTCAACTTTTTTCAAGGGTATTTTTTTCAGTTCAACTTTGCAGCGGGAAGACTTATAATTATAACGCCTTCGAACAGCATAAGGTAAGTGGCTTCAATCCAACGCTTTGATAATTGAAAGAGGGGCACAGGAAGAAGCATATCTGGCTTCTTCGGATCGCCTTGGAATGCCTAGTTCGTGCATGTACTTGACTTAACGTAATTGCTTCCGTTTCAACAATTCAATTAATTTACCCGTCCATTCATCTTTTTTTTATTTCTTCATTTTGATTTGATTAACGATGTTTATTTCTTCAATCAATTGAAATAATCAATTTCACAATCGATCAACATTTGGAGGTTGTTTTCCATCAAATAAATAAATGAAGTAACGAGAAACATTGAATTTCGGTGAAGGAGTTGTTGGTTTTCTAACTAAAACCACACCAAGTTCAATGGAAAATATTTTCTTTAGTTTTTCCGTTTGGCCTTGGAAAACGTATTTACTTTTTCTAAAAATTTTTTCTCTGAATTCAAACATTATTTATCACATGCATTTTTCCAACTTTTGTTTGAAAATATAATTTTGAAGATGCAAAAATAAAAATTCTACCAAATGAATTTTCAGTTAAAAGAAAAATGACAAGAACGTCGCTTCGGGCGATCCGTATCTAAAGTCGCAAACTTTCGACGGTTCTCTCACTCTATCGAATGACCTAGCCTTCCACCACAATTATTCGGATTCGATCCCCATGACAGACAATCCTTCATTGAATTTTTCTAGCAAGTAACGTTTCAAAGTTCACTTAAGCTTAGTAATGTGGCTGATTCGTATGACCTAACCGACCTAACACAAATTCGATGAACTTCTGCACATATCTAGGCTACATTTAGGCGAAATATAAGTTACACAACTAAGAAAGGCATAGGCGTGGCTCGGAAGTCGCGATAAGCCTATGGTTCAGACTGAACTTGTTGTTAGCAGTAATAAAGCCTCGAATAAAGCGGCTACTGAGGCTTTGAAAAATATCTAACGGACAAAGTGTCTAAGTCCAAAATATCTTCAGCCGAAATAACTGCTGACATGCCTACTGACTCTATTGCCACACCAAGTTGATTTTAATCAGGCAATCGTAGTGTTGCCAACCAATAATGTCTCAGTATGATCATGGTCATGGAAAAAATCAATTTGGTGTAGACGAATGTAGATGAGTGTGGAAAAGGAATTAAAAACAAGTTTTAAAATACGATGGATCTGGAGCCGAAGACTTCATCCCCGCTCTGCCTAAATCTTGTCAAGATAAACCCTACCGATGGCTGATCCGGCGAAATACAACTTGGTGAAACTCGTTAGACGGAAATCTACGAAAAAGAATTGTCATTTCTGTACCAAGTAACGTCAGTCGGCGTTTCGACCTACTAAGGATAAAGGTTAGGCTAGTATCGCTAGTGTTAAAGTGGCGCAAAATCTCATACTTTTTCCCAAAAAAGTAACTGTAAGAGCGTTGAGTTCATTAACACGTCTCATTGTCGCACTACATATGAGCAAATGAAACACGGATTTTCGCACCTCAAATACGAAAAAATCGAATAAAACAAACATGTTTAATGTAATAGAAGTTTATTTTCGCGCAATTATAATTTCCATTTGTTTTGATAAAAAATTCTAAATTCTCGACTGTTTATACTTTCCCATTCATGACGCACTTTAGTTCCACGACACGTGTACATTTGATTATTTAAGAGTGCGGTAATTGTCTAACAACTGTAAGCAGAAGAAATATTGTAAATAATCGTCATCAAATGCAACGCAAAATTGGTTAAATGATTCGAAGCATGAGTATCTTTTCACTCCCAAAACAAAATGACAACTTCATGAAAGCCATAACAAATTATAGCAAAAGATGATGCTGAATGTTATGGTTGAATAGCTGAAAAAAAATCTCAAAAGGACATGGAATAATTAAAATTTCATAGCATTTATGGCATGTCAAATATTAAATCACACAAGGAACAGATGCTGGTACTTACTGTTTGTGTTGATGCACAATATAAGAAATGCTCTACCTCCCCGGAGAGTGGTAAGATGTGTGCACAAATATTATTTTCAGATTAAAATAAACACCAACAACGTTAGAAGAACCGATGATTGTAATAAAAAATAAAAACGAGAGTGAAATATGAGGCAAACATTATTAGTTCCACACACAACTTTTTTATTATTTTTATAATGGGACTATAAATGAAATTTTTTTAAGGAATGTGTTTGTAATGCAAGGCATGAGACTATTCGGAAAAAATGCTTATAAATATTACCTGTTACTGACGAGGTTGGTGATTTGAAGAAACTTATCGATTCCATTCTTGTTTCCCATTTTTCGGATGTGTTGATTATGTTCGTCTTTAGTTCCGTACTCGTCTCTATAACATGAGATGTAATGTCTGCAACGAAACAATAAAATTGGATTTATTCGGCGAATGGTTCAACTTGACGTAGTGGATGTCGCAAATTCGTTTCAGGTCAATTGTAGACAAAACGAAAGAAAACTTCTACTCTTCGGACTTTTTCTTTTTTTGCTAATAAATAAATTGGTAAGGAAGAAAAAATGTTTTGGTAATAAATTCTTATGCCCATAAGTGTTTTTACATGAAAATGGGGCGGTAATCAGGAGGAAATGAGAGCCGCAGAGTTCCAGCCACCGTCAACACATTTCATACATACAGACCTTCCTAAAATTTTCTTGATCGGTTGGAAATTTAGCTATTTTTGACAAAAAAAAATTATATTTTTTCAATTAAAAAAAAATATTTTTTTATCAGAAATCAACTTAAATTTTCGAGTTTAAAACCGAGTTTAAGCCCTGGTTTGCACTTAAAAAAATATCCCTCCGTTTTGAAACTGCGCATGCGCGCATAGAGGTAATTTTCTCTTTGCGCATGCGTTTGCAAACGGAGTGATATTTTTTAAGTGTAAATCCCGCCTAAGACGCCGCTGATATTTTGTAGGCGGATCTCATCAAGCCTGGCATGAGCGCCGCTCCGAGTGCTTCTCCGAGCGCGAGCGCCGCTCATTTAGAAAATTTTCGAGCGAAAGTACGAACACCGCACGTATTTGGTGCTCGCGTTCATTCAACTCCTTATAACCTTCAAACTTAAACTCGTTTTATGACCTGATGAACGCATGTTTATAAAAAATTTTCTATTCTATGATAATATACTACAGGTCACTTCGAGTTATGTCGTTAAAATTATAAAATACCTTAAAGTTGATGGTCGACTTCCTTTTCATAAATTTTTGAACGAAGTGACTCAAGTTATCAGCATTTTAAGGTTATCCAAACGAATTTGACCTTAGAGCTCTACTATTAGGATCGTGATGAAAACCTTCTCATCCGCGAAAAAAGTTTTTTTTAGTAATACAGTCTTTCGTTTAAATCTTTCCCCATTTTATGCGATACAAGCAATATCAACATTACAAGTTTTCCTACTATATTTTATGTGACAAAGGCAAGTAGCATTTGTATCGCACGTATCTCGTAAAATGGGGACAGTTGAAAGACTGTACGACAAAAAGAAAAGGGTGTGGAAGGGCCGGAAGGGAGCTCCAAAAATCAGTGTGATATCAGTAGCTTGTTTAACCTATCAAGGTCAGTCCTCTTCAACTGTTTGGAAATTTTTGCATCAAACATAAAAAAAGTTTCATAAATTAGCATAAACTTACGTTACTGTCCGTTGATAACGTCGAACCATAATATCTTTATAGCTTTCTGCCATTCAGTGCAGGTGCAGAACATTTTGTCTGATGTGCGGATTTGTACTTTTTCTTTAATATAGAAGTTTCTTAAGATTACCGAAAATTTTCGTGAATTGAGTGGTAAGCGCAAATTTTTGAGCGTTAAGAGCGCCGCCCAGATTTTTCACGAGCAATGCCAGCTTTGGCTCTCATTTAAGGTTTGAAAATGGCATTTTTGTATGGAGGGTCAATTTTTCTATTCTTTTCATCATTGTGAAAACTTTCTTTCTGATCTCTCGGTCCCTATTTACCTATCTATCTATCTATTAATAATTTTCGATCTCGAAAACTAGACAGCCGATCAAATGAAAAATTTCATAGGCCGCTTTTCTGGAAAACTCCGGAGTGTCAATAGCTAGAGAGTTGGTTTCTTCGGGAAAGTTATAGAGTTTAATCAGGGGAGTTTTTTGGGATCTTAAAAAAATGGCTGGCAGCAGTCAAACCGGCGCCATCTTGAATTTTCCCAAGCAATAAATTAGGTTTTTTTTGGTTTTCGAATTTTAGCTTCGGAATGACATTACTTAGAGAGATGGTTTCTTCTAGAAAGTTATAAAGTTTGGTCAGGAGTATTTTTTTGGCATTTTTAGAAAATGGCTGCCAACTGTCAAAGTGACGCCATCTTGGATTTTTTGCTAAATTCTGAATAAGAATACCTAGACAGTTGGTTTCTTCAGGAAAGTTATATAAATCAGTAAGAAGAATTTGACACACGAAGTGTTCCAAAGGTAGCCGAAGGGGACACAAAGTGCTCCGACGGTAGCCGAAGGTGACACGAAGTATTCCGAAGGTAGTCGAAGGTGCCACGAAGTGTTCCGACGGTAGCCGAAGGTGACATGAAGTGTTCCGAACGTAGCCGAAGGTGACACGAAGTGTTCCCAATGTAGCCGAAGGTGACGCGAAGTGTTTTGAAGGTAGCTGAAGGTGGCACGAGAAGTTCCGATGGTAGCCGAAGGTGTTGGAGAAAAATTTTTTTCTGAGAAAATTTTTCTTGATGAAAATTTTTTTTCGGAGAAAGATTTTTTTGCAGAAATTTTTTTCTGAGAAAAATTTTTTTGAAGAAAAATTTTTTTGGAGATAACTTTTTGATGGAGAAAATTTTTTTTCGAAAAAAATTTTTAACTGAAAGTGTTGAAAAATTATTCCACTGGTGGGTGACGCAATTTTTTTAACACAACGTAATTTTGTTTTAAAAAAGCGCTGTAATTTTTTTAGAAAATGAATTCCTTGAACACAAGATTCCATTCAAACAAACTTCTGCGTATTATCAGCGATAACGTCACCTCAAGCGATATCATTAATTTTGGAAGCGGACTTACGTACTGCGTCACACTGTACCTTTTAAGAGGTTTTTGTTGTGATACAAATTTTTGAAAATTAACCAGCACAATCGGCAAGAAGGTCTTAAAATTTGAGCAGATCTAGCTGAAAAATATGCGAGACGTCAAAGATTAAGATAATGTAAAAAAATGGCGAAAGGCGAAGTACAGTGAAAGAATCATAAGATTGTGCAACTCTGTTGTTAGCACTACGAGCTGGTCACAGATTTGAAAGCAATGCACAAAGAATTCGTTTTACTGTTCTCTGACACTTATGATATTTTTGTGGTAATCGTCGAATAGGGAAGACGAATTCTGTTTATTTTAGGCTGTTGCTCTCTTGGATAGGCGTAAATCCAGGTATGAAAATAACATAAGTGTGACTACTTGAAGTTCGGTTATTTATTTAGCGTATGCGTGTGCGTGTTACAATACGATACAAATACAAATAGTTTACAATAATTATCAAAGTCACAACTATTGCAGTTACATCAATCATAATTGAAGATCGAGTCTATTAAGCGTCGGGTGTTGCTTCATGGATGTCACGGATATTGCCGGAATATGCTCTATAGGTGCATTCTGAAACGATTTGTTCCACTGTCTGAATGGCAGCTCCACAGCCTTAATTGTTTAGGTATCTCCATTTATTGCATGTGGTAGACACACTTAAATTACTAGAGTATCTCCAATTTATAAGTCAAATTCTAAAACCGATCCCTCAAATTACCGACCAATATCGATACTACCGGTCATTAACAAAATTTTTGAACTAGTTCTCCACAAAAGAATGACATCCTTCCTTGAGGCTGATGACTTCTTATACATGAAACAGTATGCGTTTAGGAAAAAGTCAGGAACCCTCACGGCCACGTTCGAACTTCTAAACAAAATGTTGCTCGATATAGACAGCGGTAAGGTTGTTAGCGCAGTTTTCCTAGACCTCATGAAAGCATTCGATTGTGTTGACCATGGAATCCTCCTTCAGAAGTTAGAGAGTGCAGGTATCCGCGGGGTGGCTTTAGATTTATTAAGAAGCTACCTTAGTCAGCGAAAACAGTGTGTTAAAATAGGAGGCAGTCGAAGTTCGTTAGCAGACATAAACTTAGGAGTACCACAAGGAAGTGTGCTTGGTCCGCTCCTATTCCTAGTTTACATTAATGACATCTTCCGGTTGCCCTTAAAAGGAGTTATACTACTATTCGCTGACGACACCGGTGACTTCTGTTCAAACATTACCTATGACCAAAATGTCTTAGACATAAATCATGACTTAGCCCTGTTGTACGAATACCTACAGATAAACAGATTGACATTAAACATAACGAAAACTAAAGTGATGCACTTCCGCAAAAACGCAAAAAGAGACCGTCTCAGTACACAACCTGTCATGCTCAATGGACAAGAGTTAGAAGTAGTTTCAGTATACAAATATCTAGGCCTTATGATAGATGAAAACCTTAAATGGGGGGTTCACCTTACTAAGCTATGTAAAAAATTATCTTCCGTTAGTGGAGTGCTTAATAAACTTAAGAGGATTCTGCCAAAAACAGTCCTCTTAAAGATATACTTCTCCCTAGCTCATTCCCATCTGGTTTATCTCACGGGCATATGGGGCCAGGCTAGCAAAAAGTGTTTGGGTCAACTGCAAACCTTGCAGAAAAGGTGCTTAAAACATGTTTGTAAGCTCCCGCAGCGTCACCCCACTGTTGACTTGTTTAAAGTACAGTGCCCCGGAATCTTGAACATCAACGGCCTTTATAAGCAGAGCATTTGTAGCTTCATGCATAACTCGATCTGTGGGAAGTCCTACAGTACGATCACATTCAAAAAAACTTCTCATAGGTATGAAACCAGATATCGTAAACCTCTCTACTGTGATACAACGCGAACAAAACTGGGGGAAGGTGCACTTACCATAACCGGTAGTGCTCTGTACAGTTCTCTCCCGGCATGCATTACAACCTTAAACCCACTTTCATTTAAGAAAAAACTAAAAGAATGGTTATCGGAACAGCAGTACCCAGGTTAAATACTTCGCTGTAATGTGTCCTCTAAGCTCCGTCAAACACTATTCATGGTACGAGGTTCAATTAGGGAGGAGTAGAGTGTGTGCCTATGGTTCCGGCCGGTACTTCTCCGTCCCAATTCTCAGAGTATGCATTCACACATGAGATGGGGGTGGTAAGGACATGGTCGTTATTATGTGCCCATATTTTATTTCTCTCTTTCTTAACAGGTTGCGTTTCATTGAGATTTTGGAAGTGGGAACAGCTCGCACTGATTCGGGTCGCCACTGCTGCCAACATCGCCATCCTGCTCATACTTTGCCTACAGTTTATATTTCTTCTTTCTTTTCTTTTAGATACAAAATTGAAAATATGTGAAAAGTCATAATTACTTTCCTTTCCCATTTTCCCATTTTTCCCTTCTTCCCCCTACCTTTAGTCACTTTAGCTTTATACGGAAATTATACTTCCTCAAGTTAGTTTTATTATTTAGTCATAGCTTTTAATTTAACGTTTCTTTAATGTGCAACGCACACTGAAACTTAATTTATTATAAAAATGTAAATATTAATAGAATAAATAAATCAAATCAAATCAAATCAAATCAAATCATGTCCGATCCGAAAACGATTTTTCGAGGTAGGCTAAAACCAGGTACTCGCGTAGAAGTATCGACAATGAGACTGTTCTTATAGCTGTTCTCGTTCGTCCATTTCGTTCGCTACCAGTCCGTCATATCGAAATTCTAGACTTGAGTCTTGTAGCTTTGATTTTACCTTCATCTCGATGAATGGGGAGCTTTATTGAGGTTCGGTGACAAGACACAATCAATTCATGATCTAAGAGTACTGAGAAAATATTCAGCAGGTTAAGACCTTATAGACTCCTATACCTAGGCCTTCACTGAGCTTGAGTAATAATATTTCATAATGTAATATTGAAGAGACAGCACCACTTAATTCTCTTAGCATGCATTAAAATTCAATTTTCATGACACTGAATAGAAACTGAAATACAAAAAATGCTTTCTTAACCACACCAGAATTCGTTTTCTCTCCCACGCAC
>CM055404.1:7631601-7718821 GCA_029228625.1 Pseudolycoriella hygida
ACACAATACTTAAATAAGGTTAATAATACATTCACCGCGTATATAATACGTCGGCGGCGTATATTATAAACACTGTTAGTACGTCCCTTGTAGATATTTTCCTCTGTGTAAACAAATTCTGAGTATGCCAAAATAGAGGTGGTGGCGAGTACTTCAACAAAAAAAATAATTTAGGGCAGAAGTTTGTTTTTCGGAATTTTATAAGAGGAAACGCAGGATGCGTACTTTCTACTTGGCGTCGGACTGTCTCATTGAGTTGTAGAACTGTGTATGATGAAGATAGTTGGTTCTTGTTGTCACAATTATATGCGTACATCGTGTACAGACTGCTAAGACTGTGAGTCATGTAGCAACTGCAACACGAATAAATGATAAGGGACCATTCACAAAGTACGCACGCTAAAAAAGCAGTTTTGAACCCCACCTTCCTCCTCGTACGTATATTTTCATACATTGACATGTATGGCAGCAAGATTTTTTCGAACCCTCCCTCTCTCCCTCAGTGCGTACTTTGTTAATGGCTCCTAATCGTGTCGCAAACGTCCAGTACACTTTCACCTCTTCAAATGATTAATGAAACTATGTACTAAATAGCAAATCAAGAAACGTTTTTGTTAGCTCTCCTATTAGCTGTATGGCTAAAATACAAGGAAAAATCTTCTAAAATTACAAAATACTGTCGAAGTCTTCCGATTTCTGACTAAACACCAAATCTTCATGCAAAAATTCAATAAAATCTTTGAAAACACCACACGATTACGAAAAATTAGATGAACTCATAAAACAACACAACATCTACCGATGGAAATGGTAAGCTGTCCGACTTTCTAGGGAGTATCACTAAATCTATAAATTTTCTTGTGGCAATGCCACAAATTTTCCAAAAAATCATTTTTTCAACTTTAGTGGTTCCCCCTTGCGGCACATTTTGTAAATAAAACCGAACCTTCTCGTATTGTCCTGCGGTTTCATCTTTAGTGTCGTGCTTTTGAACGTAATGCCTGTAATGCTTTGTGGGAGGAGCGGGAGTGGATGTACTTTGTGTTTGACTTGTGTTGGAGTATGTAGCTTCGTGTTGCTGATTGGACAATTGCTCAAACATTTGTCTGCTTTGATGAACTGAGTTCGAACTTTCGTACTTATGTTCTGATGAAGAGACCTTATGGTACACTTCTTCTGTGTCAGCCATGTAGCCGCTAATGACTTTTGGCTTGTGTTTCACTACATCAGACTGAACGAGCGGACGCATGTCGCCATTGCTTTGCTTAGGAGTTTCGAATTGACACGGCGATGGAGCTGCGACGCCCGGTTGATGGGAACGTTGACTTGTCGCTGTTGGTGGGTTTACAGGAGCATATTTACACTCTTCCGATTCGCTGTCCCCAGGAGTCCACTTTGACGAAATTTTCGTGTCAGTATCACTGTAATCGCTGTCAGCAAATGTTACCCGAACAAACTTCGAAGGTGTCGGTGGAGGTGGAAGCTTTTCTGGTTTCGGTAATTCTGGTTCTGGAGTGAATGGGAACGCTTCCAGTGGTTCAAATGTTTTCGGTTGAGACAGTGGAAAACCAGTCTCATTATTCGGCGGAGGTTTTGCTGGAAATGCTTCTTGAATCAATTTCTCCTTTTTCGGTGGTGGAGGAACCATTCGAACCGAACCAGGAAGTATTTTCGAAGGACCATCTTGTTGAACGACTTGTTCAATTGTCTCGACCAGTGAATGCTTCCTTTCAAGTGTTTTTCTTTCAGTTCTAGGAGCATAGCACATTTCCGGTGGTGATCCTGGTTCCAGATGAATGTCTGGGAAAATGCTTTCCTGAACGGATTTCGGGCGTTCCAATTGTGGCCGTGGAAGAATTTGCTGTACCATTCCAGGAGCCTTTAAATCAAAGTCGTGTCTGGGTGAATTCTCCAGTTCCTTTATTTTCTCTTCAAACATTTTCGCCGTTTGTTTCGTCGATGTTTTACGTTCCGTGTTCACTGGTTCCTTCGGCTCTTTCTGTTCTCCATCCGACTCAATGTGTTGGGTGAACATCTTATACGAACTTTTTTCTTCAGCAAATTCGTTTTTGTTTGTGTAATAATTCGTTTTGTCAAACTGTTTCTCCAAGTGCCCTGGCGACTTCGGATTGGACCACAGTTTGTCCATAGCAACACCATCAGCTGATGGCCTAGGCGAAGCGCATCTAAATGCATTCACATGTTCATCATTGACGTGATGCGCTTGCGGTCGAATAATTGGTTCACTTATGACGTGGCTCGTTTGAACAAATTCTTTCGAAATCGTTTCACTACGCGTAATCTCTGGCACCAATTTGACGGCGTTTTGTGATTCTTCCAATTTTTTTATTTGATCAGTGACATGTTCACGTTTCTGTTCCTCCAATTTTGGCATGAATCCAATTTCTGGTGGTGTGCCCGGTACTAAATTCAAACCGTTTAATTCATTGTTCAATGTCGTCGGATTGATGTCAGATGTACCATTAAACGTGTCTGGCATATTGAGGACAGGCTTTTTCACATCTTCGAATTTTGTATATTTTTGTTCGGGTATTACGGCCAACATCTCTTCGGCTTTCATTTTATTGGCAAAGAAATTTAGAGCAGCACTTTTGGGAATTGATGACGAATCGATGGAACTGTCTTCGGTGATGACTTTCGTTAGCTTGACGGGTTGTTCGTTGCTGACGTTCGATTCAAGACTTCTGAGACATGCGTCGGCGAATTCACTTTGAGTTTTCACAGAATTGGTTGGTGTTTGTGTGTTTTGTGTATGTGATGTAACTAATTCGGGATACGCGGTCTTATGCTCCATGCGCATAGTGGCTTCGGTTGTGTGTGTGGTTTCAGTGATAATTGTTTGCTCTGTGGTGGCATGATCGTTGGAATCGGATAATTGTGAGGAATGGAATGAACTAGGAACATTAGTTGTTACAGGGAATCCCACCTCCTAAGGAGCGTTACAACAGTTGAGAAAAGAAAGAGAGAGAAAGAAGAGATGTAAATTATTAAGGTTGAATGATGGCAAAATATGAGTTTCTGTCAAAGAGTTTTACGACGTAGATTTCATGATTGCCACCTCTTTCGTAAAACTTTTTGTCTTTTTTTTAGTTCGCAATAAACTTCACGTTTTTTACCTTTTTGTCATTTACATTGTCAAAGACGACGGTCTTCACAACTTCGACCATTCGTTCTGGCGTTGGTTCCATTACTGCAAAATCAGCAATACTTTGAGCTTCACCCCCGGCATTCACAGCTCGTACCATGTACTTGCCAGCATCTTGAACGTTAGCTAAAATTCGAAAATCGATTTTTCATTCGTTTTAATTGGTCGTGAAGACTTCCTACCTGCTTCAATGATAAGCGTGTAATTATTTCCAGATTGCTTGATGGAATAACTCGCCGTTTTGTTGCTCAGTGGTTGGTTGTCTTTGTACCATGTGACCGTAGGAGATGGTGTTCCTGATACTTCAACGTCCATTCGAATTCTTTCACCTCTCTTTGCAACTTGAGCTTGAAGACGATGACCGAAAACCGGTGGAAAGATTGACTCTACAGAAAAAAGTGACATAGAAATCAAAGAACAAAATCATAAAAACTCGTACAGAAAGTATGTTCTTTGTGTACACTTTTCGAACACTGAGGAAAATATCTACAAGCGACGTAGGAATTGTGTTTATAATATCTATACGACGCCGACCTATTACATACGCCGCCGACGTGTTATATACGCCGCTGACGTATTACATACGCCGCCGACGTGTTATATACGCTACTGACGTATTATATACTCAGCCGACGTATTATATACGCGGTGAATCTATTATTAACCTTATTTAAGTATCCACGTCTTTAGTGCGTCAACGGCTTTTTTCAAACTATAAACTGTAGAACCAATAATATTACTTGATTGACAGTTTAAGCATCGCCTCATCAAAATAACAATTTTTTGACATCTAGACTATTGACTCACTGAAGGCGTAGATTGTGTAGTATGACATAAGTAACAAACGTGTTATGAGCTCACATAATACGAGCACGACGTTCGTAATACGTGCACGGTGGATAAAATACTTCGAGGCGGTATATTATAAACAAAATTCCTACGCCGCTTGTAGATATTTTCCTCAAGGCGAAACTTACTTTTCACCACAACGTCTGCTGTACTGGTAGAGCTTCCTGCTGGATTAGTAGCTGTACAAGAATAACGTCCTGCATCTTCAACGCCAACATTTCTCAATTCAATGTTGATTTTATTCAATTTATGCACAATGGAAATATTAGCACTAGAAGTCAATGGTTCCCCATTTTTGGTTACTTTCAACTCTGGAACTGGATAACCATCAACAATAGCTTCCAACATGACGTCACTACCTTGATCGACAATCTTTCCAATTAATGGGGAAACGAATCTCGGCGACACATTTTTTCGAACAATTTTCGGCAGTTCCGGTACGGTTTCGTTGCTACTCGGTTTAATGAAATTAACTATTGACTTTTGATGCATTTGTGGCGGCAGGTCATTGATCTGCCGATACTCTTGGAATTGCTTCGATTCCACAACCTCGGGACTTTGGTCTCCGATTTTCTTAAACGAATGATCCAATTTGGAACTGAAAGCGTGAACTTGCGTTTGAGGAATTCCATTTGCATTGTCGAAAGTGTTAACTTGTGAGGTGTGTGTCGTTGTGAACATTTGTTTACGTATTGTTACATTGGACGATTCCGTGTTGTGCTCTTCGATGTATCTCTGGGATTGTTGTGACGATGGCGGATTAAAATCACCTTGTAAATTGAGATACGCCACGCAAGTTGCTTTTCCAACATCATTTTCGGCAACACAAGAAATCTTCCCAACAGTCTCACTATGCACTTTGGGTATCGTCAACACTTGACGTTCGCCACTGGTGGAAACAAGGAAATTTTTGCCAGCAACGGGCTGGTCGTTAAAGAACCATTTTATTTTTGGTGTTGGTTTTCCAACGACTATGCACTCAAATTTAGCCACATCGTCAATTGGCACCGTTTTGTCTTTGAACAGTTCTTTGAACGTTGGACACATCGAATGTGTGTCGATTTCTGGCTGAGATATTTGAATATTCAGCGATTCCGGTGCGTTGACAGACTTCACTATCAAATGGGAGAAGCATTTAGCGTCACCGCAAGAATTCGATGCTTTGACAGTGTAAACACCTTTGTCCAAATTCGTCACATTGTGAATGGTGAGCTTAACCGTTCCGTCGTCGTTTTGTGAGAATTTAATTCGATCGTTTTGGAAGATCTCCTTATTGTTCAAGTACCATTTTATCAATGGCCTGGGGTCACCAGTTAACGAACATTCAAACTCAATAACTTCACCTTCGTCGGCCAAAATATCGCTGAGCAATCGTTCGAATTTTGGTGCCATCTCTGATGGTAAAATACGATCGTTTTGCGATCGTGTGGCCGGTTCTAATTCGTTTAGCGGTGTGATTGTCAAAGTGCAATTGCTTGATGCTTCTCCAGCTGAATTAATGGCTACCACACGGTAGTTACCACCATCCTCTAAATAAGCTTCCGGTATTATCAGCGAGCAACGATCACCTTGGAAAACTAATTGAACGTCGACAGATTCCTTAACGGGTCTACTATTGTGGTACCAAATAACTTCCGGTTCCGGTTGAGCGACAATGACACAATCCAATCGAACCGGTTTACCTTCAAATACGCATAAATCTTTTAACGGCAACTGAACGGATGGTTTCACCGGTTCCATATCACTTGCTAATTCTGAATCGGACGTTTCATTCGGCAATCGTCCTTTAACCGATACGTTGCACGAACTGTACGCTTCGCCAGCTAAATTCTTTGCCGTTACAATATAAACTCCGGCGTCTTTGGGAAATGCTTCTGGTATGACCAATGTTGCACGTTCGTTGTCGTACTGCGACTGAAAAATTTTATTTAAGAGGAAAATTTCAGTTTACACGGTTGAGAAAATGTGAAGATGAAAATTAATGTTTCTGGGTTTATGCACGCGAGAAGAAGAGAAGGAAAATTGGATGTGAGAATGCGATGTATGAAACCACGCACTGAAATTTATTTTTAAATTTTGTTTGTATACAGTGGACGTTTTGATGTGAGACGATTACATGTCATTTTGTAATTTGTGTTTTTACAATATTTGCATCTGCGACGACCTACACAATTTGGCAGAGAAAATTATTGTTTGTTACTAATTTATGTTCGGTTGACCATTCGTTTCAGACTTGAGTTATGGTAAGATTTCTGTGCGAGGTGTCACGCTATTGAAGAAGAAAGGAAAAAGGCGAAAATTCTAAGTGACGCTGTGCAACAAAATATTTTCTTTCACCAGATTTATTTTTACTTTCAGCAAAAGGTCAGTGCCTTACCTTAAAATCACGTCCGCTAAACGTTTTTCCATTGTGAGTCCAATAGATATCCGGTCGGGGTGTTCCAGTAATTTCGCACTCGAGTTTTATTTTCTGTCCAACTCTTGCCATAATGTTAGTAAGTGGAACGCGGAAAATAGGCATTTCGGATGGCTGCAGAGCTGTAATTTTAGTTTTAGTTATACCAATAATTTGATGTGGAAATAAGAATTATTTTACATTGAACGCTCAAACCAGCACTACATTGCACCGATCCGACCATATTAGTAGCCTTGCAAGTGAAAACCGCTTGGTCCTCCAAGAAAACCTCTTCGAATCGCAAAACCGCTTCACCATTGTTATACGAGATGCAGTAGTCCTTCAAGTTGTCAATACACAAGTCATTTTTAAACCATTGAACAGTGGGAAGTGGATTGCCAGTGACGGTACAGTGAAACTCAAATGATCCTCCTTCCTTAGCCAAACCATTTTCCAAAAATTTGAGGAAACTTGGTGGCACCAACATTTCATCAACACGAGCTTCCTTAACGGTTAACATGCACGTAGTTTCTGTGGAACCGACACAATTCGATGCTTTGCATATAAACCTGTCTGAATCCTCCGCAAAGGTTTCCTCTATCGCCAACGTACACAATCCGTTTTTGTATTTGCGGTGGTAGTCTGGGTTGTGTTGAATAGACATACCGTCCTTATACCATTCAATAGACGGTTCGGGATAGCCCCTTACCGCACACTGCAATATGATTTTGTCACCTTCCTGAATCGTCGCATCACACAATGGTTGAACAAACATCGGATGCTCATACTTTATTTCGTTAAGAACTTCAACCACTTCACGTCTGTTCACCGTTACATCTTCGACACGCCTATCGACTTCATCTTTGGCATTTTGTTGTCGTGCAGCTTCCTCGGCTTGGAACTGGTCGCCCAGTGTATTCAGATCGGATTTCAATTTGAAAAACGATTGGAACAATGAGATGTTTTCGGTGTACAGCGGAACGGTTTTATCGAATCCGTAAATTTTATTTGACAAATTGGATAAAGATTTGAGTCTATCCAACTGCTGGGCTTCGTTGTTTGTTATGTAGTTATCAATCGTTGTAATGAGATTCTTTGCTTCGTTGTACGTTTTTATGTGAATTATTTGATTGGTAATTTTTTGTAGATTGTCGTTGTGGTCACGGTATGTTCGATCAATCTGGGGGAAATTTAAAGTCATTTAGAGACGATTTCAAACCCGACTTTTACACCCATATATGGGTGTAACCCACATAGTAGCGCGTGTTAAAAATCTAAAATTATTTCTAAAACTTTTGAGATTGTTCCATAAGTTTCTATAAGTTTTTAGTTTTAGTTCAAAATGTGTAGAAACTTTTTCCTATGCGCAGGATTTCGCGGGTTTCAAAACCTGCGCAGAAGTTCTCTTTTGACCTGAATGTATGTTTCCTAAACTTTCCAGAGTGTCTCGATACCTGACCCAGAGCCTGCCCTTAAGAGTTGCCAAAAGCAACTGAAGAAAGTTGCATTACACGTTTGCTTAAATAGCTACAAGTGGTCGAAGTTGAATGTCTCGAAATCTCTTGAAACTTTATATGTAACGAAGCGTATGATGCAATTTTCTTCAGTTGCTCTTAGCAACTCCTGGCTGGTGGATCTGGGAGTGGTGTAAAGTGGTAGAAAGTTCAGTAAAATTCTAGAAATTCCTAGAATGTTATAGAAAGTTTTAGACAATTTTCGGAAATTCTTGAAAGTTCTAGAAAGTTTTGGAAATTTCTTGAAGGTTCTAGAATGTTCCTGAAACTTCTAGAAAATCTGAAAAGTTCTAGAAAGTTGTAGAAATTTCTAAAAAGTTTTGCAAATTTCAAGAAATTTCTGTGAATAACTTTTGAGAAACATCAAGAACTTTTCAGAATTTTCAAGAAATTTCCAGAACCCTACAGGACTTTGCAGAACATTCGACAACTTTCTGGTGCTTTCGACATTTTCTCAATGCATACCCTCCCCCACACCTCCAAACCTCTTACCTCAACCCTACGACCTCTCCCTTTCCCCTTCAACTCATCTCCTCCCCCAACGAACCCTCCCTTTTGTTCCACCTATAGCCTTCCGATTACAATTCCCCCTCCAATCCCACCCCCAATCTTACGACCACTGCACTGACACAAGTTTAAGCTCACTATGTGGTCTATGAGCCCCATACGATCCCCCTCCCCTCCGCTATTTGTGCAAATCTATAGTCAAAAAGCTATCCAAAGACTTAAGTTTGAGCTCTCTGGGAGGTCTTGGAGCCGAGATATGAGCGCTGAAACTTTTATGACTGGCGCAAAGCAGTTGCCTTCAGCCACCTGCTGCCATTGTATGAGTACTAAATGGTCGCTCATAAATAACATAACGCAACAGGAGGAGGAGGGGTGTCGTTTCTAACAAAATTGGGTCAAGACATGGCTTGGCGTAGAGGTTGTTATTTGTACAAGTAAATATCGGGTGTGTAGCCTAAAATTTCATTTTTGTTATAACTCTCTAATGTTTCTCTTTTGTGCTCAATAAACAGTTTAAAACTAGAATGCATAGCGGGACTTGATTGCACAACATGTTTACGCTACGTGTAAGAATATATAACATCAATCGAACAAATGTTTTCTAAAAAAAATCGATTTAGGTTTTGCAAGAAATAACCCAACGATTAATTGCACCATAAAATCTAAAAATATCGTCATAAAAGCCGCGTCCATATAATCGCCAATCAAATAAATGATAAACCTCTGCATTTAAACTGTAAATCTAGTCTAACACGAATTTCGAACATCAAACCATCAAAAATATATTTAACACTTACACCATCTGCCAATTCGAAATATTCATTGGCTAAGTCAATCGTCCTGCGTGTATTTAGCGTTCGAGTTTGTATATCGTTCCAACGTTGCTTCAACTTTTGCACTTCATCATCAACAAATCGTCCAATATCCGGATATGTTTTGCTAATATTTTCGGATGTGTGAATGAAGTTCTCGATTCGTTTTTCCATGAGCTAGAGAAATGGATTAATTTTTTAATTAAAAATTTCCATTAATCCTGAGGTCAGAATTGTAAAAAAAGAAATTTCATCCAAACATTTAAATTGCGAATTGGCAATTAGACAAGACGTTACACCGAATCATAAGTTAATTCATTTTTATTGCCACGTCGTTAAACAATTTTATTTCCATTTCGTGATGTGTGCAAGTTGCACTTTTTCCTTTCATTTTTCTTGGCTGATATTTCACAATGCCAGTGGATTATCACGTTCTCGCACATAATGTTAAAATAAAATGCAACAGCTGAAAATGTGTTTGCAGTTTATTTGTGTTGCGTTTTGCTTGGAGTGAATAAGGATGGAAAACGATTAAATCTGGCACCGAATCTACAGTTTGTTTATGTCTCTTGAAGAGATTATTTGTTGTTGACGCGCATATTATTTATATGACGTAGATGCAGCAGATTTGCATGTTATCCAATTAAATGACAGCAAATTTAAGTGTCCTACAAATTATAAAAGGATAGTGGGTTGACAAATTGTTTATTTTTTGTACGAAAATTGCAATTTCTGTTTTATAGACTTGGCAGGGTGGTAAATTTTGCTTTAAGTGATGCACAGACAAATTTTCAATTTAAATACATTTTTTACATCCGAGACAGATATGAGAGTCATCTAAAAAGTATCGGCGGCGACTATCCGAAGCAAAACAATCGGCGGCAGCTGGAAAATTGTTATTCGAAATTGAATGAATAAAAATTTTTTCTGTCAAAAAAAAAAAAAAAATTTCTGCCCGATTTCAAACCGGCTTAAGCCAACTTTTGAGAGGCCTTTCGTTGGGTAGCTTAGCTGGGCTAAAGTGCGGCAGCTTGAACGGCGTCTGAGTCGAAATGCAACGTCTGCACTTTTTTTGCCTAGATTATGTCTATTTCCTCTCGTTGAAGTTTCCTCCGCCTTACTCTTCTATTTTTTTCTGTTGTCAACAAAGTCAGTCCTCTTCTATTCGGCAAAAAATGGAATTCGACACGTAGAGCTCTCCAGAACATTTTTACTACCATTTTACGTCTAAGACGTACTTCATGTACAGCTATAATGTATAATGTACACAATATTGTACTTGTTTAATGAACGATTCTCTTACAAGTACAGCTAAACCAATCGTTTAAGCGACACTATGTACAAATGACACGTACATTATGAGCAAGTGACACGTACAATGTACAATAACATTTTTTTACAAGTGACATGTACAATGTACACATCCATTGTATAATGAACAAGTAGACAATGAATGTACTCACGTGATGAACAAGTGATATGTGCAATGTACAACTGATGTATTTACGTGATGTACAAGTGTTATGTTCAATGTACTACGGATTTTTTTTACAAATGACACTTACAATGTACAAATCCACTATATGACAAACAAGTGAGTTGCACATTGTACAAGTGAGTCGTACATTATAATATGTTGTTACAACATATCGAAATAAGGGTGTACATCCAACATTAAAATTAGCTCAATGGAAAAGTCGAGGACTGGAGATGCAGGTGTCGTGGGTTCGGATCCAGCTTATGTCAAGGAATTTTTGTGAACGAAATACGGCGAACTTAATATGGATTTGATGAATAACGACGAAATAAATAAGGAATTGTAATAAGTAACATTGAAATCGTATAAAAAACCTTTTTGCATTAAAATTTTGTGAGAACAAAATGTTTGTTGTTCTACATGTACAAGAAGTTCAAGAACAGCTTGTACATTGTAAAATGTGCGTTCTTAATGTACAAAGTACGTTCTACATGTACAATGTACGTTCTACATGTACAATGTACGTTCTACATGTACAATGTACATTCTACATGTGTAATGTACGTTCTACATGTGCAATGTACGTTCCACATGTGCAATGTACGTTCTACATGTCCAATGTACGTTCTACATGTACAATGTACGTTCTACATGTACAATGTTCGTTCTACATGTACATTACACAGCCAAAGAGTTTAAAATAGCTGGTTTCAGCGACACTATGTGTGGGGCAAACGTATAAATGTACACGTACCACCTTGGTCATTTTTTTGAGTGTAAAAGGTTCCATATATATTATTCGAGTCTAAGTCTTCTGATCCTGACACATTCCTTCTACTTTAATACAAGGATGGATGAGTGGTAATGAGTGGACAGTTTGAGATGTTATTAAAACATATTTAGCCTTATCAGTTTACTAAGATATTTAATTGTTGTAAACGAATATAGTTTTTTCTGTTGTCAATATAGTCATTGTCCAAATTTTTCAAATGAGGCAGGCTGTGTAGTTTTTCAGTGGCCTTCATATTTGATTAACAGCTTCACATCATTTGCAGTGCATACAGCTGGCTTTTTTGGACATATTCTTAAAGACAAGCACACTGCACAAGCACAGCCAGCGGGTCTGTTCACTTTTCTTGGTGTTAGTAAAACCTTACTTCCTGGAAAGTAACAGGAACACAAGTTTGGTGGACAAGCAAAATTGCACGGAGGACAACAAGGTTTTATTGCAATGATCGGACGAGACGAAGTCGCTATTGAAGCCTAAATACAATTGTTTAATCGTTAAATTTTACTCACAAATATTAGAAATTCTTACCCCGAAGCAGACACACAGAGACAAGATTAAAGTTATCGTCTTCATATTTTACTATCAATTTTAAATCGATTTACTGTGATTTTCCACGGAAATCTTACTTTTATACCAGAAAAAATTGTATGTAGTCCCATGTGTAGCTGTAGGTTTTATGGATCTCATTTTTTTAACACAGTACTCGAAAACTATTAAATTAAAATTATAATAAATAAAATAATAAATAAAATAAATATTAAATTAAATTCCCAAAAATAGGTCTTGATCAGAACCTACTGTAAATTTATTATTTGATCAATTACAACCTACTTGAAGCCAACTGATCCATCGACAAATCCATGATTGACTGAGGCTATTTGATTAAAAATTTAGGAACGTGAAAAAAGCTTACAGGAAGTCCTCTAAAACATTCGAAGTCGAATTGATAAGAAAAACTCGTGGGCTCGTGAGTGAAAAGTAAACTATAGCGTGAAGTGCAAATTGGGTGCATATCGTTTGTACCCCTCAGTTATGTACTCTGATAGAAAATAAATAACAGCTTTGACGATCAATGCCAGCGGCTGAAAGCATTCAGTCTATGCACTTAAGTAGGCCAGCCGGAGTATGTACTGTTCAAAGAGTTTCGCGTTAAATTGTTCCGAATAAAACCAGTTGCACAAAACAAATTAATGACATATTACGAATAATGTCTTTAACAAAATATTAACACAAATTGAAGCAAAAGTCAAATGGGAAATGTTTAGGGCGACGTGAACTATCCCCTAGACTGAAAAAAATGGGAAGTATCACCCAGACAAATGGAAATTATCCCCCAGGAATTTTTACCCTGCAAATTTAAGGCGGTAAATTTTTACTAGATTCTACCTTTATGTGGGTTAATCTCTTGACTGATTTTCCGGATTTCAAAAATTGCGTTTCATCGGTTAACACTGAGGAAAATATCCACAAGCGACGTAGGAATTGTGTTTATAATATACGCCGCCGACGTATTTATTTTATCCACCGTGCACGTATTACAAACGCCGTGCACGTATAACTAACGCTGTGCACGTATTATGTGAGCTCATAACACGTTCGTTACGTATGACATACTTAAATAAGATTGATAATACATTCAGCGCGTAAATAATACGTCGGCGGCGTATATTATTAACACAAATCCTTTGTCGCTTGTAGATATTTTCCTCAGTGAAGAAATTCTCCAGTTAGGGTGGTACCTCTCCTTTTGAATTTTCCTTTTCCAGAAATGACATACTTTCAGTCAAGGGAATAACTTCTAGATTCTTTGTTCAATTCCACCCCGTTCACGAACTTAACCTGAGGAATTTAAGTCTCCGTAAAACAAAACACAACACAAATTTTCGAAATACGTTGAGATTTAGAATAGTTATGTTGGCAAGGAGAAAATTACTCAAATTACTCCGAGACTTATGACTTTATATCAACTTACCATTAACTAAATACTGAGACTGAGATTCTTTATGGACTATCTTTGAAAATCAGTGAAGAACTTTTCCAGTAGTAGTGTGGTACCTCTTATCTTGAATTTCCGTTTTTCATTATAGTGAACAGAAATGAACTGAACAGTGTGCGAATTTTTTTTCGTAAGACCCTGACTTTCAGTAAAGGGAACAAGGAAAATGCTACTTGGATGGTATGTTTGCCTTGGGGATAATTCCCAATGCGATAATTTCCATTTCTTTGGGCGATAATTCCTTGGGGATAATTTCCCGGGTGATAATTCCCATTTGTCTGGGTCATAATTTCTGGGCGGTAATTCCCTGGGTGATAAATCCTATTTTCCCGTCTGAGGGATGATTCACTAGGGTAAAGTACCCGCCACCAAACCAATGACACTCTATAAGTATAGACTGGCAGTTTTGAAAAAAATTACAGAAATTGATGCAGAAGTGAAATGTGAAATGTTAGTAAATCACGCAAAATTTAGATAGATTTCGTATTTTCAGCACACGATCTACGTACTTCATTTTTGCTTCAGCTTATGGTTAAATAAAACTCAATCTATGTTATTGATAGAAATATTTTGATGGAAATCGAAATGTTTGGCAAGGACAGATACTCGTAACATTTGTTGAACGAACTCATAGGCGGTTACACCTTTCCTGTGAGAGCAAAATAATGGATCGGTCTTCTTAAAAGATGATGAAAACTGCATTACAAGACACGGCGGACTTTAAGGGGGCTCTACTAAAAAGTCGGGGCCCATCAGATTTTCTAAATTACGTACGGGTACCTACCGTATCGAGGGAAATTTTTGAAAAAATTGATAAAAACGACTAAAAACGTTAATTCATTTCATTTTTCAATCATGTTTGTGAAAAATATCGAAAAATCAAAAGAAAATTACTTCCACCAAGATGTATCATGTCGAAATTTTTTTATGTTGTTTGATTTATGATCATTTAAAATATGGGTATCACATCCAGTAATCCGTCCGATTTCATGAAAAAAAATTTTTTAATATTCTGGAAATCTACCAAATTTTCATAACCGGAACCAGGTCGGTTCAGGTCAGAGGTATTTTACATTCAGGACGAAACAGGTTTCAGGTCAGTTCACGTTTTCAGATTCAGATTGAAACAGGTTTCAGGTCAGATCAAGTCAGGTAAATTTCAGATATTCATCGAAGTGTTTGGAATTCCTTACAATCCGTAACCATCTTTTGGAGATTTTCGAGATAGAGAAAGGACTAGGTGAAATAGGTGATACTCTCACGACGCTGTTTTTCAAGTTGACCCTTTAAGCGGTTGTGCTTAATCATGGAAATAGTCTAAGAAATACGACAGGAGTGCTCAATACGCCATTATAGTAGATTCAGAGTGAGTTTACTAAAACATTTATTTATTGCATACGAATGTAGCTTTATCTGTTGTCAATAAGTACATAGCGCAGGTTTTTCATATGAATGTCCGCTAGCAGTTTATGAGCTTTCATATTTGATTAACAGCTTCACATCATTTGCAGTGCATACAGCTGGCTTCTTGGGACACACTCTTAACGACTTGCACATTGGGCAAACACATTTAGAGGGTCTGATCACTTTTCTGGGTGTCAGTAAAACCTTACTTCCTGGAAAGTAGCAGGAACACAAGTTCGCTGGACAAGCCAAATTGCACGGAGGACAACAAGGTTTTTGTGGAGTCGTACGAGACGAAGTCGCCACTGTGACCTAAATTCGATTGTTTTAACGAATTTTACTTTCAAATACTAAAAAGTCTTACCCCGAAGCATACACACAGAGACAAGAATAAAATGGTCGTCTTCATGTTTAAACAACAACTTGAAATCGATTCACTGATTTTCCATGGAAATCATACTTTTATACCAGCAATGGAAAACTTTATGTCGTGAAGTCGTTTAGTCCCATGTGTAGCTGTAGGTTTTATGGATCTCATTTTTTTAGCATAGTAATCGAAAACTATACACGAAATGGCACAATGATTTACACTGCGATGAGAACTTAAGGCTTCTCCATGAGAACTTACCGAAAATCTGTCGTTTGAACAATTTCAACCCACTTAAAGCCAACTGATCCATCGACAAACATATGATTGACTGAGGCTAATTGATTAAAAATTTAAGAAAAAAGCTTGCAGGAAATCGTCTAAAGAAACCTTCAAAATCGAGTAGATAAGAAAAATTCGTGGGGTCGTGAGTGAAAAGTAAACTCTAAACTGAGTGTGAAATGCAAATTAGGTGCATGTCGTTGGTACCCTTTATTTAGTGCTCTGAATAGATAGATAGAACTTATCATTTTGGTGAAAAATAAATTCCATCCGCTATTAGAATGAAATCTGGGAGAAAATATCTTCGTGTGGCCATTCATAAATTAACGTTACGCATAAAATGGATTTTGTGGACTCTGCCTGCCACGCAAGCTTGTTTCGTTGAAACTCTAAATATCGTTTCCCATGCTGTTTAGAGCGTCCATCAAATTTCCAAAGGACTTTCTTAATTACGAATAAATTTGCAAAACTGAACATATAAGGTTTTACATTATAGGAAATAATCCACTTTTGCCAAATAAACCCATGACCCAACTCCATCCCTCTGACTCCCATTTCGTTTTGCAATGTTTAGAGCGTCCATCCAATTTCCAAAGGACTTTCTTATTTACAGATATCTGAGTCTATCTTAAGATGGAGATTTAATGAAATCCTATATACAGGACCTATTCATATGAAACTGGACAGTCTACTATGTTCGTCACTTTCACATATTCATTGAATGATTGAGAGCATCGTATACGTGAAATGAAATTGTATTATAAACCTCTAATGTCCGTCTGTAACGATCCCGTTATTTTTGCCCTTAAACTGAGGAGGAAAAAAAATACTTTTTGATATGTTGTCGGGGATGGTGCAAAACGTGGAGAAAACATGTTCCGGGGTGGGAGCGGGTCAAAATTGAAAATCGGCCAAAATATAGTCAAGATATCGTCTTAGAGATTTGGTCGGGGAACTGTCAGAGTAGAATACGTAGCAAGTGCAACGCTGAACACGGGGAACGTTGAATACGGGGTAAGTGGAATACGGTGAACGTCAGGAAGCTATCTGAGGAAATTGTGATAAAGACTGTGCACATAATCAATAATCATATTTATAATTGACGATAGTTTGACGAAAAAGGAAACTATAAAATTGACGAAAATCACATCAACTTTTAGTTTGTAAGAAGATTGTCCTGTGATAGATTAGTACGCCGTGTATCGAGCAACTTAATGTAATTAAGCGGCACACATTTTATTAAATAAATGTTTTCTCTCTCTGGGGGAAGTGGAATACGGGGAACGTTCAATACGGTGAACGTTGAATACGGGGGAAGTGTAATACGGGATAAGTGGAATACGGGGAACGTTCAATACGGTGAACGTTGGATACGGTGAACGTGGAATACGGGGGAAGTGGAATACGGTGGAAGTGGAATACGGTGAACGTTGAATACGGAGGAAGTGAAATACGGGGAAGTGGAATACGGGGGAGTGGAATACGGGGAAATAAAATGCGGGGAAAGTTGAATACGGTGAACTTGGAATACGGTGAGCGTTGAATACGGGGTAAGTGCAATACGGTGTAAGTGGAATACGGGGAACGTTGCATACGGCGAACGTGGAATACGGGGGAATTGGAAGACGAGGGAAGTGGTATGCGGGGGAATTGGAAGACGGGGGAAGTGGTATACGGGGGAAGTGGTATACGGGGGCAGTGGTATACGGGGGAGGTGGAATACGATGGAGATGGAGTTATTTTGTGGCAAAGAAAGTATTTTGATTTATAGTGCCTTTCTCGCCTACTTCGATTTTAGTATTATGATTTACGACATTTTTGAATCCTCACATTTTGACGACTAGTATATATGAAAATCTGTCAAAACTGGAGTGGGATTGTTTTCTTTTCAAAAAGTCAATTTTTTTTAATTTTCCTAAGATCTTTAGTTATTATAAAGTTATTTTAGCGAAACTTTAGACATATGTAAAAACTGTTTCAACAGTACTAGATTTACGAAGAAGATAGCAGTTTTTCCCACTGTGACACTGCCAGCTATGGCAGCCACGCGAAGTACAGTGACACTTAATTTTTTTATTAACTAGATTTGTAGAGGAAGTGACTGCGAACATTTCTGTATACATAAGGGGGGAACGTCACAGCGAGCTGTGGTCGCCCGCGAGGTGCCGTGGCGCCGAAATTCGTCCTTACTTTCAAAACTACTGATATCACAAGAAAAAATCTTTTTTAAAAGGGAAACCTAACGCAAGTCCTTGTTCCTTCTTCCAAAACAACTGATATCAATTAGGGTGACGCAATAAATTCTTTTGAAACGTTTTCACATTCGAATAAAAAAATGCGTCACAAGTGCCGAATTTTTGTTGTAATACAAAGATGGTAGATGATTTTTTCGTGTTTGTCGTGACGCTGTTTTTCAAGTTGAAGGGGTTGTGCTAATAACATACATAGTCTCAGAAATATGATAGGAATGCTCAAAGGACGCCATTATAGTAGATTCAGAGTGAGTTTAATAAAACATTTATTTATTCTTTATCTGTTCTCAATAATTAAATAGCGCAGGTTTTTCATAGTGGACTGTTCACTTTCGTAAGAATGTCTGCTGGTAGTTTATGTGCTTTCATATTTGATTAACAGCTTCACATCATTTGCAGTGCATACAGCTGGCTTTTTTGGACACATTCTAAACGATCTGCACGTTCCGCAAGCACAGCCAGCGGGTCTGTTCACTTTTCTGGGTGTTAGTAAAACTTTACTTCCTGGAAAGTAACAGGAACACAAGTTTGGTGGACAAGTAAAATTGCACGGAGGACAACAAGGTTTTGGTGGAGTCGTACGAGACGAAGTCGCCACTGTGACCTAAATTCGATTGTTTTAACGAATTTTACTTTCAAATACTAAAAAGTCTTACCCCAAAGCATACGCACAGAGACAAGAATAAAATGGTCGTCTTCATGTTTAAATAAACGAAAACTCCAAATCGATTTACTGATTTTCCATGAAAATCTTGCTTTTATACTAGCAATGTAAGACTTTCTGCTGACAAGACTTTTAGTCCCATGTGTAGCTGTAGGTTTTATGGATCTCATTTTTTTAGCATAGTAATCGAAAACTATGCACGAAATTACACAATGAATTTCACTGCGATGAGAACTTAAGGCTTCTCTGTGAGAACTTATTGAAAATCTATAGTTTGAACAATTTCAAACCATTTAAAGCCAACTGATCCATCGTCAAAGATATGATGGACTGAGGCTAATTCATTAAAAATGTAAGAAAAATTTTGCAGGAAATCGTCTAAAGAAACCTTCAAAATCGAGTTGATAAGAAAAACTCGTGGGATCGTGAGCGAAAAGTAAACTGAGTGTGAAATGTAAATTAGGTGCATGTCGTTGGTACTTCTCAATTATGTGCTCTGAATAGATAACATAAATTATCAATTTGGTGACAAAGAATTTTCAATCCCGATTAGAGTAAAATCTGGGAGAAAATATCTTCGTGTGTATTGATTACCTCCGAAGCGTAATTGTTTCTAGAATAGCGAGTATGGATTATCATTTTAGAAAAATCTAAAATAAAAGGGACTATGTAGGTAAAGAGGGTAGTTATTTGATAGTCCAAGGGATATGACACCACGTACTGTACCTATCAAGTGCTCTTTTTACCTCCACGTGGTAATACTCGGGGCAACAATTTCTTCGATCTTCGAAGTTCGAGCTGAACGCCGAGGATCGTAAAAGTTGGTGAATCAGCTAAGACCCAGGTCAAGACCCACCGGGAACTGATAATTAAGTTAGTAAGGTAGTTAAAATTCACCTTTAACCAAACAACTTTTATATACAAAAATAAAGTAGCAATAGTGAAGTCAAAGAATTTGAAATGCAACTACGTGCAGTGAAGTGCAACTAGGTGCAGTGAAGTGCAACTAGGTGCAGTGAAGTGCAACTAGGTGCAGTGAAGTGCAGCTAGGTGCAGTGAAGTGCAACTAGGTGCAGTGAAGTGCAGCTAGGTGCAGTGAAGTGCAGATAGGTGCAGTGAAGTGCAGATAGGTGCAGTGAAGTGCAGCTAGGCGCAGTGAAGTGCAGCTAGGTGGAGTGAAGTGCAGCAGCTAGGTGGAGTGAAGTGCAGCTAGGTGCAGTGAAGTGCAGTGAAGTGCAGTTAGGTGCAGTGAAGTGCAGCTAGGTGCAGTGAAGTGCAGCTAGGTGCAGTGAAGTGCAGCTAGGTGCAGTGAAGTGCAGCTAGGTGCAGTGAAGTGCAGCTAGGTGCAGTGAAGTGCAGCTAGGTGCAGTGAAGTGCAGCTAGGTGGAGTGAAGTGCAGCTAGGTGCAGTGAAGTGCAGCTAGGTGCAGTGAAGTGCAGTTAAGCGCAGTGAAGTGAAGGTATAGGCAGTGAAGTGCAGCTTGGTGCAGTGAAATGCAGCTTGGTGCAGTGAAATGCAGGTTGGTGCAGTGAAATACAGCTAGGTATAGTGCACAGACGGACGGACGGACAAGAAGGGTGAAAACATAAAGTAGCTATCGGTACTTAATGAATGGAAACATAATCTCAGATCCGAACATTCCCGCATCAAATTATCTCTGGATTAAAATTAATGACCACAAGAAATTATGTAGGTTGATATCGAGACTCTGTCCAAATTAATAGTTTTGAAATTGATCTTAGACATAGCCATTTCGTCGGAGACCCATGATCCCATTTTCTCATTAAAAATATACCAAGAATTAATTTTGAGGTCCTAGGTGGAATATTTTAATGTGTGTATTCGCATGTATTCACGCCTTGATAAAATGAAAAATATCCCCAGACAGAGCAAAAACTCAAGACGACACGCGACAAAAAGATTTCGGATTCGCATGTTTAAATTGTAACTGTAAGCAACTCTTACCTGTAGAGTACGTTCGAAGTACTCAAACCCAAGTGAAATAGTCCTGGCCGATGCAGCAGTTTCTCCATATTGTCCTTGAGTATCATTCAATTGCTTAGTAATTTCGTCCAAATTTTGATGAATCTCGTTGAGTTCCTTATTGAACTTCAAAATAGCATTTTGTTTCTTTTTGTCATTCAATTCACTACTTCTACCGTCACTCTGTGTTTCAAACACCACACGCAACTGTTCCAGCAATCGAATTATTCTATCCGCGTCATGTTCTTTAGCACCATCCGGTTCTTGGTCACGCACCAAATCGATTAATCTTTCACTTTCACCGATCAGTTCCCGAAACTGGTGCATTATTCGATCCTTGAACCGTTCGTGATCGGATAGCACTATGTCAACATCTTGATTGACAGACTGTTGTGATTTGTTACGGAAATAAGTTTCTATTTCGGTTTGTGTATGGACAATTTTACCCAAAAATGAAATCACCGATTCCAACAAGAAACGATAGTTGGAACTGATTGCCGCTAGTTTGTCTTTGATTCCATACAAATTTTTTATCACTTGTTTCACTTTGTCGCGAGTCTCCTCATCTTTGGGTTGCAGAGTTGACGTTGTCTGTATTCGTTGATCGATTTCGTCGGATGCTTTTGAGATTTCCAATAACACGCTATTTAGTTTCTCACTCACAAACTGCTTGATGGTTACCGGTTCTTCGGATGGTGTCGTCAATACCGGATACAGTTGAGCATCCAGTTTCGACGCGGCATTTATTTTCTTTGCAAAAAAAAATCAAATTAATTTTTTCCACCATCAACCAATGCGCAAACTTACGTTCGTATTTTCGGTCATGATGGTCTCCCACAAGACCTCAGTTTCTCGTTTCTCAACCAAACGGGTCGTCCACTTTTCCCAACTTTCGGTAATGTTAAACTGCCGGCTACGAAAATCGTTGAGTATTTCCTCAACGCATCGACATGCACTTTTTGTCTCGAGATATGGGTCTGCGACCTGTCAAAATTTTGAACTAAATTTAAATCGTTACATAAAAATAGATGCGTTCAGAACGACCGTTAATAATGTATGAGAATGAAAAGTAATGTGAACGATCAAGATTGGAGAAGAGCCAGAGATTAACTGAAAAGTGCTGGAATATCAACGGTTAAAGGAACGCTGAAATAAATAACACAAAAATAAATTATGTATTAAAGTACGAGATGTTGGGATATTTTCACATTTGAAAGAAAATAGAAGTGGAAAATGTATAAATAAAAACAGAAAGTTGTCATGTAGTTGAGTGAATTTTCTTTTTTTATTTTCCTCTTGATTATGTGGCAAAGACATTATGACTGCGGCGTAGAGAGCAGCTTAACCAAATTTCATGTATTTTAATTAAAAACACTCGTTTTTGAATAAGTTTTTTTTCCCACACAATCGACAAATGTTGTTTCAGAAATGAGGTAACAAAATTGTTCTTTTTTCATCCCTAGCTTGTGCCAAAATAAGCGAAATTTTGTTTCACGCGGTAAAATTTTACTATTGCATTTAGTTCTGGGATGGAGGAAAAGTGAGTAGTTCTTACAGGGGACTACTCACTGGCTGTTTTTTAGAAAATTTTTGTGATTTTTCAAAGATTTTGCAAGTTTTTTACAAAATTTTCATGATTTTGTGGAAATTAATGAAATTTCATCGAATTTCCAGCAAAAAATTTTTTCACGAAAATTTACTAAACGATAAGCAGTGGGACTACCACTCCCACATAACATGCAAGTAGTAGGTGGCGCTCGCGCAGAGTTTAAGAGGTATGTGGCGTTAAAGTTTACATTTTCAAACATCTCGGCGCTTTATAAAATGGAAAGAAAAAAGAGAGAGGATGAGCTGTAATGGGCGGAGCTGGTATGCGCCAGGTTGCGCTGGTAATAAAATAGAAGAGAATTAGAAGTTTATTTATGTAAACATCAGCTAAGTGTGCTCTTACACACTAGAAGAATGTTTACGTGTACCCCATTCGTTCCCTGTAAGACCCAACCACTTCTCCTCCATTCCAGAACTTACCGCTACAATGTAGGCGATGTTCACCGAAGAACTTGTAACAGTTCGACAATCAATAATTTTTGATAGCTCATACAAACGAAATTTACGAATTTAGGGAGTAGAATAGGAGGATACAATTTTTGAATGAACACTTTTTCGCATTCCGTTTATTTCAAGTCGCACCCCATTTTTTCTCTTCGTTGTTGCAGTCATTCATACTTCTTAAAGTTTTATCTCACTACGTATGCACGTGCGAGCACTTATTTCAAATAAAAGCCCACAGTACTTCGCATAAAACGCAAAGTGGATAATTGTGGGTGTGGATGCTAAAATAAGAAGAAGTTCTTTGTGCAGTCAAAGAAAAATAAGGTTTTGGAAAAACATTTCTCCCGCTGAATGGAAAACATTACGGTTTTCCTCGGTAACGCTGAAAATTAACTCTCCATTACTTTCAGACATGACAGCCGACGAAAAATTGGCTATTACGGCGTGTCGATTGAAAATAGCCGACTGCTCGTAATTCGGCGGCTCAAGCCGTTTTTAAGCCGACCCGAAGCCGACCACAAAATGTGTGCTCCTACCAAAATTTTAACTTTGAGGCTTCAATACGAAAAAAATCAGCAAAATAGGAAACAGCAAATAACGAGTGCTGAGTTTTCAGGTCGAAAGCCCGCGAAATTTCACAGTTCTTCAATTTTCGACCAATATTGACCCACAGTCCTCACAGGAAGTGTTAACAGTCTTTTCCTGGGACAATCATAATAGTGAACAGTCGGTGAGACACAGCATCAGAGATCGATCTTCATAGCAAAAAAATCAATTTCTATCTAGGGTAAAGTCCGTCTGTACCCTACACTGTAAAAATGTGAACTGTCAAATTTGCGATGTTTTTTTAGAACAGAATTCTGCGTAAATAAGAAATTATTCAAAATTATAGCTCATGTAGTATGAGAGGATGGCGTTTACACAAATAACAGATGAATCCGAATTAAAAAAATTTAAGTATGAAGGTCGAAAATTGCTCCGAAAAATCATCGCATTCCAAGTTCGTTTTCGATGTTATTTCAGATCAAATTTGTACCTTCATATTTAAACTTTTTGAATTCTCATTCATCTATTATTTGTGTAAGAGTCATACTCACACACGACATGAGCTCTAATTTTGAATAATTTATTATTTACGCAGGATTTTGTTTTGGAAAAACATCGCATATTTGACAGTTAACATTTTTGCTCATAGGTTCTCTAATAGCGGATGCGCCAAGTCTGCGACTGCTAATTTGGCATCTGAACGACGCGCGTATGTGATAAAACATGTTATTCACCCCAGTGCTTCCCTAGGGCGTTAAATAATATATTAATTGTTGGCGTCAAACTCTGTTTCGTTGATTTGTTGCTTCGGTGAATAAAATAGCGTATGCATCTGCGGGAAAATTTATTTATCTACTAGGGGGATTACATCCCTCAAATTTGGCTCGGGATGCAAACCCTCTCTCGAAGATAAAAAAAAATTCCGCAGGTGCATAATCTACTAATTTGCATGCATCGAGAAAGTGAATAATTTCTTCTCTCGGTTAAAATTCTTCATATTTTGTGGTAACTTACAAGTGAGCTTACAAATCGGCTCGAGCTGAAAAATCGGCTCCGAGTCGGCTGAAAATCGACTTGAGCCACTTATGTAACTGCGGCTCGGCTGTCCAAAAATCGGTCAACTGCGGCTTCATCGGCGGCTGTCATGTCTGATTCCTTTGGTTCAATTTTCGCATTTCAGTTTTTCTCCTCTCTGGGATTCAAATAGTTTTTTACGCGTCTCTCTTCGAAATTGCTTCAAATCAACCGTCGTCCGGCTCCGGTAACTATTATCTCTGAACAAAATTTCCTTATTGTCCAGACAAAATATCGCTTGGAAGATTTATTATTTTTCGTTAACCTAGGGGCACAGCCAGCCAGAGTTCAACGTGTAGTGCTCACTTACAGTATCAAACATTATATTTCTTATTCGAGAAATGTGCCCTTTAAACGCTGTATTTTTATTTTTATGTGGAGGATTTTATTCCCGAGTTTTCCGGTTCAATATTGGGGTTATTCCGATTTGGGATATTTTGCGTGGGGGTATTTTATGTAGTGATATTTGGTGCTATTGATACACAACTTAACAAGCAAAGGGCCGAAATCGGGAAAAAGGAAGGTATCTCACAGACTTCCACTTCTCACAATCCGAACGGACAGTAACAACATTTTTCATTCCTAGGACGGAAAACTGCTCCATACTATTTTAAAACAGAAAAGCAGTTTTCTGAACCCTCGGAATGAAAAATATTGGCTTCGCCGCGGGCTGCAAACCTCACACTCGTTAAAAACATTATATTTTTCCTTGTTACGTAAATAACTATTCCGTACTTCATCTTTTCCTAATGTTTGTGTCTCCCACTCAGACATGAGCACCTCCCGATCGCAGCAACCGTTCAAGCCCCGCAACCATTTTTTCTATCAGCCGAGCCTCCAGCCGTCAGGCCTATCAAACGTTTGCTAAACCCGGCTTGAAAACGACTAGAAATTTCGCTATTTTTGACAGACAAAAAAAAATATTTTTTTTTAAATTTTGACAATTTCTTTTTGAATCAAAATACGTTTTTGCAGTCGCCCTTTTAAGCCGGCTTGAACTGAACCATGTTCGGCTCTCATAACTGCTCCTAACCACATCAGTACCACCCTATTGAAGCGATTTCTGTCCCTGCTGAGCAGCACCCTAAGCCGGCACTTGGTGAAAGCATTACGTGCTTCATTGATCCCGAAGTTACTAAACCGAAAGATATATTTTCAATAGTAAGAATTTGTAAACTTCACATTTTGGTAGAGATCCGAAACCTAGTGAACTGTTGAAATTATAGCCTTTTAATTGAGTAGACGCTGAGCGTTTACACTCTCATGTAGCAGATGACTGTTTACGTTACCTTAGACGCTTCGTCTATGAAACGCTCCCCCTCACTTTTCAACTGCGCATAAGCGGGCTGCACCTTACTCCAAATATTATTCAATTGATTCATCTTTTCCTCCTCAGGAACATTTTTCAGCACATTCTCCAAATAGTTGAACATGTTCGACAAACTCTCTGCCAATTTTAAGAACTGGATCAATATCGTCACCAAGTCAACGCGATTTTCCACAATATTTTTCAATTCGATCCAATGCGTGTGAATGGCATCCACTTTCTGGTCGACATCTTTTCGTTGGTCGTCTTCGATTTCGTTTAGGATTTGGGTTACTGTTAATAGTTGATTGTTAATTTCGTTTCCTTTCGCCTGTGAAAGGAATAAAAAGTTTTTATTGAACAGGAAGTGAAAAATCTCCTCTCATCTTATTGAAGATCTTACCTCTAAGTCAGACAAAAGTTGATGGTTCACTTTGAGAAAGTCATTACATTCAGGTAATGAAGTCCCCATATTTTTGTTAGCTCGCAGCGAAGCTTCAGCGATGGATACAAGCCAAGACAATAATTGGTTATGTTTTTCCAAAAATGCGTTCAGTGATTCCGATACTCTAAGACTGTGCTCGCTGTTCATTGTGCAAATTTCTTCCAAATAAATCTTTCGATTCTCAATTTCCTCTATCACTCTTTCGATTCCGGACACATTGGCATTTGAACGACCAATTTCTGCTAATATTGCGTAGCCCAGACGAAGCGGCTCATCTGTTAGTCCAACTATTTCATTCAAAACTTTACCATGAATGTTAATCGCTTCAACCGATCCATCTGCATGTTTCGAAGTTGATACTTCAATTTCAAGCTTCTCTAGTATTGACAACGCTTTGTCCGCTTTAGCGAAGAATTCCTTCGACTGCAGTAATAGATTCTCAATCTGTTCAATGGAATCTAAGTACTCGACACAACCATTCAAAACACTATACGCTTTGTTACACGCTTCGTCGCCAGCAAAACAACCTGACGCTACCAATTTCTCTGTTGCTCTTGTAATTTTTAAAGCTTTGTCACGTAAGCTCACAGCATCTTGTTTGAGGGCAATGTAATCTTGAAGCAAATGGACAGCTGACGACTCTGAATCTCCTAAATTGGGCATGCTACTCAACTCATTTCTACGGTTTTTGAGTACAGTTTCCAAGTCTGTTAATTCCTTGGCAAATATCGCTAATCCCAGGCATTGTTCCAGTTGAATTTTTCGCGTCTGCCATGCAGATTCTAAGACGTTTCTTCGGTCATGCAAATCTTCCAACCATTTTTCAACTTGATGTATCGATTTTTTCACTTCGTATTTTATGTGCTCCGGACGTGAGTCTACAGTTCCAGTGTGCGCCAATTCTCTTAAATTAGCTAGCAACTCATTTCCCTCTTTCAAGGCGACCATAACCGAAGCTAACACCTCAATTCGAAGTTGCTTGAATTTATTGAGAAACTCTTGCACCGATTCAATTTCAATGGGAATCATTGTATCACGACAAGCCATCTCAAGTGCAGACATTTTTCCTTTACAAATGCCCAGCTTCTCATGGAAATTAGTGTTCAGATCTAGGATGTGCTTTTTCTGTTGCATTAATTTCAACACATCCGACCAGGCCAACGACAATGATTGTCCCATTGCATCAAGAACTTCAGGTCGACCTCGATTTTGTTGAAGGATTTGTTCAGCTTTTGGTACAAACTCGTCGATTGGTGAGTTCTTGTTCTGCAAAGAGGAAAATAATTACTAAAAAATGAATGTAAACGATTTGTGCATTCGTTATTTTTTCGATGAAAGGGGCGTATGTGGGTGGTGGTGTGGGCTCCTCCGGCAAAGAGAGCACGGGCTAAAGGGGTTCTCGCAAAGTAAGTTGTTGCTAAGTAGGATAGGACTAAATGACAGTGGTGTAAGTGATTTGTATGCTAAGTGGTTTGTGAGCTAAGCGGACGCGGGCTAAGTGATTTGTGGTCTAAGTCAACGCAGGCTAGGTGATTTGTAGACCAAGTGATATGTGGGCTGGATGATTTGTGGCCTAAGTGATTTATGTGGTGAGTGGTTTGTGAGCTAATTGAACCTTGGATAAGTCATGTGTGGGCTGAGTGATTTATGGGCTAAGTGATTTGTGTGCTAAGAGAACGCGGACTAGGTGATTTGTGAGCTATTCGATGTGTGGACTAAGTGATGTGTGGGCTGAGTGATGTGTGGGCTAGTGATGGTAGGCTGAGTGATTTGTAGGCTGAGTGATCTCTTGGCGGAGTGATGTATGGGCTGAGTGATGCGTGAGCTGAGTGGTTTGTTGGCTAGATGATTTATGGGTTAAGTGATTTATGTCCTAAGTGGTTTGTGAGCTAAGTGAACGATGAATAAATGTTTGCGCTTACTTATTTGCTGTTTAAATGATTTATTGGCTAAGTGGTTTTTGAGTTAAGTGAACGAAGGTTAAGTGATTTGTGGGCTAAGTGATTTGTGAGTTGGCTAAGTTGTTTTTGAGCTAAGTGAACGATTTATGGGCTAAGCAATTGTGGACTTATTGATGTATAGGCTAGTTTATGTGAGGGATAAGTGATTTGTGGCTTAAGTGATTTATGGGCTATGTGGGCTAATTTCACTGGTTCTGAAAAAAGTTGCCCGAAACGTGTGAAAAAAGCATTTTTGCGAGAGCTTCTCTAGAGCTCGCTTTCGCTAATAGAGATGATTAAAAAACACTGCAATACATTCCATCACTCACAAAATATCTACATTTTTCATACATCTCCATAATTAAGTTGTTAAAATGCAATCAAAACGTTTTCATTAACTGTATCATTTAATTATTCTCTGTACAGATACGAACGCCTTACTTAATTATGTGAACAATATAATGATACAGTGCGGTCATGCACCAATTAAATGTTACAACAAATACGCTCAGTCATCATAACGCCATACGTCAATTAATTCATTGATCTGAACATAAAAACCAGAAAAACTCTCTACACTATCATCATCATCTACGTTACACCAAACAAACAAAAACCATAATCCACATTTCTCACAACATACCTGTAACTGTTTGAGCACTTCATCATGTTGCTTCTGTAAAAGCACAGCCTCATCAATGTTGGATCCGAGAAATGTTAGTTTCGGGTCAATTTCAACGACTTTGATGTGATATGTGTCACCGCTCTAAAAACAGAAAAAATCATGAAATTAATTTTGTTTATTTAATTTAACGGTGTAACACAGTAAGAGTAAACGGAAAATTTTAACGGAAATCATCAAAAATTTAATAGAATTATTAAGTAAAATGTAGGCGAAATTTTTATAGATTGGATTCTGACAAAAATTATAACAGAAACCGTAAAATTGGAGCAGATCAGAAAGTCGTATTTCCTAAGCCCAGCATATATGAACGAAGTGCGGTCAGTACCGCAGAATTCCCTGTAGAGCATGGGAAAACGGGCGTTGGAAGAAAATGGCACTGGAAAGTGAGAAGACTCAGCTCAATTTCGAATTGTATTTTCATAAAGAAAACTAAACTATACAACAAATGAAATAGAATGCGTTTGGATTGTGAGTTTTGAGGTGGGGATATCACAACTCCACTGAAATATTTTTTCTAAAGATATATTCGTAGGACAGAAATCGACAAGGGAAGAGAAATAAATTCTCTGTTAAGATTATACAAGTTATTCCTTTGATAATGACGTGAATACTATCCATTCATGCAACCAATAACCTTGAGCCGTTTGTCTCAGGAAATTGTATGGATTTGCAAATGAACGTATGTAATCCGTACACTTGAGCTTTTCGACTCAGGTTAAGAGAATATGGATCAAATAAAGAAAAATATGAATTGTTTGTTACTTCAAAGCATACAGCAGTTTGTCACAAAGATAGAAGTATCCCAGGCGCAATGTGATTCTAGCCTTGCTCGTAATGCAAACTCGCGATCGCGAGAAAACTTTTTCTTCTAACTTAACTATTTCATCCTTATGTGTGGGAAATTTTTTATCCCAATTCGAAAAATATAAACATTGTGTGTTCTAGCAAATGCTACATTTTATTTGGTTAACAATTCGCTTGTGAAATTTTAAATTTACTTCCAAATAAAATGTATGTGTACACTTAATCACATCACTTGATTTGGTGCCGTTAACATATCATAATGCCTGGCAAATAATAAAAGAATTTAATTTTCAATGAATTTGACACCATAAATGGTTTGCAATTCAATCGCAGAATTATGAAAGCACGCAATCAAGATCAAGAGTATAATTATTGAGCAAAGGCAACGTGTCTTTCGGTGCGGTGCTTTATTGTTTATGTAACAGAACGTTCGGTATAAAGTGTAGCATACAATTTTGTTTGTATACACTGGGTGCCACTTCAAGAATTAAATTCATTATTGCTGAATAATAATAGACATCATTTCAGCCATATAACACAATTTGGTCGATGTTGCCGAATTCCACAAATAAAAAGTTAGTGAGATTTTTATGCTAGCAAAATGTATTCTATACCATTCTTAAGTATAATTACACATTTTGTAAACATGTTATGCAACCTATAAGCACATTTTACTGGATAGAAGCATTTTATACTACCAAAAGCTAAGAGGTTATAAGGTTTCATGCCGCCTCTTTTGCACGTTATGGTATAATTATACTGATGTATAGTATAAAATACAATTTGCTTAAATGCTTAAATTCTGAAGGTTGACACTATAACACTATATGACTTTTATAGTTAGAGAGAAACACCCGTTGACAAATACTTCAAGTCTTTGAACGTTTGGTATGATTCAAAATATCGACTTATCGAGTTAACATCAATACCCAACGAATACCGTAATTACGAGATGGAGTAGTACATTAAATATCTTCAATTTATTGTGCATGTTTTGTCGGTAAGAAGTGCATTCAAGTGTATAAAAGCTATTTTTACAGACAGATGTTAATATTTGTGACTGTGGAATTAATTTGAAAGTTGTTGTACATAAACATATCAAAAAGATTTGTGATCTTCGGATGTATACGTTTTCATTCAAAAGTTTTCGTGGAATTTATGACATGACCGCAAAGTTGCATTTAAGAAACAGTGAAGAAGCGATCAAGTATGCCACTAGGTGCCAATTATGCCAAAACCCATAATTTAAGATGATATAAGATCCAATGGATCGATTTTTTGATTCAAAAAACTTTACACTTCTTGAAATTGTTTCTACAGACTAGTCGCCTCGGGTGTAACTTGATTATTTTTCGCAGTTCACAGGCTTTGAAACGAAAGAGTGTAAAAGAAATTCCAAGTTCTATTCTTGGCTCCTAATATTTGATTAAAATTGGTTTTATTGAGAGAATATACTTGCTTTCATATGAATATTACAGCATAGTGCACACAAATAGCTGCTAACTGTGTGTTCATAGTGGAAAATAAAAATTGGAAAGGAACTGTTCTAATAGTTTCGTTATTTATTTTTACGGAGATACGAAGTTGTTCTAAAAGGGGTATATTGCGGTTACTACGACGTTTGTAACCAACCGGATCGCAAGCGGGAATTGGTGGGTTTTTCGTTTTAGGGTATGAATAGGAGAAATGTGCAAAAGAAATTTTGTCTGTCCGTCCGTCTGTCAACACAACTCGAGTAAAACAAAACCCATTTTCTAAATCTTTTTTCCCCTGAAAGGGATTGAATCAAAGGGCCGCCGACAAAAACTAGCTTTTTCGTGCGTCATTTCGGTGATACATGAAGTCAATTTTCGCACCAGTGTAACAAAACTTTTTTTCTGCAATTCAATGCCGAAATACGACAGTTTTCAATACAGCTTTGAGTGCGGAAAAGGTCAACGTTTTCTCACTCAAATTTGATTGAGTATGGAAAAGTTTTTTAGCACTCAAATTTGAGTGTGGAAAAGTTTTTCAGCATTCAAATTTGGAGTTTGAATGCTGAAAAGTTTTTCAGCACTCAAATTTGAGTGCGGAAAAATTTTTCAGCACTCAAATTTGAGTGCGGAAAAGTTTTTCAGCATTCAAATTTGAGTGCGGAAAAGTTTTTCAGCACTCAATTTTAATTGACATTAAAAATGCAATGAAAAGGAAATTGTGATCGAAATAGATATTTTATTGTTTGGTTTTGTCTATTTCGGCATTGAATTGCAGAAAACGTTGTTCCTACCTCGTTTTGTAACTAGATTTTTTCAGCACACGTCCTAAATAGGGTTCGCACTCGCCTCTAGCTCGTGCGAACACTATTTAGGACTAATGCTGAAAAAACCTTAGTTACAAAACTAGGTAGGAAAATTACTATTGACGCACTCGTGCGTAAAAACTGCTTTTACGCACTAGTCTGATAAAATTTTATCGCACTAGTGTTTAATAGTACATTACATCACAAGGAGCTAAAACGGTGCATTTAGACCCTGGTGGTAAAAAGGTCAAATCCGACGGTGCTGCGCAACGGACGGTGATCGCCTTACACTTTTTAATTTCCTTAAATTTATTTCTCAAAATAAAACCTTAGGAATCGCTCTCCACCCAAAAAAATTCCGGACCCCGGGAACATGTTCCTCTTTCCCTCTCTATATTCGGTCGAAACCTCATTATTCTTTGATTTTTTACTATTCCAAGCTTTTTAGCTATTTCCCGATTTTTAGTCATTTCCCGATTTTTAATTGTTTCCCTATTTTTGGCCATTTCCCGATTTTTAGCTACACTTACGGAAATATATTTTTGCATCAAATAGAATTTTGTACTTCTGCGCAAGATTTTGGAGTGTTAAAAAGCTGCGCAGAAGTACAAAGTTCTATTTGATGCAAATATATATTTCCGTAAGTGTATTTCCCAATTTTTAATCACTTCCCTATTTTTAGTCATTTCCCGATTTTTAGTTATTTCCCAATTTTATGTTTGAACTTTATCGAATTCGGTCAACTCTCCGTAACATATACGCTGATAAAATGGATGGTTGTAAATTATAAATAGTGTTTTTGCGACCACTGATGCAATAAGATTTATGAATAACCGGCAGCGATTTCTGTTCTTGAAAGAATGTTTATTTGTTCAGCGTGATGTATACGCGAAACATGCCCATTGAAGTTCTACTAAATTGAAAAGCGTACCTTGCATTTAAATACATACGAGTTTTTATACCAGATTCCAGAACGAATTAAAAAGTCGTGTAAAGTGACCTTTCGTTCGTCACCAATTTCATTGCCCAGTGAATAATTCGCTACACCAATTTAAATTTATTTTCGAATTAGCGAAAGAAATAGTGAAGAACTCTTTGCTTCGTTGGTTGTGCTAAGCAATTTTTTCCTGTAGAATTTTCTTTTCAAAACAAAAAATTAAACGATTCGTTGTAAATGTTGAGACATTTTTTGGGTTTGTTTATTTATTATATGAAAAATAATTGATTAGTTTCACTTAATATCCGCTTCATTAAACATCATAACCGAGTAATTGACCACAATACATGAAATGTTTGAAATTAAGTGCCGACTTGTTGTTGTTGTCCCAAAAAATTATTAAAGCGGCAAAGTGTAAGTAAAGAAAATGTAACTAAATGCAGAACACATCAATTCCAACAGTTCGAACAATACATTTCAAAAAACTCTACATGAAAATGTGTATTTTTGTGGCAAAAATGTAGCTTAGGTGACATGGTGACAAGTAGGTTCAAAGATTGAAGCTTCAGAAAACCAGAGAAAAATAAGGGAGAAATAAGTAAAATGACGGGGTCGGACATTATACTGACTATGAGCGCCATCTATAGATTTTCTTATGAGTTAGCATTTTTAGACGTTAGAGAAAAGATGAGGGATTAATTTGAGTTCTTACTCGATAAAATCGTTTGAAAAATGGATTTTTGGGAGCGATTCTTAATTTTAGCCGCCGGTGAACGTGACAAATGTGCAACATTTATTTCGGCACCAGGCTGCCTTCTGAAATCGTTCGGTATAACCTGACGTTAAAGTTCTAACTGTCGGGCTAATTAAAGTTCGCAATCGGGATTTTTGAAACGGCCATCTCCTTTGATGGGACCATTTACATATCTTTGATAGTCGTTAAATTGGGTGATCTGCGTAGCAGAAATAATTTCAAATGCAAAAAAAAACCAAACGAATTCATAATTCCTGTACTTCAAATCGTTCAAGACACTACTTCACCTAGTCGTTCGTTTCATCATTCTGTGACCTAGTGTGCTGATATACACATGGTCTAGTAGGCAAGGTGTACTGATGAGTCGTAAGCGACGAAATCAGCACTTTAGTTTCTTAAATCGTATGAAGACGCTTCGTTTGTCAAAAAGGAATTACGAAGGGTACCGCGCATGGAAATGATGCGCGAACCTCGTTACTGGGAAATTATTGGCGAAAAATTTTAGTTCGCAGGGAAAAGTCATCAGAAATTGGAAGGAATCGACGAGAAATTGGAAAGTCTCATGCTGAACTTGGGAATTCTTACTGATGACCAAAAAAAGGTCATACCTTTGCTAAAAAAACTCATAAAAGTGTAATTTAACAAGATTGTTGTGGAGTGTGTTGAGAAATATGTATTGGGAAGTGAGCACTGGGAATCTCTACTAAGCTTCCAGACACGAAGGGTACTTTATTATTGATACAAGGATGGGCTTTAAACCACAATAAGTACCGCAGTTGTTGAAGACAAATTTTCTTCAAGTGTAATAGTACTGAAAAACCTTTTGATCTCAAATTGCTTACATTCACTTATTCTCTGTATCTATCCATAATATCCACAATATATAATTCACTGAACTGTTGAACTGGGCGTGGTAGTTTAATAAAGAATTCCAGATTCTATATTGAATTCTTGGAACTGAATGTCCAGTTTCAACATTCTGCTGATTGAATGAAACAACATAGTAATACACAAAAACGAAAAGAAATGTTTCCATACATGAGCTAGAGCTTTCATAGGATGAAACCCAATATTGTTTACACAAACAATACAATTGATAAAATGAAAATTCAGCCTTGAATTTTTCTCAGGAAATAAAAGCGGTTTCGCTAAATGTTTGGTTCAAAATAAACATTTTCCATTGTCTGCACCATTTAGAAATGAAAAGAAAAGAATCACTGCGTCTACATAATGTTTTTAAATTAGAAAATTCATACTCAACATATGTGAACTTTCAATTTTAACGTTTGTTCAAGTCAATATGATAATATAATGCAAATTTCATGCTATTCTATTTTTGAAACGAAAATTTGGTGAAACCAATGTTTGAATGTTTACATCAGTTTTTTGCTTCTCGTATACATGTACTTGGAATAGTGTAATATAATGTTTAATGTGTATGGCATCATAACTAACCGATTTCGTTTACTTTTAGTGTACGCTTTTCTAAGTATAGTGCGTTCAAATACAAGAAAGCTAAAGTGGCACAACATGTACGCAAAACTGCCACAGATAGTTACAATTTCTTGGCAACGAATTTCAATAAATTTTTAAGAATAGCCGATAATTTGCAATTTTTCGAATATTTTATTAAATCGGAATGGTTTCAACGTGTCTATTTGTCCCAATTTAGTTGATTTTTTGTGGACAGCCAACGCTGCATTCAGGTACACACAATCTAAAATTGATCATCATACTAAATTGACCAATTCTAGTTTACAATTCACCAAGATTGTGAGACTGAACGGTTCGGATCCGTACCATCTTATCTGACATTATTCTGCATAGTGAAGGATTTTTTGTTCCGAATTTACTTTTTGACGTGTTTTTTGCGTACGCTCAACTTTCAATCAGGACTCCTGATTCAGGAGCAGAGGCGACGACTTTTATTTTGGCTGTTGACAGCGAGAGCGAATGTAAAATAGTTCAGTAGTTCAGTATCGCTAGAGGAGGTAAGTGCTAGCTAATTTTTCTATCCATGGACCCACGGTAGTAAAAGCCGTAACGCAAGTCTTACACACCAAAAATTTATATGAATTTTTGAAATTTTCATTTTTTCATAGAAATGAGTGAGAATTCGATAGTTCAAACTTGGATCTACCACTTCTCGGCAACTCGATAGCGTAGTAGTTAACACGTCTGCTTACTACTATGAGTTGCCAGTGCGTTGGTGCGATTGTTAGATTTGTAAACAAAACAAAGCTGATAGAATCGATTCAAGTCATGTGAAGTTGATTGTAGCGCCATCGTACGGCTTACCGGTGAACCGCATTGTTGGGAGGTGCCGGTATTCTACTCCTACTAATTTCTCCCTTAGTACATCTCATAGATGGCACTGGGCTTGTCGCACAGCTTACCACTGGCACAGTAAAAACTTTCCGGTAATGAAAGGATCTCAGACAGTAGTGAAACTAGTAAGTTATGATCAAGCCCCTAACCCTTAATGGGTTGTTAAGGCAGATTATTATTCTACCTAAGTTACCTCTTCATCGCGTTTGCAGTCGAGTCGATCGGCCCCTAGGCGCAGGAATCTGTCGAACTTTTGAACAGAATTGTGGGCGAGCTAATTCGAATAACCGGCGAACCGAAATCCAGGATTTATCTATTCCATGGCTCTAGGTAAAAAAACCCCCGGACAAAATAACTCCCGACGAAATAACCCTCCAGGGGTTATTTTGTCCAGTTTCAATAAGTAACGAAATGTTTGCATATAGTGTTTTTATGATGTAGGGGGCTCTGCCCCCTAAACCCCCGCGCCTGCGGCGAGCTACAATACGCCCTGCAGGCGGCCTTAAAAGCATGGGGCTCTGTCCCAAACCCCGCTAGGGGCTCCGCCCCTTAGACTCCGCAAGCGGGGCGATACCCCCTTTACCCCCCACCGCGGGGGCTGCCGCCCCTCGACCCCGCTTTTTTTTCCATAATGTTCAGGCCTGCGGCGCGGCGCCTTGCTTGTTATAATCCGGAATCTGGATATTTGGTCATCAGGATTATCCGGGGGTTATTTTGTCCTGGGAGTTATTTTGTCCGTTTTTTTTTGTCCAGGGGTTTTTTGTCCAGGTTTTTTTTTGTCCAGGTTTTGTCCGGATGCCCTATTCCATGGAGTGTCCTTAGTCATTCAACACTGAAATGGAATGTGTTTCATCTCCAGTATCCCGACGAGTGCGCCGATTGAGGAAATATATTTCGTCCAGTGATTATAATTATTAATTCGATTTTTTCTTTTTTTTGAACATTTTTAATTGTCCCATTGTCAAATATTTTGTAGAATGAATTGAAGATCTCGGAAATGGCTCCGACGATGTTGCTGAAATTTTGAGTTTAGTTTGAGATTATTATTTTAGTCATTAACCAATTAACCAATCCTGGGATTTCTGGAATTTGGCTACTTCTAGACTCAGTAGGGATGACTCTAAAACTGGAACAGTTTTATAGTTGGTTGAAAGGCAAGGGAGTTGTAGGGAGTTAAATTTTAGCGAACAAGTATTTCACAAGGCAAAGTTGTAGAGAAATCAATTTTAGCGGGCACGAAAAATGACCAAATCCCAGGATGCAATTACTTTCTCTAGCACTTTTAGCGACTAACACAGACTATGAGCCATTCACAAGGCGCGCTCGCTACAAACGTAGTTTTTTACCTCCCCCTCATCTACGTCTATTTTCGCACATTTAGAATGTATGGCAGCGCGTTTTTGTCAAACTCCCCTCTACCCCTTTATAGTGTACACAATTTGTGAATTACCTCTCAAGGGAAGTGGTAAATTTTCGAATTATAGAACATAACTTTAGTCTTCGGAAGATTTTCTCTTAATTTTATTTATAATTTTCCATTCAACATCACGCTTTAAATTCTAACATTCTGCTACGGGTGGATTCTCGTTAATTCGTATATGGGTTTAATGGTAAATTGAAGGTACGAATTAATGATTCGAGAATCCACCCGTATTGTTATTTTGTTGCCGCTATTGTTATGTACAAAACATATGCAATTTCTACCACACATATGTAAAACACTCGTAACACATTTATCCTCTGAGTCGGTTAAGATCTTATGTCTATTGAGTTGGCGAAGGAAGAGGTTAAAATGTAATAATAAATCGTATTTGGTATCTTTAAAAAAAATCCAATTGGAGTCGTTCTGTTCAAGTTCCCACTGACGATTCTATACTTCTATAGACATTTTAGTTAGTTTAATTAAGTCTTAGTTGAGTTTACTCCCAGATAGTCCAGTTAAATTAAAAATTATTAAAAAATATAAAATAAAAAAACATTTTGGCAAATCTCACTCTTTCAATCATCTTTCTCAAATGTAACACAATTTTAAAGAATTCTGCAATGTGGTGTATTGCTTTTACTTATTTTTTTGTTATATTGTGAATTCTGTGATGCACGAAAGAAGATAAACCTTAAAATATACGGGATGACATCACATTTTATGTCAGTTTGCCTCATGGTCGTCTGGTGTGTAACAATGTTGTATACAAAGAGTTATGTCGAAGCGGCTATTTTTTTCAAATAAATTCGTGCGTTTGTTATGTATAAGAAAATGTGGCAAAACTATTCGATTGTATGCTCAATAGTTGAGATTAATTTTTGGTCAATATATGCACTTCGCACTCTACATGGAATGAATTTTATTTGTTTGTTCACGGAATTTTAATTGAATTGTTTACAATTTATAAATATTTGATTTACACAAGTGTTGTCTTCGTAACCCTATTAACAAACCATTGATACTCTCTAATAAATTGATGGCAAATATTGAACGTTTTTGGACTAAATAGTGCAAAAACATAAACCACATGACCGCTCCATGTACTTTGTTTCATAAAAACACAGTCACAGAAGACGAGCTAACCTTACTCTCTGATAACGAAGCGACAATCCGCTTAATAGTTTGGTTCATCACCACCTCCAAACTAGTTAAGAATTTTAGGATAAACCTAAATCGCCTGCGTCTTACACATGAGATAACAGTAGCACAGATACCCGCAAAGTTTAGAATTGAAGGCGCAGATGAAGCAGATGAAATAGAAAAACTAGGTTCGAAGTTTGTAAGCCAGAACTGGCAACTTCTCTACCGCTATCTGGCCACTAGCGAAAAAGAAATGGATACGGTCAGAAAAGTATTGAAGCACTTACGGAGGAGGAATGTGTACGAATTGATTTCTCGAAGTGCCTGGACCAGGAAATTGTTGAATATGGACAGTAGAATGAAATAGAAGACGAACTTCGTAAGGCGATTCGAAGTTGTCGTACCCAGCAAGTTTGAATGACTGGAAGGCTGGCCAAGCTGCATATCAGGGGAAGGAGTCTTGAGCTTCACCGATTGGTCCAAGACCTACGAAGGCTGGTGAGCGTGAGTATTCCCTCTAGAACCGTCGTCGGTGAACAGATCGTAACAATACCTAGGAAGATTCCCCGACGGTTTTCAGACTGAGACTTTCATGGTACAGATGGTAGATGGCGAGAAGCAATTCCAGCAGATATATATGGAGAAAATGGCACAGTCTGTTCAGATAGTGAGGTGTTGATTAAGGCGCTCATGTCGCCTGTCGTGACCAAGCTGGTAAAGGAGTTGAAGGGAACAATGAACTGGATGGGATTGAGAATTCAGGTACCGTTGGTCTGGAATCCCGGACATTCTGACGTGGAGAGTAATGACAGGGCGAATGAGCTAGCGAGTAAAGGCTCGGGGACATCAAGCTAATGGCCAGAACTTCTTATACCCATCCCACACTCTGCATGTGTAAAAGCGATAAAGAGTTGCAGGCGATCGAAGTTCGCTCCTATAATGGAGGAATGCACACGAAGCGTTTCTTTCCCGAAGTTTTCCTCAAGGCTAGGGACTCTAGGAAGTCATGTGGTCCAACCCGAAACATAATCTGCCACTCCAGACAGGCTCCTGGCCGGTAGTGGGAGATTCTCAAGATTTAGATAAACGGGTAACGACAAACGGATCATCAGATCTGTGTTTCATGGACTCATAATGGTCCGACCCAAGCTGATAACTATAATATCCGGAAACAGTGGGCTGAATAAACATTTTGCGAAAATTAGGATTGATGAGACGCGCTTCTATTATCTGTGAATGCTTTCTTAGACTCATAATTATGAATGGTCACGTGATTTGTAGTGACAAAAACAATTTTATAATTCGCGCGCAAAATGTAATAAGCAACGAAATAATTGACGACACTCAATTACGTAAAGTACAAAACCGAACTCACAAACTGTCACACGGAACATCCGTCTGATAGATTGTATCGTTCTTTAACAGTTCTTTATACCGTCAACACGTCAATCAACCTTCACTATAAAATAACACGGAGTTAAATAAAAATTATAACGATTTACAAATGGATTTAATTAATAATGAATTCTTATAAGCACAATAGATTAGACCACAAACTGGGCTCCCTACTTTGGGCAGGTTTCTCATGAGCACACGTACACTCGGATGATTTATATGATGAACAGGTAAAGGTACAAAGGATCCCCAGATATAGACCTCCTAGAAATAGGCCACTCCCATAGATAAATATACATTTGATTAGTATGGATGTATTGTGATATTAGAATATTGTGGTGGAAAACAATTGATTCTTGTATTATTCGATTTGAAAAAGAGACGAAGTCTCAGATCTTTCTTCATCGATGACTCATTAATAGACACCAACTAAATAACCGAATGCATGACATGAGTGAGAGCTTTTAAAATTTATTTTTTATTATGCACATTAAATGGTAAATTAATCACATGGCATCCATAAAAGAAACATCATCAGCCATTTCAAAACTAATCCCAAACGAAAACATTTCACCATATACCATGTACCCATGACGTAGTTCTTACCGAAAATTCTAATTTAGTTTTTAGTATTTAGTCTTAAATATAATAAACATTCAACCAGTACGCTTCTTCACATTCTCTTGCAATTCAATGAAAACTTCAAAAAAAAATCGTTTTTTTTTTCGTTTAATTTTATACACAACATTGCCGAATGTATCTACGGTATAGCAATTTTTCGAATTCAGCAATGTGTTCAACATTTCCAGGCTATGGATAGATTTCATTACACATGAATGTGTTCAGAATCACTGTATGTAAATACCCAGTAGTCAACAAAATTGTATTTTAATACTAGCAGAAATAGTTCTAAATTTAATCATGATGTAAAGCACATTAAAGTAGCCTTTAGTTTCATGTAGTTAATTAGGAAACGATTCCGAATGATCTTTTGTATGTTTGTTACTCGCAAATGTCTGTATACTTTTTCACTTCTGCGATCGTTGAACAATTTAAGCTATAGATTTACTTGTTTAATTAACAGTTGTTGATTGCGTGAAAACAACAATTAAAGGAATTTAACTGTTAAGTTACGAAAAATAGAGAACTCAGACAATTTCTTGGAAAATCCGAAGTCATGCGAGAGTCAAAAATATTTTTGGAAGCCGCGGTCAATTTCCTCAATTACTAACAACTTGTTGATTGTTTAAACCTGACTTTAGCTTCTTTTAACTTGTTTTAATTGATTACAAAAGAGTATAAAGAAACAAAATTAAGATTTTCACCTGCAATGAAGTTTTATATTGACGTGAAAAACAACGTTTTTCATGGAGCAATCAATCTCCTAGTCTTCTATTTTAAGTGGTTTAGGCAACGAATTTCCACAAAGCAACGCCTGCTGTCAAGCACTTGTGCTGAAAGGAATTTTCATTTTTTTCGCACACACTAGATGCGAGATTGCCAATACGAGCCGAAGGTGAGTTCGGCAACAGATAGTGTGCGCTAAACTACCAGCATACGCAACGCGTGTCAAACAACATTTTTTCAATTTACCCCCAAAAAACGAGCTTTTCTCTGTATGTTTCCACTTGCGAAATTTGTTCGAAATTTTAATTACTTTTTCGCAGTAGCGTGAAAAAATTTATCGCACTAGTGCGTTGAAAAACTTCTGTCGCACAAGTGCGAAAAGTGACCTCATGCGACACCGAAATGACGCACGAAAAAAAGGGTTTTTTCCGGTGAATTGCAAAAATTACTATTAAAGACATCAACGTTTATCGCTTCAAGACTTTCTAGTCGTAAGTTGCTGTTGGTGGCTAATTAAAAGCAACGTATTCCAATGCGTAACTTAATTAATTAAGTAGTTGTCAATTTCGGTATGAAAATGAATGAAATAAGTAAGCAAATACACTAAAGTACACTGGAAAAAATATGACTTTCTACTGTGCCGTCGATCAAAAATATATGTAATTTTATAAGAATTTTCTTCTTCTTCTTATTTAGCACGTTATTATCCACTGCTGGATGTAGGCCTCCCCTAGCTCCTTCAATTTCTAACGTTTCATTGTCACTTCTTGCCAATTGGACCCTGCTGCTTTCTTAATTTCATTTGTACATCGTTCTGGTGATCTGCCCATCGGTCGTGTTGCGGGTGGTCGCCAATTTATGATAGCTCTTGTCCAACGATCGTCAGCCATTGTAGCAATACGTCGAGTCCAGTTCCACTTTAGAGATGCTATACGCTCCATTACATCCACTATCATCTTTGTTTGATGTCTAATCCATTGATTCGTATTTTTGTCTCTGAGCGATATTCCGAGCGTACACCTTCCCATGGCACTCTGAGCGACTCTCAGTTTTTCAGCTCCATGTGTCAATAGCAGAAGAACACATGAATCGAATACTTTACGTTTGAGGCTGTTATTCATTTTGCTTTTAAAGATTAAACGCTACCCATCCTAGAACGATTCTACGCCTGATCTCTGCCGTTTGATTTTCCCGACCCAATATTATTTTATGACCCAGATATACGTAACTTATGTACGATTATATACGTAATTTGAGAAGGAGTTTTCTCGAAACAGACGTCAGCCTTCATGAACAATGTACATATGGCAAATTGAAAGTAGAAATAAAATTCGTCGTCAGTGTCAGTGATCCTTCGACACTCGATCACTCGTGACGACTTACAAGATTAAAAGGAAAAGATAAGAGTAAAATAGAATTGCATCTCTAAGTGTTTGCAGTGTGCAGCCAAAGACTGCAATTTTGACTAGCAAACAAAGGTTTTTGTCTTTGAATGTTGCCTACTCTGCAAAGTTTAAAAATGCAATGAACAAAATTTTCCGTTTGTTTTGACCGAAATTTATAATTGTGAACGCGTGGCTTGATCGGGGACATACGTATTTCAAAAGTTTTACAAGACCGTACACATAATGTTGATAATAAATAAGTAATTAGGTAGCTAATTATCGCCCTCAACTCATGCAGCAAACTTTCTTTTAGTCAAAACAAACATTTGGAAGCACATACGTACAACTTTTTACATGTTGAATGCTGCGTTATCAGAGTCGCTTGCGACAAGGTAATGACGCATTTACCGAATAGCCACTTAAAAAATAAGTTGACATCTCGAATCACAACGAGCAAAAAACAATTTTATCTATCTAGAACGATAATCTCGAACTTATCCCTCTTGGGCTTTACTTATCTCGATAGATAAAATAGCATATGCAATGCACCTCTTGCATAGATTGTTATTTCGGAATCGTGTTTTCCGAAATCCAGAGATTTTCAAAAGCTTTACTTGTTATTTTGACGTGTTGTATTATGACCCACGCCTTCGCCTAGGGCCACAATATCCCACACGTGAAAATAACAATTTTGGCAAGAGGTGCATAATATACTATTAACGCATACTATGTAAGTGCTTCATTACCGGTCAGTTTCTTTAAGTGTTAGTTGCACTACGTGTTGGGTTCATTGCGGATAGAAGGTGGTAGGCGGCCGGCGTCACGCGCTGGTGCTTTTTTAATCTTATTAGCAAGCTCAGAGAGATTCGTTTCCAAGTGAAATTAGTGTAATGTTAATTATCACACGACACACAACAGAATGAAAGCAACGACCGTTTGAACGATGATAACTCGAAAACACCTACTAATATTCGCGTTGAATTTTCACAATAATATTAGAGTTGTAATTTATTCGGTTTTCGAAGCAAAAACAAAGTTGTTGTTTTCAACTGTGCCGGATGGTTAACGTATACAGGATACAGGTTAGACCATGTAAATTGGCTCGACGCCGTAAACTTGCACTTATGTAGTACCCAATTTACATGGTCTGATCTGCAATCTACTACTACAACCATCAAACCAAAATTTGACGTCCGTTTGGGAGAGGGGATGGGATTTCGAAGAAACAGACAAAATAGGACAGGGGGTAGTCAAAGAGTCACACAAAAAAAGCACAGGTCATTTATGGACGGCCCCAAAGAAGAAGTAATGCATTGCATTTCAGTGTCAAACGTGTCAATTTGCACCGAAAAATGAAACTTGTAATATATCTGAATACAACGTACACATCATTACAACAGCAAATAACGCAACATGAATATAGGTCTCAATTTTGGTTGAGCGAAAAAAAATTGATCTCTTTTCATTCCGGTTATTTATGCCATAATTGGTAATGTTTTTTGCTTGAATAAATTTGCTTGTGGTTTTTTCATCTCACAAATTAAATTAAGTGGTTTTATTAAGACTTTAATAATTTTTGTGTATTTATTATTATTGATGATAGTGCAAAGAAAAATAACGAATCGATTTCGTTTAAATAAAAAAAGATACACAAAATTTGATTGTAAGTTTCACTTCAACTTCAACACAGCGTATGGTAAACTTTTCAAAATTAAACTATAACATCAACAATGGCTACATTTAAAAGTCATTACGAAAATAACTTTTGTATTACAATGTTTACCGGTTGTATGCTTTTAAAAGATCGCATGCCAAAACAAATTTGGTATAAAGCTCCGTCCGCATCACAACGATATTTTAATAGCTTTCCATTAGTAAAATTTCATCGTTTGATGACCCTATGTTACTCTGTACTCTTATTCCATTCCATTTTAAAATCAAAATTATAGAACCTGGGCAATTCCACGGTCAGCTTCGTTCCCACGCGTGAAATTCTCAGTAGTTGCAAAATGAAAGCAATAGAAAAGTTACTATCTTCTAGTTAAGGGATCAATACGTCTGATGCACCATTTTCTATTAATATTTTTTCGTAACAACTGAGCATTTCGAGCGTGGGAACGGAGTTTTCGTGGAATGGCCCACCTACAAATTTCTGTTGCAAAATGTACAAATCTCTTAGCATAGATAAGAGAATCATATAACCGTGTGATACATTACAACAACAATAATATTTCACTTGTATCTCAAATGTATTTGCATAATAAGACAAATAACGTCGAGATGAAATTGTGTCAAGAAAATCTGATATTTGCTTTTAATGCCCCGTACGAAGTCTATAGCGTTTGTGATTACGCTTCTGATACATCGAATTTCGACCTGGGAGTTGGTGGGTTTTCCGTTTTGGGTTCTAAATAAACGAAATCTGCAAAAAATGTCTGTCTGTCCGTTCGTTCGTCTGCTTCACCTTCCTCAGATGAGTCAAATCTCAACCTATGTTTGCTAAATGTTTTTTCCCTAGAAAGATTTAGAGATGAGCGGGTTGCCCGAAACTTCAAAATACCCGATTCGAATCCGAACCCGAATATTTTTTTTCGGGTTTATGGGTTTCGGGTTTCGAAAATTTTAATCGGGTCGGGTTCGGTCCGGGATGGGTTTGGAAACAGTTCGGGTTTCGAAAAATTTTATCGGGTCGGCTTCGGTTCGGTTTGGGTTGTTGTATCATTTTATTCGGGTCCCGATCCTTTATTGACTTTTTATATTTTGCAGACGTCGGTCGTTGAAATAATTTTTGTTTCGAAGCAATTTGGGTTGTGAGTTTCGAAAAACTTGAGTGTCTGGTTCGGTCCGGGTCGGGTTTTGAAACAGTTCGGGTTTCGGACTTCGAAAACTTTTATCGGGTCGGGTTTTGAAACAGTTCGGGTTTCGGGTTCCGAAAACTTTAATCGGGTTGGGTTCGGTCCGGGTCGGGTTTTGAAACAATTCGGGTTTCGGGTTTCGAAAAATTTTATCGGGTCGGGTTCGGTCCGGGTCGGGTTTCGAAAAATGGTCGACCCGCTCATCTCTAGAAAAATTATCGAAAGTTAACAATCAAGTTTATTTGATGAACAAGGTGATATGGTCAGAAAAGTGATACAAAACGCTTTTATATCTCTACAAGCTAAGCTTGTAAAGGACTATTTTTGTCCATGCAACCATAAATCTTAAAGCTCATAGTAAGGCTGTAGGCCAACTCTAAGTTTGACCAAAATCCTAAGAGACTGAAACATTTTCAAAATCATTTGATTCAATATTAATGTAAACAGATGAAATTATGATAAGTTTTGATTTTGATTCTCTATATCCAAATGTACCTATGAATGAAGAAATGATCGAAAGCCATGAATGGTTAAGAGAAAATGTTACCAATGAAAATGAATGCAAAAATCAATTCATTTACGATAAAAACTTATATGAATTAACGGAAGGAACAAACATGGGTAATCCGCTCTCGTGCTTTTTAGCAAACATTTTCATGTCACGCCTAGAAATGGACCTAAAAATGTACAAATTATTCTCGCGAATTTAATGGCGTTTCGTGGACAACGTATTCGCTGTCGTAAAGAAAAGAAATTTAGATCGGGTTTTATCTTAACTAAACAACACAAAGTATAAAACGATAAGATTCAAGGCAGAGTTAGAGCAATATGGCAGACTAGCTTTCCTAGATCTTGACTTAAAAAGGCAAATAGACGGAACAATTGGTATTAGCGTGTTTAGAAAACCGACTAGTACTGCGAGATTCATCACAATCCCATAAAACGGCAGCTTTCCACAGCATGACTTATAGGCTATGTAAACTCCCGTTGAGTGTTAAGTATTTTATGAATGAAATAAAATATATAAAAATCGTAGCGAATGTCAACGGTGATCATGAAAATATGGTTGACCAACTCGTACATAAACATTCAAAGAAAATTAAAAAACAAAATCTTTCAACGTTTCTCAACGCACAAAATAAAATTGACAAAAGAAGAATGTGTTTCAATTACGCAGCGCCACTAACAAATAAATTGAAAGACATATATAAACACCATGAAATGGATTTGGTTTTCGCGAGCGAAATTAAGTTGAGAAATTTTCTTTAGTCAACAAAAGAAAATTTTGAAATCGTCGAAATAAAGTGTAAAGTGCACACATACGTTTTAATAGACCGGAAAAGTCGGCAGTAGCGAAACATGTCCTGAAAGACTTACATTCGGGTATAACAGAGTTGGATGTAAAATTGAAAAACGAGTCACCAAAACATATAACTTAGATGCGTGGGAAAGATTTTATACGCACAAAAACAAATCCCAACTCATGAACACTGACCCTGCACCCATTTTGTCGCCACTTTACAATTTTTAAAAACAATTGAAAATAATCGGATGAAACTCAATGTTTGTCTGTATGTATTTTATGTAATCATGTGATCTTCGTTATCAATGTTGAGGAAGAACGGAAACAATGAGAACAGTCTCATTCAGCCACGCGACCGATGATGATCTAGCTTGTTCGAAGTATATTTCGCGTAAGTTTATTTATTTAATTTATTTTTCAAATTCCAAACAAATAAACATTTGATAACTGTCCTCAATAAATGGTGGAAATATTTAGTTAATTAATTTAATTTAATTATCGCAAACGATTCCACGCACTAAATTTACCAAACTTTGTTAAAGTTGATTTAGTTTTAGGTCATTTAATATCAAGAGTTTGAGGCATACGCACACTCAGTCTACGTATCAAATTCGAATCGGAAAAAATATCCTCGTCAGGGTCAGAGTCGATGTTGCTCTGACTAAGTGCCGTAGCTAGAACAAAATTTCCCTTCCCAATTGTATGTACTTTTTACTTTCCCTAAGGGATAAAATAGGGAACTTCTTGTCGTTTTCATTTAGCTCACTTCATGAGTGTGGACACCACGGGTTCCTCAGTTGATCCAACCATACCAAGTGAATTTTGGGGAAGTGGTCTTTCCCAAATGACGTCATGCTTAAGGCAGGGGGCGTTGGAAAAATGACGGTGACAATACTGAGCGTAACCAGAGAAATATTAGGTTGGTAACCGTGTGGGGAGATAAAAGGAGCATGAGGTAGAGTTCGTATGCAACTCTCTCCCATTCCGTACGCAGTCTTTAACCTTAAATTGCTTCTACCTGACCGCAGGCGTACCAACTTATCATTTCCCTGACAGAAACTTTCTGTAAACAATAATAGTCTTTTTTTTATCTTTGCAAGTAATACTCATCGTGAAGTTAACTGCAGTTGCGACCGAGGCTAACTTCATTGAAAAAAATCAGCTGATTTTATTCATAAATTTATCAAAATCAGCTGACTTCATTGAAACGTTCAATGTAATGAAGTTAGCTTCGGTCGCAATAGGCATTGGGGTTGTAAATTTTTTTATATTTTGATATGAATCTGTATGCCACATGTACCGATAATATGAACTAGGAAAAAATATTCGCAGTTTAATTTTTTTTATAATTGAAATTATACGTTTTGAAAAATTCAAATTTTTTCCCGCTCATATCAGTGGAATGATGTCTGGTATGCTGTCAGCTTACTTACCTATACAGAAATGTATGGAATTTATCGTATTAGGTTGGTACCAATGGTACTGCTGTAGGTAATATTCGCGCGATATACATATGAAATTGAATTTGAAAAAAAATATAAACATTTTCAAGATGTGCCGCAGAATAATTTTTATCTTAAAATCACTTATTTTATCGAAATAAAATGAAAAACATATGCAAGAGCCCGTACGCATCAGAATAGATGTGACAAACAGAATAGATGTTACAAAAAGACTCGAACGTAAGGGCAATATTGAAAAACCCGTACGAAGCAACGGCGCCAAAAACCTCTCCAAATCCTTAAAATAAGCCCAGAATTTAGAACCGACCTAGAGCACTTAGGAGAGGCATGGACAAAAAGTTTGCCTCTTTTTTTTCACAACACTGCACAAATCCTTATCATTAAAGGAATTTTCACGAAAAACCACCAAATATTGTGTAGGGTCGCTTAGCGTGAGTTTGGCCCACACTAAGGGCACTACAGCCCGAATCACTCAACATAATTTCACTAATTTAATTTTCGCGATTTTCTGATGTCCAAATCTTTCATTCAAAACCTTGAAGAGCGATGTCCGTTCTAATCGCAGAGATATAAGTGAAAGAGTTCCACCAGCCCTCAAAAAACCACGTTTTGGACCACTTTTTCGACTGTAACTTCGAAAGTTTACGACCGAATTTACCCAAGTTCAATTCCGTAATCAATTTAGTGATGATCTTTCAGGGAAAAAAGTTTTTGAAAATCGGATAAGATTTACCCGCTCTATGTAGAAAAAACACGTTGGACCCTAGTAGAGATTCAGTCCAAAACCTCAAAATTAAAAAAAGTTTCTTCCATAAAATGTCCGGCATGCCCAGACCTTTCAAACTAAAAAAGTTTATGAAAATCGAAAAAGATTTGCTCGAGTTATGTACAACGAACCAAAAACCAGTTAAACGGCCCTAGTTCATTGGCCCTTGGGTCGACAGGGCCCAGATTCAACCCAAAAAAAGATTATTCAATTACCTTTCAGGGAAAAAAAATTGTTGAAAATCGGTCGAGTTTAACTAAAGTTATCGCAGTGACAGACGTCAGAAATTTGTTCAGAACGAGGGGACATTTTTTTTATTACTGATACGTGGCACACGCAGAACACTCCTTTTCGAAGAACTTCGGTCTTCGTACGGGTCTGATCAGGCAAGACGCGAAGTCAATTGCAGGTAACTTCGCGTTGAGTAGTATGAAATATGAAAAGAAAAGACTGTCACGCCCCTGGTGTAACTTCACTAATATTATGGAAAAAGTAAGTTTTCGTGGTAGTTATTTATATTCAACTAAAGGAAAAATACTTTTTAGGGACTGTGTCACTCGAATTTGCAGGCTGATTGTGTGAGTTGTGAAAAGTGTATTTATTCACACTATTTACGACGGTGAAAATGCACTTAGTTCATAGTATACTCAGACTGCCGCGAACAGTCTCAGACTGACGAGAACAGGCAAATGTAAAATTATTGACCGTTAAATCTCAAACGTATTTTCCGTAAAATCGAAAAAATTAATTCCCATTAAGTGAAAATATCCGTGCCACCTAAAACGCTAACATTAATTCATTGTCATACATCCGAAACTTGTATAAATTCTTAAAATTCGATACTATGATCATTCATCCGTTTTATTTTTGCCGAATACGTACACACGCAAATATTTCTATTTTGGTTCTCATTTTTATCTAAAAAAACTTGATGCTATTCGATAAGAAATGCTGATATGTGAGATGTGATCACCTTCATGCAATCGCGTCATTTGTACAAATTTGAAATAAAAATAACGTGGAATTGTAGCAGAGGAATGTCTGTGCAATTATCATGTTTTTGGTCAGAGTATGTGAGAAGCATAGCATAAATCGTTAAATATTTGAAAGGTAGTCGTTAAAGAATATGTTTCTAATGAACGACATCGCAGACCTCCTTTCCTCTTCATTTAAATTCCATTTTCAGTCCACAGAAACAATAATTAATGCTTTTGACTTGAGCAATAAACAAACAGAACTGGAGAGCATGGTAATTACCAAGTATATTATTTATGTCGTAAACGTACACTTCTATTGGACTCAGAATAATAACACAAGGATTCAAGAAAAAAATTATACAAATCTTGTTTAGACTTACTTGTAAAACAGCGACAACCAGTTGAATAGGTTTACTATTCAGAACGATCGTACTTATAGCTGTAGTTGAAGGTTTTTGACTTGGAACTTCATTCCTCTGTGGACCCTCAGCAGACGTATCCGTTTCGGAATCCATAACTCTTATATGGAATTATTAACGTTTGGTCTGTATCCTTTTTCACTCACAAAAAAATCATCTCTTTATATCATCAGAAAGCTAAGTTCCGTTTTTTCTTAAATTTTATTCAAATTTCAATTCATTCAAAAGACCAGTAGCCAAGTAAACACACAATTTCGTTTGTTCTTTTTTGTTATGTTCAAACGCACAATAAACAATTTATAAATTTGATCAGCACATACGCGTAGCACTAAGGAGACTGACAAATCTAACTCAGTACAGAATCATTATTGGTATTGAGAATGAAAACGGCAAGACATGCCGATCGCAAACTTAACCTGTTCAACCATTTACATTTCTTTCCATATACTCACAAATTTATCTCTCGCATGTAATTGGCTCTCTAAACTTATGTGAAAACGATGAATGTAAACGTTGAATATCGTGTTGTTCAATTACAAGTTCACATTTGAAAATATCAACGTGAACAAGAGAATGGAAAACTCGATTTTTATTCAATTCAAATAAACCATGTGCTTCGAAAATGATATTCGAATGAAAAAAGAGAGTAAAATTGGCGAAAAATCTCACGTATATCCACGATCTAAGCGATTCCCCACCTTGAGTATATTGATCGGTTATCATGAATGTTGATTGAGATAAATTCATAGAATACGTGTCTTTGTGTTTGGTAATTCGATCGATAGTCCATGCGTATTTTTATTTTGATGTCTCTCTTTACGATTAACAAAAAATGTGTAAATATCTTTACAATTCGATGATATGTTTCTTAAGAATCGTGTACCAAGTATTGCTGAATATATTCGAGTTTTGTTTATACAATTTGTTACCATGAATAACATTTTGTATGTTTAATACACACTATAAGTAATATTGTGGTTTGGGTTACATAAGTTTTTTTATACCCGTTGGAGGTTGCCGTTTGTCTCGCCGTTTCTGTTCGATTCCTGTAAAAACATAGTGACTTCATTGCTACTGTACACAGAAAAAGCAGGATTTTTGCAATAAAATGCTGATGTTCGTTGCTACTGTTCAATGGAACACTAGCGGTGTTAGTCTAGATTAAAGATTAAAACAAAAATTAGAACAGCAAGGCTTGGAACTGTGATCAGAGCTCACTGATACGGTGAAAGCTCTCCGATGCGATGAGCGCTCACAGATGAGTGCTCAGCTCACTGATAAGAGGTCAATGATGAGAGCTCACCACTGATGAGAGCTCACCACTGATGAGAGCTCACCACTGATGAGAGCTCACCACTGATGAGACCTCACTCATGAAAACTCACTGATAGGGGGCCAGGTTACCTCAGTGGTAACGAACTGGCTTTCCACCAAGAATATCTGGGTTCAATCCTGGTGAGTGAAATTCTGCAAAATATTTTTCTTCAAGTTGTAATATGAAAGTAACGTTTCTGAATATACCCAAGCTTCAAATTCTGGGTAGTTGCGGTGTTTGGTGTCCACAACGAACCGTACACAGAAGAATGACATGCATGGCGTCACCCATGTACGATGAATTCAGTGTACACATATCTGAGGCTATCTTAAGGCGTAGATGTTATTACCAACAGATAAAAATACTATATGAAGCGTGATTTGGAATTTACATTAAGCATGCCGTGCAACAAACAGATTAATGGTTACTAATACAAATGCACTAGAAAAAACGTATCTTGGTTGTGTGAGATACACCGCATTCACGGGGCTCGATAGAATAACCATGAGTTGTGGATAGTAGTCTAGAAGATGTATGGTAGTGTGTGAACACACGACGAGGTTTATTTGCCTTACGGGTCTAACAAGTGTGTAATCTGAATGGGAACGTGTAACTGTGGGAATCTAGCTAAAAATCGAATACATGACTAGGTGGAATGATAGAAGAGTAACGTCCAGTATGCCGCCTCAAACCAGAAATCTTACTCATTGATGAGGGCTCACTGATGAGGACTCACCGAGATGGGAACTCACTGATAAGGAAAAAAAAACTCACCGATGAGAAACTCGAATACGAGAAGCACACCGATGAGAAGCTCACTGATGAAAAATTCACCGATCGGAAACTCACTGATGAGAAACTCACTGATGAGAAACTCACCGATGAGACGGAGAAGAAGGGTTGCTTAAGAAGTTGCTTAACTCTCCCCGTTTAGTCATATTTCGGTCAAAACTAACATATCTGACCGTGTAGTAAAATTACGACTTGCAGTACGACGAGTACAAGTTACGGTATTCTTTTGGTGGCTTTGACAACAACATTTTCATTACGTGTACAGTGATCAGTATAAACAATAACGAAAATTGAAAATTAGTTCATTACTTTACTGAATTTTAGTTGAAATTTAATTTTAATTTTAGCGTTTATTTTAGGATGTAGGTCTGAACTTATTGTGTTCACCCATACGTTTTCAATGCTTTTCATTGATGAAGTTATGTCGTGTGTTTTATAGACACATTTTTCACTGTAATTTTCGATGATTGTTGTATACATCGATATAAATATGTTCTCTTCGTTCTCGTAACATACAAACGCCGTCGTCTAAAATTTTCTTTGACTATTTTTCTTCTCGGAAGAAACTGTGTGTTTTTCTTAGTCAAATATGTCGTAAACACTTTTGATTCAATTCTGAGTGTTTGATGTTCAATGCTTTAACTATTTCAGTCTATTTTCAAATAAGTGGAAGGAAATCACCACTTGTAGTTTATGACAATTATGTATCGATCGGTGTTTCTTAATCTGTGAACCAGTAGCGCGAGTTAAAAAGGATTTTTTGTTGAAAATTATTGATATTAAAAAACATCCTCTAATATGGATGTGGATTTCTCTAGCACTTCTCAACTTCCATCAGGCTTTTTGATATTTTTCGGTAGTTCGGTTACAATCGTTTCCAAAATCCTTTTTAAAGGGAAATGTGACGCAAGTCCTTGTTCCTTATTCAAAAACAACTTATATGAATTGGGTGAAAAAAATTATTTTGAATTAAAAATATTATTTCGTCGTTGTGACGCAATTTCTTGAAAACAATGTAACTTTGTTTCCAATTTGTTTTTTTGGTTCATCGAAGCCAAATGCATATGCGACGAAATTTTTGAGTATCGAAGTTTATTTTTGGAAGAAGGAACAAGGACTTGCATCACATTTCATTTTTAAAAGGGCTTTTGTTCTGATATATTTTACATTGCTCGTTGCAAAATGTACTATTAGGAAGTTACTACGTTCAAACACAGAGAAGAGCGCCAAAATTTTTAAAAAAAGTGCTAGTGTTTGAGATGGGATGATAGGATTGCCAGCGATGGCTATTGTACGCTCGCTGAAATGCGATTTGTCATTTCATTTGGCTCTTCTTGTTGCTTGGTGCATTGTATAATTGTATTGTGTGTTTTATCCGCTTGAACAATTTAAATTTCTAGTTTTCGTTGGTTTTTGATATGGACATGGATTTTGGTAATGACGCTGATGTGCCTGAGGTAAGAGGAGTTTATTTAAAGTAAATAAAATTAAATCTTCATAACTAAAAAGCAGATGACAAGATGCACGTTTTTGCATGTTAAAAACTGAACAATAGACTTAATCTTCAATTAAATGATTACAACTAGGTCCCTCCTTTTGAGTGGGTTAGGTCCATTGACTGATAATTACCCATTTCGATATAATACAAAGAGGCAATTTATCAAAATCTATCAAAATATGTAAGTGAAAAGAAAGAAAATTAAATGAAATTGCGATTTTGTTTCATAGTTGCGCTAGTCCTCTTCACATGGTGGCGTTGACAGTGGGGATAGATTTTAAATTCATATGGAGATTATGCGCGTTTTCCAGGTGAATCGATTATTACACACAATTTTTTGGTGAAATTAGTTTTTGCCAGTTACGAAAGTACATAAGTACATAAAGAAAATCGAGAATAACTTATACCACAAGGAGAAAGCGAAACTTTGAGCCATAACGTGAGGGGAAGGAGTAAGCATGAAAGTTCACATTTGTTGGCATGACTACATTACATAAATGTTATCAGTCTATTTAGATTCATAAAATATATGCTTATTTATATCAACAGCAATATTTTTTATGTGACATTAATGATTGTAAACTCGCTGCACTGAAAACATCGCGCTGAAATATTTTACTTTCGCCTCTTTTTGTGAAATAAACTATTTTTGTTCCAGAGCATATAAAAATTAGCGTGAAAATTCCGGAATTGTTGAAAAATGAATTGGGACTTTTCAATCCAACCGTATAGCAAGTGTCAATGCTCTCTTTGCGTTATTTCATTCATATTTTTTGACATTCTTCTGTGAACGATTCGTTGCGGCACCAAATTATGAAGCCCAGGTGTGCCTACAAAGCTTACTTTCATGCCAGACATCGAAGGAAAATCTTATACATAATTTGGCCCCACCGGGATTGAGCCCGGATATTCTTAGTGGAAAGCCAGCACGTTACCGCTGATCTAACCCGTTCCCGATAGTTTACCAACAGCAACTTTGATAATATTGATCCATTACGAAAAGTGACTATCCGCCTTGATATTTAGTTTCTATTTGTGAACAAATAATTAAACTTTTGCGAACTATCTTTGAACTATCACTGTGGTAGTTTGAACTATCACTGTGATAGTTTGAACTATCACTGTGGAAGTTTGAACTATCACTGTGATAGTTAGAACTATTACTGTGATAGTTTGAACTATCACTGTGATAGTTTGAACTATCACTGTGTTAGTTTGAACTATCACTGTGTTAGTTTCAACTATCACTTTGTTAGTTTCAACTATTGCTATGAAAGTGTGAACTATCACTGTGATAGTTTGAACTATCACTGAGATAGTTTGAACTATAACTATGATAGTTTGATCTATCACTATGATAGTTTGATCTATCACTGTGATAGTTTGAGCTATCACTGTATGTGTTTGAACTATCACTGTATGTGTTTGAACTATCACTTTGATAGTTTGAACTATCACTGTGATAGTTTGAACTATCACTGTGATAGTTTGAACTATCACTGTGATAGTTTGAACTATCACTGTGATAGTTTGAACTATCACTGTGATAGTTTGAACTATCACTGTGATAGTTTGAACTATCACTGTGATGGTTTGAACTATCACTGTGATAGTTTGAACTATCACTGTAATTGTTTGAACTATCACTGTAATTGTTTGAACTATCACTGTGATTGTTTGAACCATCACTGTGATTTTTTGAACTATCACTGTGATTGTTTGAACTATCACTGTGATTTTTTGAACTATCACTGTGATTTTTTGAACTATCATGATAGTGATAGTTTCAAATATAGTTTAAACTATCACGGTGACAGTTTGAACTTTCAATTATACAACTATCAACCTATCATTTATAAGTATTAACTATCAAACTGTACTCCGCCATCTTGGTGTTCTTTAAACATTTTACTCATAACAACTATGTTGAAGACACCAACTTTCTATTAATTTTCTATTAACTCTTAATCACTTGCGAATCCGATTTCAATTAGACTCTGGAGATTGCTTCGTTCGGGTCTAAAAATCTACTTTTTCTGCAATATGTTCCAAACCATTAGACCAATATGACACATCTTAGAAGCCGGAATTAAATTCCACGCATTTAAAAAATCGTTCAAATCGTTCACGAACTGGTGAAGTTATTGCGCGAGCAAGAAAGATCGGAAACACACATTTAACATTTTTTACAACAATTTGGAACCACATATTTCAGTGAAGGGAATGATTGAAGAGTCATACATCTAAATTTTAACTTTCGTAGGAGGTGTTGTGCAAGATAACTTGCTTCATTGAACTCAGATTGTATGAACATGAAGAACTCGGAACCTCTCTGTGCATGAGCTGAGTATCCAATTTCAGTTAAAAGACCAAGGACCACTCGATGACAATCAACACAACTGCCAAAGAGGAACACAACACCCAGTTTTCCTTAATTCGCTTTTACCTTTACCTGCAACGGATTTATTATATTTATTATAGACGCTCGATTTGAATTGCTTTCCAATTTTTTCAGGTGAATCAAAATGCGAAGAAAAAATTTAAAGCCATTCTCATGGCTCGTTATTATCGTGAAAACAACAGCAGTTCCTCTAATGTGTCTCTACCCGAAAATAACCACACAAGTTAGTGAAAATTATTTTTCATGTTGTGCTCGTTATTAGTTTACATTGTAATTTAGGCAAGGATTCGTTCATCTGCGACATTTGCAAAAAAACCTTCACTCTTAAGAACAATCTCGGGCGACACATGAGAGCTCACTATGGTGAAAAAATTTTTGTGAAAAAACTTCCGAATAAATAAAAAGTTTTCTTCCAGGAGAAAGAATGTATCCTTGTACGCAATGCAGAAAATATTTTACACGAATTGGCGCTTTAAAAACTCATCAGATGACCCACACAGGTCAGTAGTTAGGATAGTTTCGCCGAATGAAAACGAATGAAAGAATAAAAATAACTTTTTAGGAGAAAGGCTTCACTCTTGCCCGCAATGCAAAAAATCTTTTACACAAATTGGCACTTTAAAAATACATCAAATGATCCACACAGGTGAGTAGTTAGAGGATACTTTCCCCGAATGAATGAAAGAATAAAAATAAATTTTTAGGAGAAAAGCCGCACTCTTGCCCGCAATGCAAAAAATCATTTGCACGAATTGAGGCTTTAAAAACGCATCAGATGACCCACACAGGTGAGTAGTTAGAGGATAACAGGATAACCGTATGAACGATAGAATAATAACAATTTTTTAGGAGAAAGGCCGTACTCTTGCCAGCAGTGCAAAAAATCTTTTGCTAAAATTAACACTTTCAAAAGGCATCAGTTGACCCACACAGGTCAGTAGTTAAGATACTTTCACCGAATGAACGAAAGAATAAAAATATTCTTTAAGGAAAAAGGCCATACACTTGCCCGCAATGCAAAAAATCTTTTGCACGAATTTGCACTTTCAAAAGGCATCAGATGACCCACACAGGTCAGTAGTTAGTATGCTGCAGAATGATCGAATAACGAAAATCACTTTTTTAATAGAGAAATCTTACACTTGAGCAACAAAAGTATTCAAAAATACATCAGGAAATCCACAAAGATAAAAAGATTTAACAATTTCTGAATGGAGGAATTACAATAGACCGTATGATTCACTCAGGGGAAATTCAAAAACTGTACTTCTAAAGTTCCTATGCATTGTAAAATAAATTACTTCCTTAAAGCGTCATTTGCAGTGTAGTATATGATTTCACCTGAACTAACGCGCCCTATGATTTATCGTTAACTCTGCCGTGCAAATCATAGAAACCGTGAGATGAAAGCGAGAAAAGATTTCGTATGAACAAATCCGTACAAAGTCTTTTCTCTCTTTAATCGCAAGGTTTTTATGATTTGCACGGCAGAACTGTATATGGCTTAAACCATTGTGGTCACACGTTAGATTTTCGATCTTGCGTCATTTTCACTCACACACAACAATCATAATGAAATGAGACAAAAGCTATTGCTGCATGTGTGTGAGTGATACGACAATATGCAGTAAGTGCAAAGAGTGAAAAAGAAAGAAAATTCTCTGTTGCTGCGTTTTGAGCCATATAAGAAAATCAACAAAAAGGCCGATTTTTGCGTGATATGAACGGCCCTAAAATGTAAAATGTAACTGACATAGTTCCAGAGTCATTTTAAAATTGTGCTAATCGTTATGTGCTTTTCACCACCGTCAATGGTGGTGCCAACGATCTACATCTTGTAGTACTACTTACCACAGGTGAAAACTACTTTTTCAGTGCATTTTTTTACTTTGAATTTTGCGGAAAATGAACAAACTACGAAGAAACAGAAAATTCAAACTCGAGTTAAACTTGTGGCTGCAAACATGGCAACGAAACTGAAGGTTGCGGCAAAAACGCAGCAACGAACGGTTCCGTCTTTCCTTTCTCTGTTGTTTTGTATGAAAATAACTATTTCCAATCTAATGTCTAAGAACTATCGCTGCTTTTGTCCGAACGATGAATCTTACCTAGGTGGTCTTTGTAGGATGTGACAAAATGTTTCCATTCAATTCACGAAGTATTTTGTTAGCCTTGACGGTCAGATGCAAACACAAAATGCAAGCAAATGTAAGACAAACTGCACATTCCATTGTAAGCTTTATTTTATTAGCATCGACAAACAACACACAAAACCAAATTCTAAGTTAATAAATTAAAAACATTTCGCTATTTTAAAGCTAAAAAGTGACACTAACTTTGAGCACATAAATTTAATTGAATTCTACGTTTTGAAATCAATTTAATTACAAACATCCTTTGATGGACTGCTTCGTTATAATTAGCTTACTGCAATATCGATTCCATGGAGAATTTTCTGTGGTTAGTAAACTTGACTCATCGCTCACCTTAGACGACGTTGAGGCATTGTGAAAGTCTCTATATGTCTGACTGGATGAAGCAGGTGATTTGAGCAAACTCGAACGGAAGGATTTGATTTTTGTGAGTTCATCGGAATCGGTCGGTTCGCTTTGCAATGGGGACCGTTGCGCTGACAGGAAACTGTTCTCAGAGTCATCGAACGATACACTAGCCGATGAAACAACTCCGGTAAGTAATTGCATTGATGGCACTTCAGGATCCATATCCGAACCTGATGTGTCTAGTGAATTTTTATCATTATGCCACCAGGGTGATCCGCCCTCGGACGCAGTTCGATAGGATGATCGAGTTGATTGTGGAGTAAATCGAAAATCTGACGCCGTGACAAATGATTCGTCTTCCGTTGATTTGAGGCTTGAGTTCCATTCCTTGTTTAAGATAAATTGTTTATTATTTGGATGATTAAGAATTTGGTCAACACAGAAGAAACATGTGACAATCTACTCGAAATTTGTGGAATAGAATTTTGTACCATAAAGTTTGTGTTGTGGGACCTGTGCATCCTTTTTGGAAGCCTGTTATTACCCATCCTTTGAATGTGCAGACGACTGGTCCTTGCCTCCTCTTCCACTGACAAAACCCCCAAGTTTTTCCTAGTGTGTCGTCGTTCCTAATGTGATATCCCACTGCTCCCTGTGATTAACCTTCGCTATACTCCTGAGAACCCTTATATCAGAAACCTTCAGGTCATGCACGAGATACCCGGAGTCCACCCAACTCTCACTACCATACAGTATTGTCGGTTTGAAAATTTACTTGTGGATGGCCAACTTCGTTTCGCTACTCAATTCCCTTTTGTTGAACACGTGCGACCTCAATTTCCGCGTTTCCTATTCTCCTCTTTTCACAAAATTCTATAATTAACTTGACATCCTCTGAAAAAATCGTTCCTAAGTACTTGAATTCAGAAACCTACTCCAGCTTCTCCCCATTCAAACTGCAGGCAACCTCCTTCCGAGATTTGCCGACATGCATAACCTTAGTTTTTCCCACACTTATCTTCATACCGTACTCCTCACATGCGGCATTCAGGCAGTCTATCCAATCCTGTAAATCGCTAGGATTATCTACCAGCAGAATCAAGTCATCCGCATACACTGAGGAAAATATGCACAAGCGACGTAGGAATTGTGCTTATAATATACGCCGCCGACGTATTGTCTGCGCGGTGAATGTATTATCAATATTATTTAACTATTGTATGCCATACGTTACAAAAGTGTAATTAGCTCACATAATACGTGCACGGTGGATAAAATACGTCGGCGGCGTGTATAATACGCACAATTCCTACGTCGCTTGTAGATATTTTCCCCAGTGTGGGTCAGTATTTTCATTATTACCTCACCCACCTCAACCTTTCCCTGTAAGTAGGCCGGCTTAATAATTAGACAAGAACCAAGCCGAACTCTCTCATTTTCACCTCGAAGGACTCGCTAATTTCGCCCTTTATTCTTAACGCGGCCCTGCTCCCTGAGTATATGCTCTAAATGGCACTCAGTAAACCCTCACAAAGAACCCTGAACAGCTTCTGCCTTGGTACCCGGTCGAATGCCTTCTCCAAGTCGATGAAGCATACGTATAAGTCCATGTTCTTTTCGTAAAGCTTTCCAAAAGTCTGCCTGAGGCAGAAAATCTGATCTTGACACCCCCTCGAAGGCCTGAAACCACACTGAATCTCACCCAGTACACCTTTTACCATGTTCCTAACCCGGTCCACAAGTACACTCGCCTACACGTTAACAACCACACTCAAGAGCGAAAAACCCCTGGTATTTACTGCAAACCTTGACATTCTTAAAAATCGATGCAATAACACCGAAGCTCCAGTCAGCAGGTACGGTAGGAGACTTCATTACTAAATTAAAAATCCTACAAAGCCATTGGATCCCACCTGATATCTAATAAATTCTGTCCTGATTTCATCCACACTTGCGGATTTTCCTGCCTTCAATCTGCTGAGTTTGCAGGAAACCTCCTCCAATGTAATTTCCTCCTCCACCTCCAAACAAGGGCCCGCCCAAAGTTTAAAAAAAATTGATTGTTGGTGGTACAAAAATACAATTCAACAGAATGTCACGTTTTCCTGTTTCGTATGTGCGGAAAGAGAAAGTGTATTATGGTTTACTAACATCGTTACTACTTCCGTCATTCCTATTACTTATGCGATCGGATTTTTTCTCCTCCGAACTGGAACATGGCTCTTCAGTTTCTAAACAACTTTGCAGGTCCTTCAAAATAGCATCCAGAGATTCCGCAACTTTTGCAACGTCGGCCAATTTGTTTGTTATCGATTCACATGCAATGAAATTGCCAGATGTCGGTGTTACGCTACCAGAATCGGATTCAGCCATTCTATAAATTGTTAGAACAAACACTGGGTCATGGTACAAATAAATCTAACTCTGTGATGTTTTTATGATATTGTGGCCTCTAAAAATGATAAATAACTCAATTCGTATAACACAGTTCGATGATCTAATGCAAATTTTCAGCCGATGGTACGTTTAGCCGGATGATGAATTCAGTTTCCCAAACCAAACAAAACACAAATAGAACTTAGAAAATAGGCAAATTAAAGATCGGCAATTTGCCAATTCGAACGATATTTCTCTGTTTAAAATATTGTAATTCACAACACTGTGATCAGAGCATACGAAATAATTTTAATTATTTTCTTTTCTTTTTTTTCAAACAATTATTTACTTTAGGATTATGTTCGAATGTTATGTGTAGGCTCATCAGCTCTCTGTTTACACGAATTTACTTAATCGATTTCAGGAGTGATTGACTGATGTATTTAATGGAAGCCTGACAAATGGACGAAAGTTTTTACTTCGAGGAAGGAACTTAACACAAAAGAAAATCGTTTCTTTTTATTTTTTTTCTTTATAATAATAATACGAGATGTAAGTGACAAAGCGCGACGATGAACTGGAGATGATATTTTTTCGAAAATTTATTTTTTGATAATTTTGTGTTTGTGGTTTATTTTTGTGTTGATCTTCTTTTGAGACGCCACACATTTCTTTTTTACATAACTGAGGGGTTTTGTTTTTCCTCTGCTCTTATTTACATTCGACACAATGTATGATGCGATAATGGGATATTTTTGGAGATGATTCAACAGATGCGAGTCAATACTTAAGATGAAAGTTGAATAATGGATTGTGTGTGTTGGGCACAAAAAAGAGAAACAACAAAAATTGGTTTTCGCTAGAGTACAGTGCATTCAGGTGTCGCCACTAATCATCACTTCCACGGACTCCAAGTCCTCTGTTGTGAGGAAAGGATAAGATAAAGTCGGTAGGAACACTAGCTAGTTATTCCTTAATAATTCCTTATAATCGGCCTGTTGTGCATTCCCACAACTCTGCAGTAACCAAGTCCAGGAAGGTAGCCTAGCTTCAAAATATGATGCTTGGCTTTGAATCTAGTGACCAGTACTTAACGGTGCAATACTTTTCAATTTGACATCAGGCTGCCATCTATGTGCCCTTGCACAACGAAAAAGAAGGCAGCCTGGTGTGAAAAATTGGTGCATATCACTTTTATGGTATGACAAATGCTTAACAACTCACTAAATTTCAATTTGACACCAGGCTGCCATCTACATTTAAACGAAGATAGCTCAAGAACGCAGCCTGGTGCCAAGATGAAAATTTGTGTGTTGTGAAGCATGCCGTCATAGTGATTTGCTTCAACTTTTGACACCAGGCTGCGTCCTTTTGTGCCGTCGAACCATAACAAAGTAAGCAGCCTGGTGTCTAATTAACAATTTATTTTCACATAAAGTACCAGCTATTGGCTCAAGCATTTACTAACATACTTTTTGTGACCCGGCTGCCCGGTCGAAATAACACTCTTCCACTTGTTGCTACTTTCTGAAGGCTGCGTACTTCCGATTCAAGATTCAGTAGTTTCAGCACTTGAGGAAGGATCAATCTAGTGTATGAAAGGACTATGATTGCTGGATGTTTCGGAGATTTTCAGAAAATTTGTAACAAAGTACGCTATGAAACGGAACCAAGATAGACCAGGGTCGATCTTGGTGAGTCGTTTCTGGATTCGCTGTAAATGATCCAAAGTGCTCTCTTAACGATCGTTTGGAGAAAGATAGTAATTTCTTGGTTTGTTTTTCGTTTATTCGAATGTATTCTTTGGCGTGTCTTGCATAGTTTAGGGATTCCCAGTGGGAAAAGGAGGCGTTGGTCTTCCAGCGTAGATGCAAACACAGGTACTTTTGCTACTTGATGTTGCGTGGAGAGATGTTTGTGTTAAATCCCTGCACCATGAGCTAAGTCTGTACTCCCGCAAGGATTTGCTGGTTCACTGGCTGTCTGTACAAATGAAGATTTGTTGGCACTCTAGCGAGTCCTTCACATGAACGTCGCTAAAGGATTTTGAAAACAGAATGCGGCGGATGTGGAGAATAATAAAAAAATTGTAAAAATCCCAATCGCATGCGCCGGAAACGGGAATTTATATAAGACGGCAGTTTTTCATTTTCAAGTCTAACAAACAGTTGAATAACAAACGCACACAAACGAAAATGAGACAATAATTCATAAGTTGTTGCTCTTCAAATAACATTTGAATTTCCACAACGGAGCACGTGATACTTTTCATCGAGTGAAATTCGGTAATCAAAATAACGTTGAAAGAAATCGGTCCCATCTTACCCATCAGGTTTATCGGCATCTAACAGGAATGGTTCTTTCAAACGGGTTTTTAGCAAACGTCCCAAGCGAACCATTCTACCCACTTCTACTAGCAACCGTTCTCGACATGCCAAATATTTTTTTAGGCGTCCTCTACGTCTGTCGTCGTCATCAATGTCTGATACATGAGACACTGTCACTTTCAAGTCATTCAATTTGATGCAGTGTTCCTCAATGCTACGATGGAATACTGCGGATACGCGTAGTCTAGTCATTTGTTCCTGGCTGATTTTCTGTAAATTGTTCCACAGATCGTTGAAATTTTTTACCAATTTTCGATTGGAGTCGGTGGATAGTTTACAAGATTGTCGTAAAGCGAATGCAGCATCCAAAAGTTGACAGCCATAATTGAAAGAGTTCTAGAAAATAGAAAAATATTGAAAATATGTCCACATCGAAGGAGACGTGCCGTATTAGCGAATTATAAGAAATTTTTAAAAATTTTGATTCAGAAGTTCAATTTTCAGTAATTTCGGATTAAAGATTTATTAAGCAGCGATAGCTACTTTATGTTTTCACTCTTCCTGTCCGCTCGTCCGTCTGTAACGAAACACATACGACGTCACAAATGTGACTAAACAAAAATTACGTCACACATACGACGTGACAAATACGACTTCAGAAAAATGACGTCACAAAAATAGCGTCACAAATACGATGTCACAAAAATGACGTCTCGAATACGATGTCATCAAAATGATGTCGGAAAAATGACGTCGCAGAAATGACGTCTCAAATATGACGTCACAAAAATAACGTCTCAATTATGACGTCACAAGAATGACATCTCAAATATGACGTCTTAAAAATGCTGTCACAAAAATCCAGTCATAAAAATAATGTCGCAAAAATGACGTTACAAATACGAAGTCACAAATATGCCGTCACAAATATGACTCCACAAAAATAACGACACAAATACGACGTCACAAAAATGACGTCTCAAATACGATGTCATAAAAATTCAGTCACAAGAATGATGTCGCAAAAATGACGTCACAAAAATGATGTCGCAAAAATGACGTTACAAATATGAAGTCACAAATATATCGTCACAAAAACGATCTCGAAAGAATAACGTCGCACATATGACGTCACAAAAATTGCGTCACAAACATGACGTAACGAATATGACGCCATAAATATAACCAAAAATTATGACGTCATAGATATTGTTTCATTTAATTCGTCAAATATGCACTATCACTACTTTTCATGTCAATGGCTTGTTATTGTCATACCTTTGCAGTGTCTTGAAATGACTGCAGTTCTTCCTTCTGTAATTGAATTTCGTAAACATTGCAACCAACATGAATATGCGTTCTGATCATGACTTTGTAGAGGTCGTTTATCCAATTAAACGCAACTGTTGCATCCTTTTCATATGAATGGATGTGAGTCACTTGCTCTAGAGTCAATTTTTGCAACTCTACACTGTCAATGAAAATATTTCGACGAGCAATTGTTGCGTCAAGTATGTCCCGTATCGTCGATATATCGTCGGTGTAGTCGACACCGATGTCGCGTCCGAGAGCGTCTTTGACTGGCATCGACAAAATGTCACTCAACTTTTCGCCTTCTTTTTCGAGTTCCTTTTCAATGTTATCTAAAAAACGACTTCATGAGTGACAATGAAAACAAAAACGAATATTCTGTTACGTACCAAGCGCCACTTGATTTTCCTTAAGTTTGTTCAAATTGACTTCAGCCGCCTCAAAATCATCGATTTTATTACCCATGACCAATGACTCGAACACAGCACTCGTCTTGTCGAAATATTCGGCAACCATTCGATAAAACCGTTGCGAAGATATTAAAATATTGCGTCGTCGTTCCAAACGTGTTGCAAAGCTGCGACACACAAAGTCCATAAAATCTTTCTGTGACATGATATCCTTGTGAGCAAACGAGTCAACCAACAACGGCAATCTGTCAATTTTGTGCAATAGTTCGGCATAAAATCCATACGTTTCGGAGCATTGCATCTCAAGCATTTCATGATCACGTCGAAGTGCATCGCAAGTCTGAACATCGCATCCAATTTTACGTTGGTCGCTGAGTAATTGCTCAGCAACACCTAAGATCCAGTTGGTTACGAATGAGATACCTTCCTCCAACGTTGCTAAGTCCTTCGCATCGTCGATACTTCGTTCTAGTTCAGACCAAGCGATGGTTATCGTTGTCTGCTTTTTTTCGAGGTCATTCAGCAACACTTTGATTGATTCTCTAGAGTCGATTACGTCTTGAGACACACAATAGTCTTTACTTATTGAATCGGTCAGCTCAGACACCAGCTTATTTCCTGCCAAAATTTCAGAAAAAAAATTAAAACTTCCCATACGCAACAATTTGATATAAACAGCTGCTTCTTCTGACTATTTTCCGTGGAATGTCTAGATTATGATGTTACTCATTTGTTAAGATATGGATAGCGATTTCCTGCGTAAAACAAAGTGTGTTCCGATTTTTAATTCTAGGCTAAAGTTTACATTTTCCAGATGAGCTTTGATGTCTCAATGCGATTTCGAAGATTTCTCATTGAGTTCACATTTCACAATAAAATATATGCAAGAGCGGGCCCTTGCGCATCAGAATAGATGTGACAAACAGAAGAGATGTGTAAAATCCTCTCCAAATATCCAAGAAACCCCCAAAATTTCCTTTGGAAGAGTCCTCTTATCAGAAACTTCCAAACCATGAGCTAAACACCCGCAACACCCAACTCTCACTACCATACGAAATCGTTGGTCTTTGCGTTTAGCCTGACAACAGACATTTCCTCAAATTGCATGGGTTCTTCAGAAAAGAAATGTGGAACGTATTTATGATGTCAATTGAGATGTCGAACGCAAAACAAACACAATAAATAACTCAACACACCATACCGATGAAGAACTAATCAGAATACAATAACTGCATTAATTACACACATCGTGTAATTCTTTGCATATTTCAACCATGTTCCCACTTACCATTATCAATTACAGATCTTATTGCTTTCTGCACATCATCGTTCATTTTAGTGCAATATTTCATTGCCTGATCGGTTTCGTTAGCTCGAATAGACTTATTGTCGAGTAAAACAACATGCAGATTTTCTAGGTCATTGATTGCTTTATCGAAGCATTTCTTGAATTCTTCAATGCGCTGGCGTTCACATGAAAAGAAAGTGAGATAATTTTAGTTAATTAATTTTTACAAGCAATTTTTTTACTTTTAACAATAAAAATGAAAATGTTGTTTGTTATTAGCAGACATAATGAATCAAACTTATTTACTGCAACGAACGTGTTTTTTACAGCGCAAAGTGTGGAATTGGTATCTTCCGTTACAACTTATGCAAGTGTAGGGTGAAGAGGTTTAGAAATTTGTTTTAGTTTAATTGTAGATTTGGACTCTGGTAACCTTCCTGTAAGCGTGGTTGCGTGTGTCATTCATTAACTGTACGTTCAGATAGCGATAATCGTTTCATTATGTCATTATTTCACAAGGTTTGATGATTTACAGTTACCGGAAAAAAACTTTTCGTCAAAAATACTTATAGGGTTGAAGAAAAACCCACCGCAGATTCGGAGGATGGATGGAGATTCCCTTACATGAAACACAATCAAGCATAGTGTAACAAGCATTGAATGGCGCGAAAATAGTACAACGTTATTTCGTTTTTTTGGAAAAATTTAAGTTTCATGGTCAAAACTGGGGAAACGTTGGGGTGGGATATGATGAAGGGAGACCAGCTCTCAAACAATAACCACAAGTTCTTTTAAGAGTTTACATTAAGTAAATTAAGCGCTTTAAAGAAAAATGTTATCAGTTTTTGTGTACTAGGAAGTGCTGTGGGAAGGGTAACGGAACAAATATTGCCTTTTGAACAATATCGAATACAATTGACTAAGGATGTAAATACTAATTTAGCTTACACTGAAGTATTAGTTGTAGTTGTTGTTAGTAACTATCAACTTGTTAACTATCAACTTGATAGTCAACTATCAAGTTGACAGTCAACTATCATGTTGATAGCTAACTATCAAGTTGATAGCCAATTATCAAGTTGATAGCCAACTATCAAGTTGATAGCCAACTATCAAGTTGATAGCCAACTATCAAGTTGATAGCCAATTATCAGGTTGATAGCCAACTATCAAGTTGATAGCCAACTATCAAGTTGATAGTTACAACAACTAATACTTTAGTTGGTTATTTTTTGGCTCGCTCCGCTCGCATTCTCCGCTCGCAGTTTTTCAGTGGGTAAATGCACCAGTTATCGGCCTTGTAGTAGTCTCCGGCCAGACCATAGTTTCACTAGTGACTGGCCACATTTCGCAATAAAATATAGCCAGTTACTGGTGCTGGTCGGAGACTACTACATGGCCGATAACTGGTGCATTTACCCTACTGTTAGTATAAAAATATTGAGCCTAAAAATGCAACTACATTAGTTGTCAAAATTCAGACATAACTAGTCTCTTCTTCCCTCTTCAGATGGGTGCGTCTGAATGTTGACAGCTAATGTAACTTAGATATTTGTTGCATTTTTCTCGGCATTTTTAGTGAAACACACCAATAAGATTTCATCATCTGACGCTAATCGTTAAATCAACCAATCGCTTAGCTTTCGTTTTAACAGTTCTAAATCAGAAACCTTTCTTGCTGGAGTTTTCACATTATCACCGAAATCTGATATTTATAGTCTACATTAATTTTCATGAAAGTTTTTGTGAAAGAGAAAAATAGCGACTTGCTGGGAGAACATTTGCAAGATTTCCGACCTTATGGGTAAAACTATGATTTTATAAAACGACCATTTGTTTTGTATAAAATATACGCCTTTTTCTCATAAAAATACACTCTTTTCTTTTCAAACCTGCGCCCTTTCCAGGAGAATCTCCCTCAGAGAAAAAGGTTTGCTTTAGGCACCGGAGGAATAGACAATCTTATATGCATTACTTGCAACGACGGTCGCAACCAGAACGGGTCAACGAAACAAATGTTTTTATTTCATTCTGAGCCAAAATGTCAAAATTACATACCTACTGTTAGTGAGACTAGCGCTAGTTAAGTTTATTTATTAGTCAACCGAACCTTGTTATTTGCACATTCAAAAATTATACATACACATTCAATGAACGTAACCGAATATTACGATTAAACTTTGTCACATTAAATTCAAATGGTTAAAAAGGTAATTCTAAAAACATTCCCCATCCATACACAGTAACATTTTGAATGTTTCTTACAGTTTTTGTTTCGATTCATTAAATTCAATGAACCTTTTTTCAGTGAACCACTCCTTTCACCAAAGCGCATATATTACAAACGAAATATGAACCTCCAAATAATAAAAATATTGAAGTGTCCCAGAAAGCAACATTTCATTTCGATCTTGGGTGCTCTCGATTACACTTTTTTCTCGTTTATGCAAAAATAGAAATAGATAAGGGGCTATGTGTAACGTAATTGAAATGGCACAATTAAAGCGAAATATGCCCGTTGTCCCGAAATAGCGAAGTATACTTCTGTAGATAAAATGAGGGGAAGCTGAAATGCAAAAATTTATACATAATAGAGAGTTTGGGCAAAGCCATTTAAAGCCAAATTGATAACATAACTATTTGTTATGAGTAAACATTATAAAATACAAGTTGACATTATAAGTTCATAACCCAGATCAGTATTGTTACTGATCAGTTCCAAAACTGATCCGCATCAGAACTGATCAGATTCGAAACTGATTTTGATTAGTACTTTTGAAACTAATCAGTACTGATCCGTATCAGTTTTAAAACTGATCACTACTTATCCGAATCAGTTTTAAAACTGATCAGTACTCATACTGATCAGTTTTGAAACCGATCAGTATTAATCAACGTCAGTTTCGAAAGTGATCAGTACTGATTCGGATCAGTTTCGAAACTGATCAGTATTGATTCGGATCAGTTTCGAAACTGATCTAGGCTATAAACTTATAGTTTAACTGGGCGGAGTTAAGCTCCAGCACCTAAGCCTCTATTGGGCCTGTTGTGCTATAAACTTATAACTTGTAACGTAAACTTGTAACTTTTAACGTGAAGATATAAATTTTTACTTATATGTATATGTTATAAATTTGGCTATAAATCGCTTTGCCCAAACTCTCTAATATGAAATTTGTGAAGACTTTTGTTCTGACACTCTACACCCCTTCCCCCTTCCTCCGATTCGGTTCTCATAAAAATTCTCGAATGAAAGTTACATGTAAGTGAAAAACTGTTTAACGGGTCGCTGACTTAACATGTAAAGCATGCATTTGTAGGTATACGTACGTTTAATTTTCATGCATAATATTAAAAACAAACATAACAAGAAATTTAACTCACAATACGATTGCACAGCCATTGTTCATGATTATATGCCAATGTTCCACCTAATTCTTCTGGAAGTTCAGATATTTCAAAATATTTGAACAAGCGACTTTTTGGTATTGTAATTGGCTGGAAAAAAATAAAATTTATGTGAAATGTTGAACGATAGTTGAATAAATCGTACCTCTCCCTTTTTTTGAGATTTGGCACAATTTTCCACGTGTTGTTTGTCCCAAAATGCTTCTGGTCGAACGACAATAACATTCGATAAATTTTCACCGATCAACGCCGTTACATGTCGTATGACTAATCGTGCCATACGCCATGAACATTTTTGACCATCGATAACGACAACAAGTCCTCCATTTAGACTTTCATTGCTACGTGAATAAAACTTCGTTAAAACAACAACAAAACCTGAACAAACTTCAATTGTCTCATACCTCAATATGGATAATAAAAACTTGATTGACAAATCTAAATTTTGTTTTGTCCACGGTTGCAATTCGTTGGGAACGGGTATTAGCATTAGAAGTCGTTCATCTCGATCACGACCGCCTGGCAGATAAGCCGATTGACTTTGTAATGCATTTAAAACGTCTGCCTCCATTTGTTTCGGTTATCTTGTTAACTATCAACGACGTATAGTGTTGATTTTGTTTATTTCTTTTTTATGGTTTTCTTTATATCCGCATTTAATTTCATTTTCTGAATTGAGAACCCAATGAACCTGAAATTTTATTTGTCTTATGATCGAGTATGGAGTATTCAACATTTTTTTATTTTAATGATGACGAGTGTGTTGTGGGCGTATTTATACAATAGATAATTACAATGTTATGCTTCAGAGATTTCGTTTCTCTCATTAAATACTTAATAACGGAGGGAAGTATTTTATACTCAGCACAAGTATATACGCCTATTTTTTCGTTAAATCAAATCCAAGTAAAATTTCTGCGCTTTGAAGGCGAGCGTTTGCAAGTGAAAATTGTCTCAATTCGCAAACAAACGCGAGAATCGCTCTTGAATATGAACAAAGCTAGATAATGGCTATTTTCTTTAAGGTAAGGGCTACATAAATGCCATACGAACAAATGACTTCAAAAGTCGCTGGTCGTCTATCGGCCAGTAATCATCTTCGTTAAAACAAAATATTACGAGCTAACTATCAACTGTCAGATATAAACTCAGCACCGTATCTAGTGGGTTGCGCGCCCCTAGAAAAGTGGTCTAGATACGGTCCCGTATAAACGCCAAAAAAACTCAGAAAAAGGGACTAATACTTTTGGATCTAGGGCGGACATAATCCGGATGATGACAAAATCCGTACTACAACAAAATCAGGACGGGCAATATCCGGATTATGTCAAAATAAGGTGGGATGAAATCAGGAAGGAATCAGGATAAACTCACAACTCGGGTCGGTTGTAGTAATTGAAAATGATGTTTTATGTACGAAAAGGTACAGTGCATATTGTTAATGGGCTCTGTCCCCTCGCCTGCGGCAGGCTATATTTCTTATAACATGATTTTGTCATAGTCCTTATTTCGTCCGTTCGGATTTTGTCATCATCCGGATTATGTCCGTTCTGATCTTGTGTACACCCGTATTTTGGCTTCCGGATTTTGTCCCATCGCCGTCAATACTTTAATCTTTAACGATGAGAGTTCCCCTAAGAACATACGTTGGTATGTACAATGTAGAAATTCACATTTTTGTTGCAAGTTTTCGATTGATTGATTGAAATTTTTTTTCGTACATCAATCAAGAAGTCAATTATCAGTTCCCGTTTGTTTTCGCGATGCATTTATTACGTTAACCGGTAACCATCGGAAATTATTGCATTAAATCTTCACAACAAATGAAGTAGAAATGATTCAGAAAAAAATAATAAAGGAAGATAATAAAGCATAAAAAAAGGAAAAAGCGTGTCATTGATGCTAACCCCATTTTCTTTTCGTATCGAACGATTGAGAAATTATGTAAGAAACTGCTCATGAATAAGTTATAAGTTAATTGTATTTCGTAGTAGAGCAGCAAAGCAAAGAAACTAGTTCCATAAATATATGTGCCATCTGCCCAGTTGTTTACAAAAAATTCAAGCGTAAATAGTGAATAGGGAATGTAATATCGGAAACTTCCAATATCAAATGTCGGTTCTGTCCAAGAAATACTGATATTAATATCGAAAAATTATTTAGATTTATCGGGATGCATCTGGTTATATTGTAATCCTGTGCTCCTTTTCCCCTCCATCATTTAAACTAATGAGCAATGATAACAGCAGCCCTTAAAGATTCCAGCAAGAACATTAATCGCTATTTACGAGCTTTTAGACGAACATTTTTGATCCTCTTACTTACTTACTCTGAACTAAAGTAGCACAAAAGTATTAGTTAGCATGTTCGTACACACCTCAGTCGCTATCTTTAGAAGGAAATCAGAGACTGAAATCTAGAACTTAGTCGCGGTCAAACAAAGATGTAAAAGTCATAAGTGACTGGGGTGGAGAATTAAATGATTTATCTATAAACGAGGTCACAAATAAATTCTACGTTATTCTGTCGCCACTACTTGACCAAGTACCTTAATCAAAGGGTGCCACAAGAGACTTTCCTTGCTGGTATACCTTTTCATCCCTTTTTCGTCGGACTAGGCTCATTTCGACTTATTATGAATTACTTTAACGTTTACAACTGATTTCGACAAGTTTCTGACGAAAATATGGAAAATATATTTTTTTGAGGTTATGTATGGGGAGAAATCAAACCTGTCACTTTGTCTAACAACTTTACGACTATTGATCTGCGGCCTACATGTACAAATATTTTTCCCGACATTTTTGAACATTCCTTAATCACGTTTTAAGAATTCTTACGTTTAAATTGTGAATATTTCACGAGATATAGATTTTCGAACATGAATATAACGGATTAGCCTACTGTAAACATAACGCCTGTATTTAAGCTAGGTAAAAAATCAGATGTATGTAATTACAGACCGATTAGTATTTATCAGCAATATCCAAGGTATTTGAGATGATAGTTTTCAACAGAATATTTGATCACGAGAGAAACCACATCTCTGTGTCTCAGCATGGCTTTTTCCCTGGTAAATCGACCCAAACGAGCATTGTAAATTCAAAGGAATCACCCCAACATCAGGTATTCCGCAAGGATCTATATTAGGCCCACTCCTCCTTTTGATTTTCATCAATGACCTACCGGATATATTCACCAGTGAAAGCTCTTTGTTTGCAGATAATAACAAATTATTCCGTAAAATAGACTCTGTTGCTGATTGTGAAGAGTTACAAGCTGATATATTGAAATTCTCGACTTGGTGTGTAGAAAACAAATTAAACCCAAACTCTGACAAATGTTTTATCCTTTTCACATATAAAATCAATGAAACTGAAATCCTTAGAGTAACATCAAAAACCGACATTTTACTTACAGAAGCCAGATTTGAACATTCAACTCAACTCCCCAGTGCATCGTATCCAATATCACCACGGCATGTACTACAGATCAATTAACATACTTATCCATTGTTTAAACATTTAGTAAAGAAGCACTATCCGTTTTAAGGAATAGTTTGCAGTCAAATCCAGAATATTAACTTTACAAATAATTATATCGAATTGAATTAAGTCACTTTTTGAATAAGTCGCTTATTATTATCGCGTAATTCCATTGTGTGGGCGTGCTTGTTTAGGAAGCAGTGTCCAGTGAGAATGTTTGTCATTCTACGAATGTTTTTCCTACTGAGTGACCCCAGATAACACAGATCACACTTTTTAATGTGGTTTCTCACTGAATGTACATTAAATGTGCAAAATCCAATGTTGTTGAGAATATGCACATAAAATGTACAAAAAATGTGCCTGTAAAGTGGTACATATTTCGATGGAAATTATTGTACTAGCTCACAAGTACATTTTTCGCACATTTTATGTGCTTGATAAGGTGTACACTATTCCTCTATCACATTTAATGTACCAAAAATGTGGTTGTAATGTAGTACATTTTTCGATGAAAATAAAAAGCACATTTTGTGCTATTAAAACACGAGATTATTGCACTAGATCACAAGTACATTTTTTGCACATTTTATGTGCGTGATAAGGTGTACACTATTCCTATCACATTTAATGTACCAAAAATGTGCTTTTGATGTACTTTCTATAATTTAACACTTTATACAAATTTAACACACCAACGCATAAGTATCCGGTGGCATAATTGGTAAAGCAGTCGACTCATAATCCCGAGCGTATTGGGTTCAAGCCCCGCAAATTAAAGAAATTTTTCTAAAAAAAAATGAGAGCTTGGCATAAAAAAATGTAGATGGAGGACGTAGCGATCATCAGAATAAGAAAAACCGAAATAGAAAAGTCGGAAGACAAAATTAAATTTTCCTTTCTTTTCTTGTATAACATTAGATGTACATTAAATGTGCTAATAATTTACACTAAAATGTTCATTAAACGCACATTCAATGTGTATTCAAGGTGTTTTAAATGTACATTAGATGCACATACATGTACCACACTTCAGTGTACATTTAATGTACATTAAATGGGTTCACATTTAATGTACTTTAAATGGGTTCACATTTAATGTACATTTGATTTACATTAAATGCACTTCTCGTTCCAAAGAAAAGATGTAACGGTAAGGGCGTTCTTTAATATACATTAAATCTCCTGGAACTGGAGCACATTAAATGGGATCAGCACATTTTCCGATGGCACTATATGTACATTTCGTAAGGTCAATTGTTATCTGGGGATATGAAGTATTTGAAATTTTTTGGGTTAATTCTAATAAAATTTTAAGCTAACTGTCTGTAATGCGCTCTGGCTGTCTGAGTAGATAGTTTCATTTTGGATATTTTTTGAAATACATTCTCTGCTGCAGCTTAGTATATACCGAATGTTTCCGATTGGAAAATCCTGACACAAGAACCTAAGGAGAAGGATTCCATATAGCTATTCCAAATTAAGATTCTTTAACTCTGCATCATTTATGCTTGTTGAAAGCATTTTTCCAAAAAAATGTGCACTTTTTTCTAACGTCATCACTAATTTGTGGATACAACTTCAAAGCTCAAAATTAAATTAAATAAGAAACAAACGAAAAGACAATAAATTAATGAATTTGATTAAAATATTCTTTCTTAATAACATTTTCATTATGGGTCATTCAAACAGTGCGCACGCTTTTTTGGGGGGAAGCGAGAAAAGCGTGCGCTCCATACATTTCGAATTTTTTTTCATGTATATAAGGGGGAGGGGGATCTAAGACCGGTCCTTTTGAATGTGAAGTTTCTCTGTATTTATTGAATGGTTTGCTGAACTTTTAGACTGTTGCTTTTAACTGTTGCTATAACTTATTGGACATCATAATGCTGAGACTTCAAACTATTAACGACTTGCAGTCAAAAACATTGTTGGTAGGAAAATCGATGTTCGACTCCTACTAGTTTCGCTTTAAGTACATAGATGACACTAGGTTCGTCACACAGCATATAACTGGCACATTAAAACCACGCCGATAGTGAAAGGATCTCACAAAGGAAGAGAAACTAGTTAAAGTTCTGGTCTAACCCCTAACCTACCAAGGGGTTGCTATTATTATTATGTCCACATATTAGCGAACTATCCCGTTCCGTAGCTATAGAATCTAGAATTAACTGGTTTCTTTACATAAATTTTCATAACAATTGGAGAAAATATTATTGTAAATATTAAGATGTGGAAGAAAATTTTGGTGTCAACATAAACCAGCAGAAAAGGTGAATAACCGTTAATTTTGATGATGTATTTCGTTCGATAGATAGATAAAAATTCAATTCTATCTACTCAAAAAGGAAAAGATATTTTAGTATATGTCCAATGTAATCATCTAAAGAAATCTTCATTTTTTATGTTCTGTTGTTATGTAAATTACTAAAGCGATTATCATAATTTCTCATCGTATTGTTGCGTTTGAAAAACCAATGGGACAATTCGATTCAAAATCAACAAATTTAAAATTTACTTTTAACACTAACAGGTTGTTACCTTAAACTCAAGCAACACAAGTTTGTTTAGTTACAACAAACAATATAAACTATAAGATAAAAAACAATTTCAATCATAAAGCTGTTAATTATTTCTTAGACCCGTACGGAGCTTAAAATTTTGTGGTTTAGAAGTTTGTCGATTTGGGAAACGAGTAAAACGCGACTGAAGAATTCACTCTAGGTAGGGAAAAAATTTATTTAAATGCAACTCTGAGCTTAACTTTGAATGTTTGCTGTTGGTAGACGTTTTTCCATTGTTTCAAACAAGTCACTTAATTAAATTATTGCACAAAGTCTGGAAAAATAATGAATAACACCCAATGACATATTAAGTATAGATGGACAGTCTTTAAAACAAATTGAAGCAAAAATAAAATTGCAAATGTGTGGTGCTGATGGTTTTTGTATTTTTGGCATGTCCGTCATACGGAAAAAAAACTTCGAAAGTCTGTGAATTTCGCAAAAATAACAAATTAGCGACGGAATTAAGCAAAACAATCGGCGAGAATCTTCTATTTAATTTTTTCGTCAATTTGATTTTTTTTCGGCGAATTTCGATGAAAATCCTCGCTGATTTTCTCTAAGTTTTTTTTCCTTATGACGACAGAAATCAGAGTGAATTATGTATTGGTGTTCTACGTGCATACTATACACAAACAACGAACGTCAGCTTATGGTTACTTAAAACCAGTCTATATTATGTCATTGAGACCACCAGATATTTTAGATGATGACTGACACTGAAGTTTTAGTGCGGCAGAATTTCTTTCATCTCATCTCGAAAATTTCCCGCAGATGCACATAGTTTCTGTCCTTTGGACTTTGAAATGGGAGGATATTACCTCTTGACCTCGTCCTTGCTGTAGTTGCCACTCGACTCAGCTTTGATGTTTCAAACTTTGGGCATTCCAAATAGTACAACTCAAGACAACTGCCCAAGACAAATCCGTGCGACTCGTCATCTTAATTTAGCAAAATGTCGGATAGAATCTCAAAATTTCTCGGTTTGAAGCCGGGGTATATTTTTGTGACGTTCGTCTATTGATAGTTAGTTCGAAAGTTCTCGTTTTCCTTCGAGTTCAAAGTGAAGCGACGAACTACGAAACATTCACAAGAACCGGGAAATGATCCAAGAATCGAAAGAGTCTCGCTCTATTCGCCTTAGGGTGGACAGCGCCTAGCTTTGCCCTTTAGTAGCAACGAAGAACAGAAAGTAGATCATTTCGCAGATTTGTCTAAACGTGGTACGAGTCTGGCGTAACATTTTTTGATTTTAACTATAAATGGTTCTTAGATCGTAAACCTTTTTCCTGAATATATACCTGTCTTGGGATCGTGTTGTTGTTATTCTTGTTTTGAAATGATCTTTTTTCTACGTAAGATAGAACAGTAAAATAAATTTTTATTTAATCGACAAATACTTCTATATTTCTATAGATAACTCGATTAGCAAAAGGAAAGAAAGGTAGATGATAGAAATTACAAATTCTTAATTATAGAGATGGTAAAGCGTTTGTACTGTGCGATGCCTATGCAAAAATATTTATTTCTTAAGTGCATGGGCCGCAGACTGGATTCCTTATTTTTGCGTGCTCAATATACAGTTAGAGAGTTGGACGAAGATGATCGATTATATGGGTTTGCGTAAGTAGAACTGTTGCGTGTTCTTCCCATACGTTTTTTTTGTTGTTATGTAAAACGTATGTAAAGATTTTGTATTCCTAGTCATTTACAACTCTTAAGAAAATATTATTTTTGAGTCTTAAATACTCGAAACCTCTACATGCGTATAGGGTTCTTAAGTGAGAACGGGATAGGGAATGTAAGGGTCAAAAGTGTTACTGAAGGCAAAAACCGGTATCCAATCAAACCGGAATCATGATATTGGATTTTTTAACACTGAATCTTGATACACAAAATTATTAAAAATGTGTAATAAAGAGTAGATTGTTAATGCATCCATTCGAACTTTCGAGACTTTACTTTAATGTGAATACTCCAAGGTATATGTCGACATTAACAGAATTATTAAAGTAGAGACCAAAGTAGCACAACGTAGCGCAATTTTTAAATCACAAAATTGTTTTTATTTCGATTTTACAACTAGAACAGACCTCGGCAAATTGTTGCTTTCACTAAAGCAAACATTTCCTATGCACACCAACTGCCGTATTGAGGTACCTTTGAAAATTGTTATGAAGACAGACGCGGTAATCGATAGTATTATTAAATATTTACAGAAACCACAATGGCTTCATTTGTGCAAATTGAAAGAAACAATGGCTTCACTACTACTTTGTGAAGTAAAGGTTCTCTTGAAATTGTTTCTCTTTTGACACTTTTAAAGGTTGCACTTTCAAGATCACTAAATAAGAAATATTTGAGACCTCGGGGAAGTTCGTACAGAGTACAAAATGTAATGGTTTCGTCTGCTATGTCATTCGATACCATTATTTTATGAAAAAAGTTTCGTCTAGTCCTCACGCGTTTTGTGCTATCTACAAAATACGAGGGGGAAACAGCTCCGGAAAGTTGTGGACCGCCGTACAAAAAAATCACAAATCCTCCGGAAAATTGCAGTCATCCGGAAAATCACAAAATCACCCGGAAAATCATAAAATCACGAAAATTAACAAAAAATCACTGCACAAAAGTTCTGGAAAGTCGTCCAAAATCATGGAAAGTCACAGAAAATCACAAAAAGTCGTAAAAAGACACAAAAGTCATCGAAAATCAGGAAAAATCACAAAAAATCAAAAGATACAAATCACAGAAAAGACACGGAAAATCACGAAAGATCACAGAAAATCACGAAAGGTCACAGAAAATCAAGAAAAAATTATGAAATCATGAAAATTTAGTGGTGTCCGGAAAAGTCCGGATCTAATCAAAAAATCACAAGAGTAAAAAAAATTAGGAAAAATCACAGAAAATCAAAGTCGTGGCCCTACGTTTTTGGGAGTAGTTTCCCATTCAACAAAATATGATGGGTTCGGTCGAAATAAATTGTTGTTAGTCATAAAATATTTTGTACTATCTACAAAATATGACGGGGTCGACTGTAAATTTATTTCACTTGTCGTATTTTTTAGATAGTACAAAATACCTTATGATTAGCCAAAATTTATTTCAGCTGAGCCCATCGTATTTTTTAGATAGTACAAAATACGTGAGGACTACACGAAACTTTTTTCAGATGAATGCATTTGTTTCATAAAATAATGGTATCGAATAACATGGCAGACGATAACAATATATTTTGTACTCTATATAAGAATTGTTACTTTAGCATCGAAATGATAACTGATTTTCTTGAGGAAATTTTCTCTCTTCTAGGGAAGTAGCTACAAAAATCGCTAACATAATTTGCTCGAACAAATTTGCTAATTTTAGTCGAATTTTTCCAAAATTCAGAGTTGAGATGAGGAAATTCATATTTCATAAGAAGATTTAAGTTTTTTCCTTAAAGTTCAGAATTCTTTCTACAAAGATACTTTCAATCCTAAAGTCACTTTCGTGAGTAAACTAACTTCTTAGCCATGTGGAGTAGGTGGTAATGACGAAAAAGAATACTTCATTCCAAATTGTATGAAGTCAAGCGTGCGTAGAGGAAGGGTCGAAATCGAGAACAATTCCGGCGTCGCGTCGAGGACGAAAATCATATGAACAATTGACTTTTCATGGTTTTGATGATAATCCATTTTACTTTTCCCTCCTAGGGTTTATATAGGCCACATTCAGTTGTTACGTTATTGAACTGTACTGTACAATAGCTAGTGGAGAACACGACTCAATGTAAGTAGTAGTAGACACATAACAGCATTTTCCATGCAGGGAGTCGATAGAAAGTTACTCTACGAAGAAAACTTTTCGCACCAAAGACTTTTTGTTATCAGAGAGGAGAAAATATGGAATTCCAACAAAAGCGAAAGTTTGCAGCCAGAACAAATGGGGCGGGGCCGAAATTCTTCGACGTTAAGCTTTCTGTGTGAAAAACCGTTTTTGTTACACTGATCAAAATTTAAGAACTTTATAAACTTTGTACTTCTGCAATGGTTTTTAAAACTGCGAAAACCTGGTCAGAAGTACAAAGATTATAAAGTTCTTATTTAAATTTTGGTCAGTGTAACGAAAAAAAACCCTTAATTCATTATAACTTTTTTGCAATTCACCGACAAAAACTCGCTTTTTCTTGCGTCATTTCGGTGACAACTAGTGAATTGCAAAAAACGTTGTTTGATACACGTTACGTATGCTGGTAGTTTAACACACACAATGTGTTGCCGAACTCGCTTTCGGTTCGTATCGGCAATCTCACATCTAGTGCGTTAAACTACCTTTATACGTAACTTGCATCAAAAATTACTATTTCGTAACAGTTTAACAATACAAAATTTCAACAACTCACCATAATATTCCTGACTACACTAAACATACCTGGGGCAAAAAGTACGTTTTTCTACCTACGAACGTATAAAGAGAGTAAAGTTTTATTGCCCGTTGTGAAGTTCGCAGCCAAAGACTACCGTAAAACCACCTAACTTTGACCATGTACCGCTTATGTGAAGACTATAATATCTAAGTCATACCCAGTTATACAAAAATTATGATGTGTTTGATTAACATTACTTTAATCATTATTAGTATTTGCTGTAAATCGATTTTACCTTCCCGTACATCTACGAAAACGGAAAACAACACGTCTATAGATACAGGAGAAAATCGCTTTCTTTGTCCGAATGTGTCGAATCGCTCTCATTTTATTGGTTTATTGTTTATAGTTATCAAAGTTGATGCGCTTCGTTTTGAATTGATTATAATAGTGACACTCAGGTGACAATACAAAGTACCGATGCTACAAAATCCGGACGATCATCTGGAACATGACGCCTCAGAATTTTGCATCTTCCGGATTTTGACGCCTCCGGATTTTGTTGATTTCGTATATTGTGCCTCCGGATTTGGAAGGTGAGCCAGTTTTGCTTTAGTTTTTCCGACAAAATTCGAGCTAAGTTGTCAAAGTTAGGGAAATAACGTCTTGTCGAATTTCGGTCACATATGTAGCTCCACATCTAAAAAATGAACTTTTTTAGTTAGTCCAATGTGTAGTTTCTACTTTCTATTATATCGCCCCAAAGTTTGGCTTCGAATCAACGGCATAAGTGGCTTTAGTGGTTTAGAGAGAATAAAAAATTCCACGACAAACGCAAAGCTTAAAACTAGGGACTAGAAAATTGGAACGAAAAGAAAATCAAATGTGAAAACAACAGTTCCATTATTATGGAAGTCACTTTCCTCTTTTGGTGTTTTAATTGTTGTTTTTATTGAAAACGAAAAATAAAAAATCATAGTTTAACGGATATTAATTTCCCTCTTTCCGTCATTTTTGCACAAATTATAACTTATACTTCAAAGCATAAAAAGCGACAAGCAGCACCTAAAATTGGTAGTTTTTGTTTAGTGTTAAGGTTGGGTGCACTTAGCGAATTGTTAAAAAACCACAATAATTAACATTTGCAGCTGTCGCACAGATAAAATCGCATTATCAAATTGCAAAGGGCAATGAAACTTTTACATTCCCATCATCCAACCACATTATTGATATGTCGCACTGGCAATTAAGGTTTCACAAAAAGGTTGTCTTTGAATTGCTGAAGAATTCGATAACATCAACCTCGCCATCAACCACTAAAATATCTTCAGTTTCGAAAAAAAAGGGAAAAAGTTGACCGCGTATGGAGAAACCCGATTTCAACTTAATTAAAAAAAAACACTCGATAAATGATTCCCGTAATGAGAACAGGTTCATCACAACTTACATCACAAAAAGGCACCTTTCAAGTTATTTAAATTGAAAATTCCTTGCCATTCTAAGTTCACCAATTCACAGCTAACGAATTCTTATTCAAGAATACACAACGAACCGCACTTCATGATACCTGAACGAGAAATGTTGCGGGCAAATTCATGCACCACTTCTTTCTTGTTTGGTATGTTGTCGTCGACTGAATTGAGTGTGAATAACTTTGTGTGTCTTTCCATCGTAAGGTCTTACCATCGTTCCTCACCCATATGTATTATGCATGGACAACTTTATTCTTGTGGCTTATAGAAGTAATTTCAATATTTTATTTTACTTTCGATACCGGTTTTTTTTTGGTATTCGTATGTGAGATAGATCGAGTGAGTCGTACTCTACCATAGCTTTCGGTCACCTGTTTCTCTTGCATATATCCATGTTGCACTCGACTTTACCATTTTACCACAGTGTTATCTGAATGTATGCTTTTTTGAGCAAAAAAAATCATGTGTTTGAGCGTATACCAACAATTTAAACTTTATTTACCATTGATGAGAATTTCCCTCACACACGATGATTTTGTCTGTTTTGTGACAAACGGTATTTTGGCACCATTCTTCATCGTCTCTTTTTTGTTTTAGAAAACCAAAAGAAAAATGATTATTGATCTTTGACTTTGCAATACTTCGAATTCTGCTGTTTGGGGTCATGCGTATTGCCTTTACGATTGCTCAATAAAAATTATTTAGAAACGGGTAGGCGTCAGGTTCCTACAACGTAGACTGTTCATAATAAATCATAATTTAATTAGCAGCAGAGGTCTCATTCCTTTTATGAGAAGTGAAATACACCGAATACTTTTTGCACGCGCAGTATTACGAAAACGCCGTATTTTACACGAAACCATCGAATTTCAAGTCTCAATATTTTACGTTCCTTGCAATATCAGCCCCAAGATCCTTCCATTTTTAACGACTTACTGTCAATTGTTTCCAATTCGATCTCGCCCTTCTTTCGATCCACTTTCGTTCAATGAAGCAGAATAGAGATCCAGGGCATCGTCGCACGGACTCGTACTTCTTCATTAGCAAGACGAATAATTCTTCTACGCTTACAGGGCTCACTTATGGAGTTGAAACATTAACACTGACAAAATCATGCAAGGATAAACTGAGAGTTACGCAGAGAGAGATGGAAAGGAGTATGCCTGGAAAGTCTTCTATGAAGCGAACAAAGTGCTAAAATGGAATTTTGCGAGATTCACCGATGAGCGTTGGATCAGAAATTGGAGCCCATCGATGACACGATCCGTGTGGACAGATCATCGGAACGAATAGATTAGATTGATCTGACACACAGAACTTTTGCCTCTTCTCCTATTCATCACGTAAATTTTATCCCGATTCCAACCATGAACCATCAGTGGTCCAGCTAATGAAGTCAGAGGATCCAACAACGCGACCAACCGTTAGAAAACAAATCAACGTAACTTCAAGTTATCCCTTCCTATGCCGTTGGGAGTTGGGAGTTGGGAGTTGGGAGAGTAGTTGGTTTACAAAAGTGTTATAACTGTCAACTGAGTATAACAGTTTGTTGATACCGAATGCAAAAGAAGCGGATGGTGAAGTCACCTCTCTCTTTTCAGAACCGTACGGAAAACCAAGTTCTTCAATTTTGACCCGGGAGTGGGGGGAGCATCGATGATGGTCCCTAGGTGACTAATCAGCAATAAAAAAAATGTCAGTCCGTCTGCCACTGCGATAACTTGAGTAAAACTTGACCGAATTCCCAAAACTTTTTTTAAAGTAATGGTGTAATTCGTTGAAAGGTAATTGAAAAATCGTTTTTAGGATTGAATCTGGGCACTGACAGCCCGCCGAGCTAGGGCCATTTAAGTGGTTTTTGGTCTTTTGTACAGAAATCGAGTAAATCTTTGTGATTTTCATATTTATTTATTGTTTGAAAGATCTGGGCATGCCTGACAATTTATGGAAGAAATTTTTTTTGATTTTGAGCTGTTGGACTCAGTCAGTCAACGTGTTTTTTCTACATAATTCAGGTAAATCTCAACCGATTTTCAAAATCTCTTTTTTTATCTGAAAGATAATCAAAAAATTTGTGACGAGATTGAAGCTACGGTCTAAAAAGTGATCATAAGCGTGGTTTTTGAAGGTTGGTGGAACTTTTTAACTTATATCTCTGCGAAATTAGAACGGAAATCGCTCTTCAAGGTTTTGAATGAAAGATGTGGACATCAGAAACTCACGAAAATTAAATTAGCAAAAATATGTTGAGTGGTTCGGGCTGTACTGTCCTTAGTATGGGCCAAACTCATGCTACGCGACTCTACACAATTTTTGGTGTTTTTTCGTGAATATTCCTTTAATGATAAGGTTTTGTTGCGAAGATAACAGGGGCGAACTTTTATGTCAATGGAAGTATGGGTCAGAGTCCTCTCCTAAGTGCTCTTGGTCTTTTCCAAATTCTGGGCTTATTTTTAAGGTTTGGAGAGGTTTTTAGCGCCGTTGCTTCGCACGGGTTTTTCAGTATTGCCCTTTCGGCCATTTCCAGTCCAATTTAATGATGTGGACGTAATTACATACGTATACGTAAGAGTTAAGGCAATATTTACATAGATACGTTCGAGCCTTTTTGTAACATTTTTTCTGTTTGTCACATCTATTCTGATGCGTACGGATTCCTTGCATATGTTTTTCGTTGTGTTAAATCTAAATTTTTCGTTTTCCTCACACAGAAGTGGAAATTGTTTCTGGTGATTTTCGAAAGTTCTACAAGGATTTTTTGATATTTTCGATGGTTTGTTAAATTTTCAAATACGCAACCACTGACACAAATAAGTGAAATGCGTGAGCCCTGGTTCTTTGCACAGGTCTCTACGCTTAATCGATCCACTTGAGCGAATTGTGCTACCTAAGCTGAAACTGAATATTTCAGGTAAATAAAACCTCGTCACAAATTGTAATATCATCCGACGGACGGTGCATGTTATTTTATTTCCGATTCAATTTTTTATAGCTATTTATTGCTTCAAATGCGGGATGTTGAAGAGAGTTTTTACTGGATATGCTGGTTCAATAAAAAGTGGGAGCAATATCATATGTGAAGTAGAGTGTACAATCGGTCAGGTAAAATGAGAACAATAAAAAAAGAGTTTCAAGATTTCTCTTAAAAGAATTAAGAAGTCAATAATAAGGTCAATTATTGTACTCAAAATTTGTTCGTGTAATTGGAGATTTCGTTCAAATTCATAATTTATCAAATTATTTGATCGCTTGAAGTGTTTCCACAACAATAGCCAATAATTTATTTATTCTGTTGCTCAATCGATCTGTTTTCAAAAGGTTGATAGAAATCATATACTTGATGTGGTGTGGCACATGTGTCGATAGAAATCAATTAAGGTTTTGGGTATTTTTGGTCGATTGATTGATCTTCAAAACCATAAGAGAAAGTAAAAAACTGCATCTTAGAAATAAAAATTCAAATATTTAAATTCATGACATAAACGTAAGCAAACGTTACGTTGGAATGACCATTGATTGATCATTTGCATAATCGCATGATAAATCCACGTGTGGTACGCTAGTAAATCTTCTACTAAATTTCTTTCATTTTAATTGAAATGCGATGCTCGTCTGCGGATAATGAAAAGATTTATTGGGTACGAAATACCTAACAACGAGAGTGAATTTTAATAATTAAGGGGAATTTCGACGTTAGTTTCTACATTTCCTTATGAAGGGAATGAGGATGGCAATCAATGGATCTGAAGTGCAAACTGTGCATGTGCAAACTTTGTTTCCACCGGATATGAAAAACATAAGCAAAGATCCGTACGTATCAGAATAGATGTGCCAAACATAACAGGTAACGTATTTTATAGAAATGAGCAATCAATCCAATGTTTTTACTTCAAGCATAGGTTATACTATGGGAGTCCCAGAAAGGTGACAGGACTACTGTACATGGTTGTACTAGCGTCGCGTCTCTACTATCCAGAAATGCTCGTTAGCAGCGAAAAATGTTGCTAATCGCTAGTTCATTCGCTAATATGGTACAGGAAGAGAATCATAAGATTGTGCAACGCTTCGTTTTAACTTTTTCAATCGAAAAATCGGTTTTACTTGGGAAAAATACAAGCAAATACGTGAAAAGAGCGATAAAAGAGAAATTAAAAAGGTGCTCAAGCTTATGATTCCCTTCCTGTAGAGTATTTTAGTTATTTTATGTGCAAAAAAATAAAAATTAGTTGAATGTCACTATTATTTGATCATGGAAGTCCAGTGGGCTTATTGCTTTTGTTACAATTCGTAGCATTTCAGTCACCATGGCCTGAACTGAATTTCGTTGCATTTTTTGTGCGTTGCAAATTTCGAAAAAGGTCAGAAAACGCGGTGAAAATAAAGGTGTTATATTAGGAGGTTGCGCAGATTAGGGGAAACTCGCCTTATATGTATCCGAACATGGAATATTTATAAGACACTCCACATCTCTTCACTTTTGTCGATGAAATCACCAAGTGAAAATCTTAAGACATTTTCAAGTTGCTACGGGATTAAAGCCCGCAAACTTATTTTAAATCGGCATATGTTTAACTGATCACCAAGAAATTCATTTTTGATCACCAGAAATTTCAATTTTGATCACCTTTTGATCACTATTTTAGGGCCGGGGTGTGTCCGACCGTTTCGTAAAAGGAGGAATGTATCTTTAGAGCGGCTAACTCAGCGTAGGTGTTACTAATTTTGCCCCTTATTGGACCCGTACGAAGTACAAAGGTCCTATACGTTTACTACAAACAATTTTATTGTAACATGGGGTAGATCGAGGTGGGAGGTGGGGGGATGCATCTATTATCGTCTAGAGATGACGAATCAGTAATAAAAAAAATGTCCGTCTGTCCGTCTCCACTTTTTTTTCCAAACGGCTCAACCGATCAGCCTAAACTTTTTTTCCCTGAAAGGTAAATGCCTCCCATAATTCAAGTTCGAAGATGAGCAAAATCGACCAAGTGGTTCCGGTGATATGTTCGAGGAAGTGACCAAAAACATGGTTTTTCGAGGGTCGGTGAAGCTTTTTTGCAAATATCTCAGCAAGTATAGCACGGAAATTCCTCATTTTGGTGTCAAATGAAAGCATTTGATATCACAAAACTGGGAAAAAAATTTTGTGGGAATAGGTACAGGGGTCTGGGCACTGGGACCAATGGAATGGCCGAAATTGAGATTCTTGGCCATATACCAAAACAGTTTTTCGTCTATATTTCCTTAACTATGCAATATGGAGATTTACTGTCAAAGCCAAAGTTGTAGAGAATTAAATTTAAGCGAACACGTGCTTCAGGGTTTTGGGGAAATACGGCCCAATCCTGGTATATGGCCACTTCCATAATTGGGCAGGATGACCCAGATCTGCAGAACTATGAGAGTTAGAAAGTTGGTTCCAAAGGCGAAGTTGAAGAGAATTATATTTAAGCGAACACGTGTTTCAGGGTTTTGGGGAAATATGGCCCAATCCTGGTATATGGCAATTTCCATAATTGGGCAGGATGACCCGGATCTCCAGAACTGTGAGAGTTAGAAAGTTAGTTCCAAAGGCAAAGTTGTAGAAAATTAAATTTAAGCGAACACGTGTTTCAGGGTTTTGGGGAAATATGGCCCA
>CM055404.1:7718841-7780967 GCA_029228625.1 Pseudolycoriella hygida
TGAGAGGTAGAAAGTTGCTTCCAAGGACAAAGTTGTAGACAATACAATTTTAGATAACACGTGTTTCTGGGTTTTAGGGAAAAACGACTTAGTCCTTGGATATAAGCTTTTCTAGATTTGAATGGTCTGAGACGTACTTCGGTAGGCCCTTGGATAATTTCTATGGATCTTTGAAATTCTTACAGTTATAAAAGAACAGAAAACGTTGGATTGTTTGCTTATTTGTATATTTAGGTACGTTCGAGTCAATTTGCCACATCTATTCTGTTTGTCACATCTATTCTGTTTGTCACATCTATTCTGTTTGTCACATCTATTCTGTTTGTCACATCTATTCTGATACGTACGGGTCTTTGGTTATGTTTAAGTTTTATTTTGTATTGGTGATCAAAATTGTATTTTCAGGTGATCAAAAATTATTTTTGGGTGATCGATTATAATACTACCCTTTTAAATCATTGATACAACTCAAACACAGTTACTAACCGTTGGAATTACTTTTTCATTGACATGATGCTTTAGACGTTACCACATCTAGAACAGTTGCGTTATGGAGGACATGAGAAGAGATCAACATTTCGGAATATCGTGGTAATCTTCAGTCAACTTGATATGTTGATGGGCAGGTGAAAGACGAAGCATTGAAACTTCCATGTGTCTCGGTTACAGCTAACACAGGGGTTTGTGAATCATAACGAGAATGATAATTTTGATGCATATGTTGGGAAAGTCACGTCTAGAAAAATTATTTCTCACACCAAAGCTTTTTTTCGCATTGTCATTGATGGGCGTCAACATATCAAGTTGGATGAATTGACTGATTATTAGTACGAAAACAAATAACATTTTCCTTGGATTGAAAGCATTTTTATAAACAAAACAAAAAATTGACAAGACAGTTAATCGTCAATTTGGATGTGAAATTTAAAGAAGAAAATACAAAGGTCAGAATGACGCTCTGGTGAACTATTAGTTAAAAAAACAACAATTATAGAACCACCGCTTTCGAGTCTCTTTTGAAAAACAGTCGTTACACTTTCGTGGTTTTTCTTCAGCTGGTCGTTTTGATCTATTTATTTACACAGAGCAAACGACCAGCTGAAGCCGAAACGAGAAAGTGTAACGATTATTTTGGATCTGTCTACTACTGCTTATCATTACGACATCTTCTTTCGTGATCTCGCAAGCTACGATTTGCTGCACTTCTGACAAGAAAACGGTCTCTCTCCTAAAACTCGCAAGTTCAGTCTTTTCAAGAACGTGTACTCTAAATTTCTCACCTGTGTGCCTTCTTTCATGATCTACTAAATTAGGTTGTACATAAACGAGGCGCCACATTCTTTCCACACAAACGACCTCTCTCCTAAAACTCGGAAGTTCAGTGTTTTCTAGAACATATTCTCTGAATTTCTCACCAGTGTGCCTAATTTTATGATCAACCAAATGATGTTTGAGTCTGCTTCAAATGTCAAGTAGTTCCGAAGAAGTGGAGGTCGGACATAGATTTTCGAGAGTGGATGAAGATTTCGCAAAAAATTTCAGTGTCAAATTAAAGCATTTGATCTCAGAAAACTGAGAAATATTTTTTGTGGAAATGGGGTCAGTGGTCTGGGCACAGGGACCAATGGAATAGACGAAATTGAGTTTGTTGGCCATTTACGAAAGCAGATGGTTATTCGTCTATATTTGCTTAACTATGCAATATGAAGATTTACTGTCAAAACCAAAGTTGTAGAGAATAAAATTTTAGGGAACACGTGTTGGACCTCAAAGCCAAAATGGAAATTTATTAGGAAAGTTTAAATGTTTAGTTCTTTTTGGGCCCGATAACGGCGCAGCTCTTCCAGTGCACTAAATATTTTTACAAGCATCAATGAGTGAAAAGAACAAGTTGCTAAATTAAATCTTTACTTTAATTTTAATAAAATGTTGAACATCGTATACGTTGTATTCAAAATCTGTAAATAAAACTTGTTCAAATGAAACTTGTATACCATTTCAAAGGCACCCACCACTGTAAATGTTTCCAAATTAAGAGGATACAGTTTGCTGATTAACATGCGCTGTGGCCGTTTCAAAACTTCCGCCAAAACGATGACACACATTTTACACGCTTTCGATTGACCAATCCAATCTGATTCGAATAAACAGTACAACAATCGTGCGCTTGACAATTCAATTTCATTTCCGAAGTACATGAGCATAAATATGTCGAAAAAGTTGTAAAACACGGATGCAAAATATGTCACGGACAGGACCAAATTCTCCTCCGTCTACAATGGCACAAACATTTTAAAATGAAGGTAAGATGCAGTTGCTGTTTAACGTTGTATATTTGTCCGTGTTCAGCTCGTATTCAGCTATGAAAGCATGGACGACGTCACTTGATAAAAGGGCGTAGATGTTAATTCAGTTATGAAAAAACATAGGTGTCACTACTTGAGGTTCAGGGACAAGACACGGTCATACATATTCTTCACTGAGCTAAAAGGTAATGTGACAACCGATATGATTCACTTGAAATGATACCTAAAAGTCAAGTCTAGGACTTCAATAAAGACAACGAAAGATAAATTGAGAACGTCGAACCTCAATCATTGAAATCGACCTTTACGCAAGTCGTTATGATTTTATGGAGAAAAGAGAAAAGGTAAGAATTTAAAAATGACATTTTTTCCACTATTTCTTAATGATTTACAAGTGATTCATAAGTGAAGAAGAGCTATATTTTCACGAATTTACTCCTAAACATCACTCAGTATTTTCTTGAAATATTCTTTCACCAGCATCTGTTTTGATATTTCTGGATGAAAAGTAGGTTTCGTGGTAGCAACTAGACCCGTGCGCTGCCTCTTCAGCCGTTGCCAATTAAAGAAAATGTCGCTCCACCGCTAAGCATTCGATGTTCCCGTCGGGACTTGAACTTCCGGTACGGTTTGGCTTAACAGGTTGTCCTGCTGTATTCTTATTTTGTAAAAACGATTCATACGAGACTTGCAACATAAAGACCCCACAGCGAGTGTCTGTAAAGTTTAATGATGTCGACTATGACCGCTTACCATTTTTGACCGGCGAATATTCGTAAATTGCATTGACAGAAAAAAGAAAATGCTCTCAGCATTTTCAACGATTTTCTATAATTTTTCGAAGATTTTCTTTACTCATTTTCCCAAATTTTTTAAAAGTTCCTATGTTTTTTGAGGATTTCCTATAAATTCTAAAGATTTTATTTATTTATTTATTTATTTATTTATTTATTTATTTATTTTATTAAAGATTAAATTTTTTGAGAATCTTTTCGAGTTTTTTTTTCGGTTTAAAAATATTTGTTTAGTCTACCCGCTTCTTGAACAGGTCTAGTCCAACAAATGACTTTATCAAAATAAAGTTTTAGATCTTCAAGTGATGGAAAACATTTTTTAAAGTTTTTTGGCATCTCGCCCCTTTGCATGTAAAGTTGTATGTGCACTTGTTTTGAACGAGCGAAGCGAGACTTTATGCAATAACTTATGAAACGCGAACTTTTGAATGAACTTTTTATTACCCAAATGTGTGACAAAAAGTTACTTTTTATCACTAGTGACAAAAAGTAACTCTTTATCGCCCAAATGAGCGATAAAAGTCACTAGTAATAAAAAGTAAAACCTCTCTAACGTCACCGAAACGATGCATGAAAAAGTTCACTTTTCACAACGGCGTTACATAAAACGGTTTTTAAGCACTAGTGCGTTAATAGCCATTTACATAACTAGGGATAAAAAGTTGAAAAGTCAAGTTTTCGTGTGAATTTTGTTGATCCGAGGCGAAGCCGAGGTCAACAGTCACACGAAAACGTGACTTTTCATTTTTATCTCGAGTTTTGTAATGAGTTTTAAAAACTTTTTGCAATTTAACCAATTCTCTTGTTTTCCCTAGTTGTGAAATAAGCCATTTTCGACCCTAGGAAAATAAAAAGTATGTAAAATAGTTTTGTCGCACCAGTGCGTTAAAAAAGTTTTGTCGCACAAGTGCGAAAAGTGATCTCATGCGACACCGAAATGACGCACGAAAAAGCGAGTTTTTTGTCAGTGAACTGCAAAAAAAATATTCCAACATGAATTCTTACAAATGCGAACGTGTAAACCGAACAGCAAATTATGATACTGCTGCTAGTGATTTGAAACATGAAAACATGGTTGAAAAACGAACCAAAGTGAGTGACAGTCCTAAAATATCGTAGATTTCAATACTCTATTTGTCGCATTAGTAAAAACAATTACTTTCTGAACTCCTGGAAGTTTTTCATGAACACTATGAACTCTCTTGCAGAAATAACTTTTTCTTTTCGGCTACTGAAATGTTTGCGCTCTCAATCGCACTATTATTACCAATGCTTCGAAACTGAATTCCCAGTATTTCGAATTTGATGGAACAGTTAAACAGGATGTACCAAATGATTACGGTGGTTGACAATAAGGCAACAGTTAACATGTGATTCAGTGTTATAAAGACATAAGCTACGCAGTAGAAAAACCAATTATTTCTCCAGTTTACAGGAAAACCTATCGTTAAAGGCAATTGTTTTTCATTTGTAAATATTGGCAGTCGAAAACAGAAGAAAGGAACAGTTCCACTTGCGGCTAAGCCCAAGAAAATTGTCACAAAATTCACGAAAATCCGAATTTTGTTATTCAGACGAACTAGCTCGACTTTATCGAAAATTGAATGAGAACAAATGTCGTTTAGAAATGTAGAGATTTTCGTCTGTTGCCGAAGAAAATAAAACAGTTTTGTGTTAATTACTGAATAAGCCATAAAGCAAGCAATTTGGAACATAAACTCATTATCGTTACACATAAATAATCCGGTGAACACTGCAAGCACAAAACTAAAGTGCAAAGCAAAATAGAAAGCTTTAGCGAAAACCCCATAGTAATTTTGTTCGCTTTGCCACAATTTGAAAGAATAATATATGGCGATTATTTGTTTGATTCTGCTGTGAACTTCAATTGTGTACATGTTTTTAAGAAATGGTTCTCTATCAACACACGATTTACAACTACGTTTGGTTGTAATTCGTAGGTCTTTTTTCACGTATAGAAATTGGTCATCAAATTATACTGAAAGTCCAATCGATTTTGTAATCATGATAATCATGTAAGGAATTATAAGTCTTTAAAGCCATGGTCATCGCAGAATACACTCCGGAAAAACACTGCCGTCCATTTAGTGCGGTGACTATAGTTCGATTCTCACCTGTTCTTTGCTTTGGACACAGAAATGTGCAGGTACATAAGGACTCTATGTTAAATTGTCTGGTTCACAAGATGTCTACTGCAAAATGTCTACCCGTTTTTTTTTTTTCCTGCCTTCTCCCCCCTGTGTCCTTCCACTGAAATCGCGACGCAACACCCTACCTGAACTCCGTTCAAAGCCTTCACAATCACCGTTTTAACCTTCGTCCAAGCCCTTGTACGAAAACCAGTCCGAGCCCCTCTCCGGAATCGACTGAAAATTCCTAAAACTCCCACAGTTTTTGAAAAGAGTAGATGGTGGACCATAAATTCCTGAAAACCAACCCTGAAGCACCTTCAAAATTCTGAAAAAGAGAACTGAAAGAATGTTAAAAGAAAACCCATACGTGGGTATTGCAGCGTAAACCACATCGTAGGTGTGTAGGTTAACTACTCATTTGCTTGGATATTTTCGTGTACAGAGCAAACAAACATAGTTGAAAAATTGAGGAAGCCAAGTTGCTCAAAGAATTTGAAAACTTATTTAGAAGGAAGGTGCCGACCGGCAGGAGCTACGATATGAGTGACACGGACAGACGACGGACGGAAATATGAGTATATAAGAAGAATGGACCAGGGTTTCAGACGAAACCAAACAACTCAAATCGAGAAGACGTCGAGGTACATCTCAGCACTCATGCATTCAATTACACTGAAAGAGTGTTGAAGAGTTAACAATGCTGCAATGTTAATCTACTCGCATCGTTCATCGCAGCTACGTTCACAATACCTTTCGATGTTTCCCTGAAAATGTAAGGAAACTACAAATCTGCCGACAAAATTTATGAGCTCTCGTTTAATACCTTGTTAAGTTATTATGTTCTCTGTGTCTTAAATAGAGCTTTAAATATTAAACCACACGTCATAAAATGGTACATTCCTCGGTAGCCGCTGTGGTAATTCTTCCAAATGCATAAACACTTGTTTTGGAAATGTTGGATGCGTAATGTTGATAACTGTCATGTTCTGACACTATAAACACAAAAAAAATAATCGTCGAATGGTGTCATCTATGAAATTCGATAGAATTGAATAAACGCGCAAATTTTTAAAATTGAACAAAGGTCACAGGAACGGTAAAATTTTTTTCTGCTGTTTTCCATCATCAATTTCATCCTAGGACCCGATTGTGTCTACCCGGCGAATTAAACACTTTTTCTCCATAACGTCTAAGAATGTGCATAGAATCGTCAAGCCCGATGAAATGAACTTTTCCATTAAACTCAATTAGAGGAGTGCGCTGATCGAAAAATGTCGGAGGCGACTAGCCGACTAACGTGGTGGCGGCGCGCCGATGAGAATTTTTTCGGCGGACCGGCTTAGCCTAGTTTGTTTTTCAATCATCAACTCATCATACTCATTTATTTACCGAATGAAAAATGTTTTCTGGACCCGTACGAAGTGTTCTCGAGGGGCTCATTTTTTTTGGTACAGGCTGATCAAAGTTTTGGAATTAAAAAGAAATTTGTGGAATTATTGGAATTTTCGGAATTTCTGAACTCCGGAATTTCGATGAAATTTTTGGAATTTTTGAAATTTCTTGAATTTTCGGAACTTCTGAACTTCGGAAACTTTGTGGAAATTTTGGAATTTCGATTGAATTTTTGGATCTTTGATGGAATTTTTGGAATTTCTTGTGGAATTTTTCGAATTTTATTATGGAATTGGAAACACTTTTTATAAAACACTTCGTTGTAACATGAGGTGGATCGAGGCGGAAGTTAGAGTGGAAAGAATTGTCCGTTTATCAGGTGGTCAGTTTATCTTTTTCCACTTTTTTTAGACAGCTGCACCGATTCAGTCAAGGTGCATGCATCCTATGATTTAAGTTAAAGAATGAGTACAATCACTAGCCAGCTTCCATATAATTAATCCGCAAAAAATTGTCTATGTTTGTAGACCACACACATTTTTTTCCTAAATTCTCCCGATTCGTTTTGCATCCTCTAAAATTCGTAGAAGTTTCTCATAAGACCACGTTGGTTAGAGAGGGTTGGATATATCTTTTTTTCATTCTGACCAACGTGGTCTTATGAGAAACTTCTGCGAATTTTCGAGGGTGCAAAATGGAACGGGAAAATTTAGGAAAAAAATGTGTGTGGTCTACAAACATAGACAATTTTTTGTGGATTAATTATATGGAAGGAAAAAAGGCTGGCTAACAATCACCCAAGTAATTCCGGTGTCCGAAAACGTGGATTGTCGAGAGTCTCTCTCTGTTACAAATATCACGACAAGTACACAGTAAGGTTACATTTACATTACATTTGTCAAAAGATCAGGCGGTACAACACAGATATTGTTAATTTCAACGGAATTTCGCACAAAATGAATAACACATAAAAATCTCTTTCAGAGGAGGTGTGGCGTAAGTCTTTACGTCTGCTTACAAAAGCTCTGAAATCAGACAAGGGCGACTCATTAAGCGTCTAAGGTAAAACGATTTTCTTTCAGTTACAAAAGTTCTGAAAAAATCGGAGGATGGTGCCGCATTCAGCTTTGAATGCAAAAAAAAAAAAAAATTAAAGCGAAGATACGTTGTGTAAAAAATTTCATCACAAATGCCTGTCATTTGGGACGCAATTTTTTAAAAACACAAATAACTTCACAATTCGTTTATTTCATCGCACCGACAAAAACATTCGGCGGCTCGCGGCGGCTACTAAGATTTTTTTAATCGGCGGCAGCGCTCAGCTGTGAGCTTCCAGCCAGCGGCGCATGCTGAACTCGGCGGCACACGCCTCTACCATCAATTTGATTGAAATGGAAGAGCGATATGAATCAAGATCCAGAACCAAGAAAAAGCTCATTAATGATGCCAAGAATGTCGAATGGCACAGGTGCTGTTTTCCATCGGTACTTCTATGGTCAATGCTCAAGTTCATCGGAGCTATTAGGTTTGTGAATCTTATTCCGAAACCTAAATATTCACAACAGCTAAATTCTGTCGCACGGTAAGATAGAGAGGAATATGCTATGATTCATTTGTGTAATCGCTTTTCTGCTCATGTTTTCGCCTTTGATGGCAATCCAAAATTATCCTTTTCCTTTTCGTATGCTCTATTCGTATTCATAATGGCTAGACCGTGATTAAAAGGCATTTGATCATCAAAGGGTTCCCGATTTTTTATGCCTACCCTAGATATCAAATTACGTCCATTGCACACCTTCTTAAGTCTATTTTACCTGCGCAAAACTCATTTCCTCTCATATTTTCTCTCACTGATGTCTGGAAAAACTTAACCCTTTCAAACATAATGTTTTTCTCGTATTGCAAAAAAAAAAACAAAAAGTTGAATCGCAAACAGAAACTCATTTTCAATTGCTGTAACAATTTTCTTTGAAATTTACATGAAAAATGCGGTCTGCTTCTCTCTCAATTTATTTTCGAAGATTCTCTTCAAAGCCGGCAGAAATATTAATAGATTTTACACATACGAAGGAGATTCGTACTGTTAGAACGTCGCGATGCCAGTATGACCGCGAATATGCAATAGAACAGTTTCGATATTGCGCGAGACGAGCGTCAACGTCGTCAGACGCTTTAAAATCCGAAAGAAAAGTATTTTTTTTTTCTTTTCAAAATTTTCTTTTTTTTTATGTGAAAATCGGTTGGTGTAATGGGAAATAATTCTACGAAACTAACCAGCAATAATCGTCCAAAGAAAAATGTACACTGGAAATCGGCAGGTAGTTAATGGGATGTCATTGACGATGAACAATTATGTAAATGTTGCAATCGGGGGAATCGTGCAGAGTGTCTGTTTCCAAGATAATTATTTTTTTACAGTTAGTATACGTACTAACATACCCAATGAACATTTCCGTGTGCGTACTGGTTTTAGTTTTTTATTTCACAAATTCGACCTAGAGTTGGATAAATACAGCACTTTTGCTGGTGTATTTATAGAACATGTGTTTTTTATTTTTATTTGAAGAAAATTCGTGTACATTTGTGTTCATCCGTCTAAGAATTCGAAATTTTTGTTATATTATTGTTTAGCTCTAGGCTATTGTGAATTGAATTGTCCCAAAATATTGCCCTGACGACGGCCAATTCGACCAAGTCATTGTCGCATAATAAATAAACACAAATTCTTTAACTCTTTTCTGGCAAACACCAATGAGCATAGGGCACGGCTTTAGTAGTACTCGTGTGGCATACTGATCAATACGTCAGTTCGTCAACGATTTGATTTTGTGCCAATAACTGAACACATCAATTGAATTCAGATCACAGCGTCTGTTTCGTTTCGAATTAAAAGCTTTTTGCATCTTGTTTAAATGTTTACGTGTCTCGCACCAGTTATTTCACTCAGATTCCTGCAGGTTTTTCAAATTTCAACTCTATTTGCGTCGTTTCTATCTCACGGATACGTTTTCGTTTTCATTTCACTGTAATCGTCAATTACCTGTTCAGTTCATACTTAAACAAAGAAAAACATGAGCAAAGACCCGTACGTATCAGAATAGATGTTGCAAAAAGGCCCTAACGTATGTAAGTAAAAGTGAAAAATAATTAAACGTTAGAACTATAAGAATTTAAAAGATCCACAAAAGTTATCCAAGATAATGTCAAGGGCCTTCAGAAGTACGTCTTATGACATCTGAGACCATTGATTTCGTTGGCCGAAATGTCTCGCCTTCACCATGCACAAACCGAACCAACATAGTTTCTCCACAACATCCTGAAACTACTTTCTCTAAAATGTAGTTTTTACCAACTTTGCCTTTGGAAGCAACTTTCTAACTGCCATAGTTCTAGAGATATGAGTCATCCGTCCCAATTCTAGAAGTGGTCATATCCCGGGATAGTGCCATTTAAACCAAAAACCCTGACACACGTTTACTCTAAAATTTTATTCTCTGCAACTTTGCCTTTGACAGTAGATCTCCATATTGCGTAGTTAAGCAAATATAGACGAAAAACCTTCTGCTTTCGTATGTGGCCGAGAAACTCAATTTAGTCCCAGTACCCAGACTGACCCGATTTCCACAAAAGTTTTTCCCCCGTATTGTGAGAACACCAAAACGAACGAATTCCGTGCTATACTGTTGTCCGTGCTATACTTGTCGTCCGTGCTGTACTTGCTGAGATACTTGCGAAAAAGTTTCACCGACCCTCGAAAATCCACGTTTTTGAACACTTCTTCGACCATATCTCCGGAACCAATTGACCAATTTTGCTCATCTTTGAACTTGAATTGTAAGAGTAAGACACATGTACCTTTCAGGGGAAAAAATGCTTAGGGTGATCGCTGCATGTTTAGGGTGATCGCTGCAGCCGTTTAGAAAAAAATGACGGGACATACTAACGGACATTTTTTTTCGATGATTCGTCATCTCTAGATGATATTAAATGCACCCCATGTCGCAATACAATTGTTTGTACTTCGTACGGGTCCAACAAATGCATAAAAACTTTCTGATTTCCGATTTATTTACTTTTTCAGAAATTCCCTCTTCGCCAGGCAAACCTTACCTCGTTTCGAATATCGATGCTCCACCTGACGTACTAACACTTCGTTGGGACAAACCCCGAACCGACGGCGGCTCACCAATTTATGGATATCTAGTCGAACACAGACGAGCCGGATCCCCACATTGGGTCAGAGCAAACCCATCCTTGATACCATCCACCGAATTATCTCTCAGCGGATTAGAACCTGGCTGGCGTTATCAGTTCCGAGTAACTGCTGAAAATGCAGTTGGCGCATCTGAATCCAGCGAAGTCTCCGACGCTGTTACTGTAACACTACAACGAAATGCGGTTACTCCTCCACGTTTTGTCAATGAACTTCACGATACAGTAGCTGTGGAAAATGAAAAAGTGGAATTCCGCGTACAAGTGCAAGGAACGCCGCCTCCAGTTATCAATTGGTACAAAGACGGATTTGAAGTGTTTAGCAGCCGACGAACGAAAATTGTAAACGAAAACAACACGAGCGTATTGATCATACATCAGGCTGCATTGACCGACGAGGGTGAAATTAAATGTTCGGCAACGAATCGTGCAGGCCATGTCATCACGCGGGCACAACTAAAGCTTGAAGCTATTCCGAAAATTCGTTTACCGAGGCAATACGAAGAAGGATTGCTGATAGAAGCGGACGAAGTTGTTCGATTGAAAGTTGGAATAGCTGGACGACCGGCGCCAATGATTGTGTGGTGTCACAATGGCGAAATCGTTAAAACTGGAGGTCGTTACGAGATCGTGAGCAATGACAAACATTCATCACTCAAGATAACGGGCGCAAAGAGGTCGGATCGGGGGGAGTACAATTTGAGAGCAATAAACAAATTGGGTGAAGACAATGTCTCATTTCTAGTCACAGTTACAGATAAACCGAGTCCTCCGGGTAAGGTGATGCTATCCATGTCAATAGGGAGATCCGCATCGTTGCAATGGACAGCGCCGGAGGACGATGGTGGCTGTAAAATTGGTAACTATATTGTGGAATACTTTCGCGTTGGATGGAATGTCTGGCTAAAGGCAGCCACAACGCGTCAATTAAATGCAACGCTCAATGACCTAATCGAAGGTTCTGAATACAAATTTCGAGTAAAGGCCGAAAGTCCCTATGGAATGAGTGAACCAAGTGAAGAATCTGACGTTTTATTTGTTCCGGATCCAAAACGAGGGATTAACAAGCCGCTCCAATCAGCTACGGAAGTTTCAATTTCCGAACCTTCCCCAACACCCAGAAGACGGAATCCCAGTCCATCAGTTGGAGAACGCAAGCCCATCAAAGTCGACAAACAGGAACAAACGACAAAGAAGGTTATTTCATTTGATGTTCCTCCCTTGCCTGCGAAGGTGAAAATTAATACGCAAATCTATGACTCTGGAGCAATAGTTCGTGAAATGAACTATGGAACTTCAGTCGATGAAAAGAAAAACGAATTAGCCGATGAAATGAATCGAAGAGACGAAAATATTATGAAAGAAATGACATTCTCTGGACTGAACGAAACATACAATCCTCGTGGTAAATTGAAAGAGTCTGAGAAACCGGTTGCAGCCAAGGAGCCAAAGTTGAAGCAAAGTGAATACGAGAATTTCCGTGATGGGAAAAGTAATGGAAAGACGCTAAATATGCATTTGAGTGCACCGCAGGACAATCCAGATGAAGTGCACACTAGCAGCGAATTTATGTTGGTGTTATACGATGATGACAAGAGGAATAATCAAGAAAGTAAGTATTCGTCACGCAATTTCTTTTCAGCAATTAGAAAGAAATAAGAGCCTTGCACTATAAGAAATCTGTTAGTCGGTGGGCATCATGTACCCTGTTAGCTAAATTGTTTGCCCATGTGTCGTCATTTGTTATACAACAGCTGTGACGACGTCACGAATTTAATTGTGACGTCTACGACGATGCTCACTAGCTGTGACGTATCAGATGTTGCGCAATAGTTGTGAGGTCAAAGATGTCGCGTGCAAATTGTTACGTTAAAGATGTCGCGTGCAAATTGGGACGTCACAGATGTCACGCGGTAATTGCGACGTTTGAGATGTTATGCGGCAATTGTGACGTCACAGTTGTTATCGAAAAATTTGACGTCTATGGTTCGGAACAGGTGGCGTTTATCTGATCTGAATCTGAAAAAAGGAAAATCTGAATTTTCAGATCAGTTCAGATTACACACTTCCCACTTCATACCATACACTTCACACTTCATCCCACACACTTTCCACTTCATGCCACACACTTCTCACTTCATCCCACACACTTTCCACTTCATGCCACACACTTCTCACTTCATCCCATACACTTTCCACTTCATGCCACACACTTCTCACTTCATCCCACACCCTGGGGTACTCACTTCTGGGTCTTGAGTCTTAATGCGTCTTAATGTCTTGATACCTTTATTATAATTCCGAGCACAAAAAATTGTTTTAGTTCTATCTAGATACCATTCTAATGTCTGTTCAGTAGATCGAAAATTTTTCAGATTAATCTGAAACAAAACAGATCTGTCTGATCTGTTCCGAACCCTATAGTGACGCCGTCACAGTTGTTATCGAACAACTTTGACCGCACAGACCTCAATTGAAGTGTAGGTATAATCCACTGATCGGTGACACAATATTTGTTGAACTGAACTTTGACGCATTTTCAACTCACTAACTTTTTCTTACAGAACCATTGTCATTTGACCTCGAAATAGACGAAGCAATTTCACCACCACCACTTTCATTGTCTGCGCCGGAACTTGGAACATTAGGAACAGGGCCTCCAACACCACCTGTGCTTCGACGTTGTGTGAGTTCGACGGAATTGTTATACGAAAAGGCGATGGCAAGGTTCTATCAAGCGGTTGAATTCGAAGAATCGGAGAGCGCCAGAAAGCGTAGTGAAAGCGTAGAACCAGTTGCATTACGCACGAGATTAAGCAGTTTTGGTGACAGTGATAGAAATTCTGCGGATAGACATCAGTTGGAGCGTACAAATTCTTTCAAACGAAAGTCCACGGAAAAAGTGGGACTGGGAGCCCTTGATAAAACAATAACAAAAGTTGAAACATTTCCTGTCTTGACTGATGTTAAACCTTCTAACATCGATATTGACGATAAAGACAAAGAGGAAACGGAGGATGAACGTGATTTGAAGAAGGAAATAATGGAATCGCAGAGAAAATTACATTTTGTTCAAAATTTCGCAACCTCATCGAGTGTAGAATATGACGACGATTACACTGAGAGTACCGCATCGTCAGCGTCACTATCATCTATTGATTCTTTAGAGAAGTTTAAGTCGACACTTCTAGCAATGAACAAACCCGCTCCGAATGTTAAGCCAAACGTGGACAATGAACTCAACACTTACCACCCAATGATGGAACCACAATCCGAATCTTCGAGAAAAGTAATTGAAAATCCGTTACAAACTGTTTACGATTTACGTTTGAGACGAGAAGAGTATTCCACCGACGCAGATGTATCGCAATCGGTTGATGATGAAGAGCTTTCAGACAGAGCAGAGACTGTTGTTAAAAATTACATAAAACCGAAACCAGAACCGCGAGCCCTTTCACCATATCGAATACCCGAACCAGACCAATCGACAATTGTTTTAACAAAGCCGTTGCCTGCTCCTAGCGCCGATTTCGTTCCAAAACCGATTTTAAAGACTTCGTCTACAGAAAGCGATTTGAAGGAGAAACCAGTACCGAAGGCAAGGGAAAAGAAGAAGGACCGAAAAGGAATTATGCAATTGTTTGGCAGCAAAAAGACGGCGTCTACTGGAAACTTAAACACGTCGCAAGAGAAATTAAAGGTGGAAGTAGCTGAACCGAAAACGGAAAAGATGTCAGCGGCAGCTCTTGCCAAGAAGAAGAGCATGGAACAAAGGCAGAGTTCCATTGAAGAAAATAAGGTTGCAGTTGACCATTACAGCGATATTGTCAAAGAAATGAGCGTAATGAAAAAACCAAAGGTTCCATTGTACATGAGTGCTGAAGAGTTGAAAAAAGCTGCTGAGAGAGCGGATGATGAAGTTGACAATGTGCGAAAATCTTCTACGAACGATTTGGTAACGAAGCCGAAATTCGAAAGTGAGAGGAAAGATAGCTACGTAAAACCTCCCGTGGCGAGAAGAAGCACATCCCGGGAGTCAGATTCGCGAAGTATTTTTGCGATAAAACTGTCCAAAGACACGAAAAAGTCAGTCCAACACGAGGAGTTGATCCGATCACAGGCATCCATGGAAATGGATTCCCCTGGACAATCAATTCCTCCTGAGTCTCTTACCGTATCAGACCTTGACTCAAAGACTCAAGACTTAAATCCAATTTCCAACGAGGAATCAGCAATCAATCCAAATGATGAGGAGACACGAGGGAGATCATCGACAATTAACAAAATTCCAACGAAAGCTGCCAAATCAAGATCCAGGAGTAGCTCAACGCTTCGTAATAAATCAGTTCAATTAAAGGAACTCGACAACAATCCACCACCAGCCACCCGTACTCCTTCAAAAACTAGAAACCGAAGCGAATCCAAATCGCCTTCTGTTAAAAATCGAACAAAATTACATCCAACAAACACATTACGAATTGCACGAGCGCCTAAGAAATATTTGGATAGCAAGTCATCAACTCCATCCGCATCGCCCGAACCAAGATCACAAACACCTGAAGAACTCATGGTCGAAGTCGAAGAGAGTGTGAAATCAACGATGAACTACGTCACGGATTTAGTGCTATTCATTGTCGCCTGTTGGGTGTACATTTTCAAGGATGCGTGGATGGCAGTGCCGATTTTAAGCTTAATGGTTGGTCGACAGGTTGGCAGCACTCTGAAAGATAAATTTCCCAAATGGATGAAACGCAAGAGAGACTAAAAGTGGCTATTCTGGCTATCAATATAATTGAAAATATATGCGTCTTTGTTACTGTGTTTGTTTCATACATAAGTCTATTAAATAAACTAATTCTCTTTTTGTTAAAGTGTTGTCCAATCATTTGCTGAACTCAAATTGTTTTGAATTTAAAAGAAATGACTATTCGCACGGTGCAAATAATGTCTATATTTTTGTACACTGAGGAAAATATCTACAAGTGACGTAGGAATTGTGTTTATGATATACGTCGCCGAGGTATGATATACGCGGTGAATGCATTATCAACATTATTTAAGTACTGTGTAGTATGCCGTACGTAACGAACGTGTTATGAGCTCACATAATACGTGCAAAGCGTTCGTAATACTTGCACGGTGGATAAAATACTTCGGCGGCGTATATTATAAACACAATTCCTACGTCGCTTGTAGATATTTTCCTCAGTGTAGATGCTATTGGCACCCGGGTGAAATGATAGTGACACTTGCACCCCGCTCGAGTGCAAATAATTTCTACCTAAATTGAAACTTACGAACTTTTATTCATATACTGACAAACATATATGTCAAAAGAGGAAAGACGATGAATTGAAAATTCTTTGTTGGAGTGTGAAGCCTACAGTGAAGGTAAGGAAAATTAAACGAGAGCCGTTGCTTCAGCAAGCAGCGAGGGCCATGAACTTCACTAGAGTAACAACTTGAACTTTTCGTGTTCTGTTAAAAATTTACATCTCAAAAATGCAAAACTTACTTTGTACGTGAATAATATGCAAGGTTTGTTCTCCTTAAGTATGCTTTAAAAACCCACAAGGTCATCCCACACTAAACATCCTCATTATTTCCGATCGAAGTACCCAAGTTGGGCAAACTTTTTTTTGTTTTGAGGATTTTTGATTTCTCTAGGATTTGAGATACTTTTAAAGGCAGGCGGACCTAAAATTATAGGATTTTAGGTCCAACTGTCTTTGAAAGTATCCCACATCCTAGAGAAATCAAAGATCTTTGAAACAAAAAAAGTTTGTCCAATTTGGTCGGTTTGATAGTTAGCTATGAAGATGTGAAGGTCAGTGTAGGATCTACAGGTGGGTTTTCAAAGGGTATACTTAAAGTTTAATGTTGGTAAGCTTTTTGAAGATTTTCACATCCTCCGAAAAGTGTCGTAACTTTAATCGATTTTAGCTTTTGAGGGCTCGTTGGAAAGAGTGAGATGAGTTATAGAATGTGATATACTTTTGCAGATATTTGTAGCTAGGTAGCTAGATGTCTGCTGCTTTTATGTTTGTGGAAGGTACTTTTCACTACGAGGTTTCTTTTGGCCGCGAAATAAATCATGCGCTGTCCGTTTTTCTTTGTTTCATCATGCAGACTGTATTGTCCAATTGTTGGTCTGAACACTTCCTCTTTATCCACTTGTGGAGCGTGTACATTAACTAGGGAGTAGTCCTTAAAACGGCCTTTAATTCGTAGCACGCATAATCGCACGTTAACCTTTCGGAAGTTTAGAACCAGGTGTTCAAACTTTCTAGCTACCAGGAAGAAGTACCAAGTACATGCTATGAAAGGTGATGTAGTCATTATAGCGGGAAATTTGTGAGTCTTTATTATATCCGCTCCCCTAAATAGCTTCAAAGTCGATTTTTGCCTTCTTCAGTTCATTTGTCAGTTTTGTTATTCCTCCAATTCTGTGAGTCTGACATCTCATATTTCATGTTCCAATTCTCATATTTTTTATCCGTTTCCGAGTCGTTTTCGAAACCCTCCCAGCATCCGAATGAGACCGCATATTGTCTCTTTCTTCTCCAGCTTTCGCTGTAACGCTTTTTCCACAATCGCTCGCAGTCATGTCTTCCAGATTAAGGTCACAAGTCTCGACTCCAACACCTATTCATTGGAGGACCAATTTTGTTTTGTGATGGTAGCCCAATCGACTAGGGCTGTGTATGCATCCGTTGTCTCTTACCGATGAGATGCGGCCTTTCCTATACGTGACGCTAAGGTACTACCCGAAAACAGTCACTCTCATCCTTATACTACACCAGGGTTGGTTACCTGATCGTTCATGCGGGTTGCTCACTATAAGCAGGCCATTCACAAATGACGTCCGGTTATTTTGACAATTTTCCGACCTCCCCTTGCTCCTGGTCCGAATTCGTCCGGTTTTACAGTACCCCCCAAAATAATGACGTCTGATTTCATTAACCACCCCCCCCCCCTCCCAATGAAAAATTTGAGTTGACAAAAATTAAAATTTTATTGTATTTGTCATTTTTATGTACATTTTTCTTCCAACAAACTGTCAAAGAAACTACAGGAAAAGTCTGCGTTTCTCTCTCGACAAACAGCCTAGGACATGCTCCCAGTTGTAAGTTATAAATTCTTGACAGTTTGACAAAACCACAAATTTTCAACCGGACGTCACGTTTCTCATAACACCCCCCTCCCCCCCACCGTCCGAATTCGTCCGGTTTCCCTTTACGCCCTCCCCCCTCTAACGACCGGACGTCATTTATGAATGGCCCCTAACAGGTGTCACCTCGGGTAGGATATGATATAGGAGTAGGTGAGGCTAGGGTACGTAAGGAGTTCTATATTACGCATAACACACCATTTGAAACATCTACAATGCTATTTTTACGTACTGTTGTACAAAATACCTGCTAGTACAATTTCAAAAGTACTCCGAGAGTGAATTTCATTGAATTTATAGTATAGGAAAAACACACCTTAAGAAAGTAAAATTTTTGGGATAGAATTGTGACAGCACATCGATAAATTTTTTTGTGAAGTCGAAAAAGTTTGTCTACAAGTTTTTTGCGATGAAAAGTTTGTGATATCACAAACTTTTACCCCTTTTAAGTGCGTGCAATTTTCTGTGATACAATTTTTTGTGATACCACAAATTTCATCATTCAAAATTGCATCTCCCTTCAGGGATAAGTGAACACATTTCCTTAAGAATCGTATAGAAATCGTGTGGGAATGTATTGTGCCATGGAAAATTTGTATGACGAAAGCACAAAAATTTACATCACAAATAATTTGTGACATCACATCACAAAAAATGTGTGTCATCATAAAAAATTACAGGCAGTTAAAAGGGGTAAAAATTTGAGACATCACAAATTTTTCATCACGAAAAACTTATCGACAATTTTTTGTGACATCACAAAAAAATTTATCGAGCGATAAGTTGATGTCACAAATATTTTGTGATGTCACAAAAATTTATATCACAAAAAATTTGGGTTAGAAAAACGTTTGGCACGTTTTTTGTGTATACATCGTAGAGAAATTTAAAGAAATATTTTAGTTTTAATTAAAAATTTTTTGTAATTACGACAAGTTTTGTGATGCATTGAAGTAAATAACGACATTTAATAAATTTAAAAATAATAACGAACAAAGTATTCGAAAAATAAAATGTTGTGCAAAAGAACACGTGTCATCGGAATGTTTCATCCCACACATTGAAAACTTTAAAGGAACTTCATCCCTTCTACCCATTATATGTGAATTATGTGCACTACGCCCTGGGATTTTTACTCATCAACTCAATATCTGACTTCGTCATATCTTCCACCAACTCCAAGAATGAAATTTTTGGCTTCCATTTTAATTCATTCCAAGCTTTCGTCGCATCACCCAATAGCAAATCAACTTCGGATGGTCGAAAATATTTCGGATTCACTCGAATTCGAATTTTGTCCGTTCCACGTTCAACGCCCACCTCATTTACACCAGTGCCACGCCATTCGATTTCCGTGCCAATTACCCGAAAAGCGGCTTCAACAAATTCTCTCACACTATGCGTCTCTCCAGTTGCAATAACAAAATCCTGCGGTCGTTCTTGTTGCAACATCATCCACATAGCCTCCACATAGTCTTTGGCATGTCCCCAGTCTCTTTTCGAATCTAAATTACCCAATTCGAACGAATCGAGTTGTTTTAAATGGATTTTCGCCACAGATCGTGTAATTTTACGTGTCACAAAATTTTCGCCACGTCGCGGAGATTCGTGATTGAATAAGATGCCATTGCATGCGAAAATGTTGTACGCTTCCCTATGGTTCACTACGATCCAATAGCCGTACAATTTGGCGCAGGCTGAGAAATTAGAAACGATGAAGTCGTGTGCCTTTCATCTATCAAACTGCAAATTGCTTACCATACGGTGATCTTGGGTAGAAAGGCGTCTTCTCGGTTTGAGGCGTTTCCACCACTTTACCATACAATTCAGACGTTGAGGCCTGGTAAAATTTGACATCACCATCTAAGTTGCATATTCGAATAGCTTCCAATAATCGTAACGTACCGATAGCATCCACTTCCGCTGTGTATTCACTTAAGTCGAATGACACTTTCACATGGCTCTGGGCAGCCAAATTGTAAATTTCGTCCGGCTTCACTGTGGCAATTATTTTGATGAGACTGCTGCTGTCTGTTGAAGAGAATAACTTTTGATTTTGTGTAGTGCGTGGTGGAAGGTAGAGAGTTTTCTGGATGGAGAGGATATGCACACCATATAGACAACATCTCGGACTACACTTCCCAAATCGCTTTTCTTCTTGTTACTGACTGTGAATGTGGTTGGAACCGAAAAAAATAAACCCAGATAAGCAACTCAAATCTTTAGTAACTAGCAACAAGATCACGAAAGCAATTCTGCAAAGAGAGACAGCGTGGAAAAGGACTCAGCCTGGCACTGTACACTAGTAACAGAGTAATGATAAGTTGGTACGCTTGTACTCAGGCCTACCAACTTATCATTTCTGTAGCTAGTAACGATACCCCGGGCTTTAGGTTGGCAGAGCAATAATTGACGCCGGTAGTTATTCCTCGAACTCCTCGGTGAAGACTTCACATAGAATCAGGTTGTTCAACTAACACACTTGTACGGCGCTGTCAAATACATGCAACTGTTATGCGAGTTTGGTCCTATACCAATGTCACACGTCACATGATAAAATTTGTGTGCGTAAAGAAACAATTTCGATTGAGAATGTTTTTGGTATTGTTAGTCTAACAAACTTACCAGTCATGTCACCGTAATGCAATTTCATCTTCCCCTCACGATGCGTTTTAGGGTCAGCGTATAAATGTTCGATTCGTGATGTGTTAAATGTACTAGCTCTTCTAATAATTCCATGGACTTCGTAGCCCTTTTCCAGAAGAAATTCTGCGAGATATGAACCATCCTTACAACAGCAAAATTTCATTCATTTTCTTCGCATACAAGAAAAATCATCAAAAGGAAATACCATACCTGTCCTGTGATGCCAGTTATTAGTGCTTTTTTAAGTGCATTTACTTCATCAGCGGAGGAAGTCATTTTTTCCAGGGGAAAGGGACCTATATTTGAGTCGAAATCGCAGAAAAATTACTGTTTTCCTGTTAAATATTTAGAATTTAATGCAAAATGAAACAAAAACATCGACTATTGAAACTGTTAATTAACAACTTGATGTCGTCAAATCTAGATAACTTAAGTGAATAATGATGTTCCGTGTAAGATTCACAGAAGTAAATAATAATCAAACAAAAACGCCGACTGTCAAAGTGTTAGTTTCTGATAAGACATGTTCAAATCTACCATATCGACGTGTGACACACTTTTTATAAAACGTAAGTCCCGTACGATTTTTTGTAAGAAAGCCACCCAATATTGTTGATTTCTTTTATTTTTCGATTTTTTACCTATGTTCCCTTTCCACTCTCTTTACTTTCGCAAAAAACTGCGAACTGTCATGATCAAGTCATATGAAGTGTTAAAGATGAGAAAGATCCCCATCATAAATGATGTCTTTAAAGCCATTTAAAGCCATTAAAGCCAATTGATGACGTAATTCCTGGCAAATGAAAAATTTAGTTCTGGTGCCAGAATTCAATTCATTCAATTCGAATTCAATTTCGAATGCCGTGAAAAAAGTGAGCTTGGTCAAGCAAGAAGAAACAAGGAAGGGAGAATGGGCAGTGTGAAACTTTGTGAGATAGTTTGATTTGAAATTGAATTTATAATGTTTTGATAACAGGTTTTACCGGTGCCTTATTGGCAAATTTTTCCTACTGACAAAAAGAAAATTATAAAGAGGAAGTAGATGTAGTGTACTGGATATACTATGTCAAATAAATATAATCAGTTCTTTCGACACAGCAATGCAACTGAGACGCGTTTTATCATATCTCTACCCAATATTACAGTGTGAATCAAGTCTTTTCTTGTCGACTTACAAAAGGAAGTGACGCACAAAAGATTTTCTTTCTGTTATGAAAGTTACAATATCAGTGGGGTGACGCATTCAGATTCGATACGCAAAAAATGTAAGCGACAGTTATGTTGTGTTTTTTTAAAAATCTCAACGCCGTAATTGTAATCTACTACACAGAGAGACAAAAAGTGTCAGATATGTAACTTGATTGTGTCGGTGAAATACATTGTTTCTTCCTACTTTCGTCGTCACTTTGGACCCTGAAATGAAAATTATTTTCCTTCACACATGTCATTTTTGACCATGGAATGAATAGAATAGCTCGGTAGAAGAACGGCATAAAGCACAAATTCAAATGTCAAATAAAAGTGAGAGAGATATACATCCAACATTCAAATTTATTTATTTAGCGTATGGTAAGTACAATCTCTTAACATTACACAGGAAAAAGTGACGTCAAACTAAATGATTAAAATACAATTGAAATTAAATAGAATATGAATACAAATACTTTATCATAAATTGAGTCTACTCAACCAAGTTAGTGCTTGACTAGTTAGGTTTTTAAAATCTTCCAAATCACCTTCATACTTATACACACTGCACTCCGTTATTAGTTGACACATAGTTTGATGAGGACAAGCCACAGTCGCAGCTGGGGTCGTTAGGCAATTTCCACTAGAAAAGCATCTCATTACATTTACCGTTTCCTGTCCTCAACCTATTCAAATTGCACCATATTTTCCAAGGGAGCGTAAATTCGATAGATCTCGCCGAGTGTTCTTCAAAGTTGAATAGAGGATAACTGTAGCTAGACTCGTTCTTTCCATACCTCTTTGGGGTTGAATTCGCTGTTGTGCAAAGTTTTGGCTGTAGCAATTGCTGGATTACGAGATTTCAGTCTCTCTATCATAGGCAATGCCAGGTCCTCGTTCAGCGGTATGTGTACGTTGACCAAAGTTTTCCGGTATATAGACAACAAATTCCAGTGTCGCCTAATTGCGGCCGGAGCAATAACGCTTAAAAGTGGGAACCATTGCACTGGTGTTGATTTCATAGTTACGGTGATTATTCTCATAGTTCGGTTCAGTTCGACGTCGACTTTCCTCGTATGTGAACTGTTTAGCAAGTATTCGGCGCAAGAATAAACCATAGCCATTGCAGTAGTTCTTAGGCACGCGGCCGATCCCCCTCATGAGGTGCATTCAAATATGAGAAAGAGAGAGAAAATGTGTGCTTTATGTCTTCTTCTACCGACTTCTTCTACTTTTTTACTTAGTTGTAGTGAAAAACCGTTTTTTGGACTCAACTCTTACATTTAGGTGAACTCGCTAGACTCCAGCACTTCGTACGGGGCTAAAAATTTCAGAATTAGTTACATAGAGTTTTCGAAAGTCTCGATATGTAAAAACACTGTAAAACTTTGGAATTAGAAATTCGTATCTCCACTAGCTGCTATAACAATCGTCGTCATTCAATCTCGCCCCACGTTTCAGTTCTGAAACAAAAATTTTCTAAATATTTTCACTCAGTTGTCTTGTCACGTTACCTACCTAATAATATTTTTTACAGTTACTCTGTAGAAGACAATGTGACAGGGGAGAGGGGAGAGGGAAGTCGGTATATATCTGAATAATTATACTCTTGTTCACACGTATCTTCTTCACGGCAAAGAAAACAATGGAGAGTATCCTCCCCTCCTCTGTGCCGTTTTATGTTATCATAGTACAAAATGTCAAAACATCGGTCTCATCAGAAAATCAACAATAAACGATTTGATTAATGTTTTATTTATTCCATAAAAATTTTATAAACTCCCGTTAAAATAAATAAGAACTTTCGTCTCAAAACTGAAATGTCAACGAAAGTTTTTTGTCAATTTTAAGGCGAGTTCACATTGTCATTGATTTGCAATGGGCGTTTGCCTATTTTATAACGTTTTCTACCAATACTTGGCTTGTGTATAGGCATATTCGATAGTGAGGATGTTATTTGCACCGACCCAAGCCTTTTGTACGCCCATTTTCACTGCTATACCTCTGTTTCTACAGTCTTGTGCGAACTCACACATTGCTGTTAGTTGCGCTGCATGAAAATATAGGTGTCCTGGCGATGTTTCGTCATTTATTGCAACGTAACATGGATAATATGTAGATAAAGCATATGATACGCTTTCAACTTGGCCCGTCATAACGTAATCATAATCATATTTCTTGTAGTTTTTATCATTATCAACGTATGAAACAAACTCAGGCGGTTGAGATGCACCAATGCACACATATATACACGCTAAATAGTAGAATCGGTATAAATGGTTAGTGTCACATGTATATTTACTTATTATATAGAAAGAGAGGCGGCAGTAAGTCTCATAAACCAAATCAACAATCGGAAATTGTCAGATCAACAAGAGCAACAACAATAACACTTGCCGACGCCTTAATTTTTATAATTAGATCTTTGCTTTCTTTCGTATATGTCTTACCGATTAGAATAAGAAGAGCAATTGATGAATTTCGTTTCATTTCGAATTTGTTGCTGAACAGAAGACTAAAAATCCAAAGAATTGAAGATCAAATTATTAGAAGAAGAAACTCTGCAATTTTAGTACAGATCGTATGTACAGACGTCAAAAATTAACTCTATATCATACACCAAGCACACCCTGCTCACAACTACTAATGCAAAATATTTCGACTGCCGATCTTCAATGCGAAAATGTCAACGGATTTCGTAATCTAAAAGATGTTGGCATCTAGAGCGGGGGATTCACGGTAGATCCGTCAAATAAACCTCTAGCATAGAAGGTGTGATGCAAGTCTTCTTTCTGTTTACAAAAGTTCTCAAATCAGAGGTGGGTGACGCATTCAGCTTCGATACCAAAAAAAAAAATTACAGCAAAGTTACTTTAGAAAAATTGCGTCACAAAACAATTTTCCTGTTCTTTCAGTTTTTACACTGCAAAAATGAAAAATTCTCCACCTTTTCGCAAAAATTTTATTTTGTAAATTTAAAATATTTTCGTCTGAAAACTAAAAGTGGAGTAAAATTAGTGTGCTGGTGGATTTGGCATTTGTGTGTAAGGATTGTTCAAAGGTATATGGACGTTGTAAATATGAAATTGTAAACAAGTTGAATTGAAGTTATGTAGAATAACTTACAAAATAGACTTCGCCATTGCCGTTAGCTACCGTTTGCCAGTCGACCGCAGGGTCTATTGTAGGGAATTTTAATTACCAAAATTACTAAAATTTACTAAAGTTTACCAAAAGAAATTTTAAATTCCTTATAGGCCCTGGTCGATATATAATATTTTACATTTTTTCTGCATCTATTTATAGAGCAGTTTTTTCTTTAATTTCGAATGTGCAGAACTGGCATACTTTTAAAACTTGAACACTGTGTACAGTTCATAATATTGTTTATTTACATTTGCATTTTTGAAATTACAAAAAAAATTTTGCCCACTTCCGGATAATTTTGGCCCGCCTCACAGTGGTCAATCTAATGTCACGCCGGACAAAATAATTTTTGAAAACTAAAGAATTCTTTTCAATCTAATGTCACGCCCGACTAAATTATTTTTGAAAATAAAAGAATTCTTTCGTTTAAAAAATTGTTTTTACACGGCGTGAAATTAGATTGACCACTGTGCGCCCGTAGGTTTTAAGGTCGGGCGCGGGTGGTCATCGGGCTGCCCGCTCACCTCCAACTCACAGCATATTGCTCAAATAAACATGATATTTTGTAATATTACCAACACACACAAATGCAGCCATTCACCACTTTAGGATTGTAGTCATGTGACACTTCAAATAATAGCTACAAAAGTTTAAATCGGTCAATTAGACATATATTGCAATGGCGCGATGGCTGTGTATCGGATTGGTGATGAAATGTTCTATGGGCTCAATCCCGGAAACATTTTGAGACCCGTACAAAGTCCAAATTTTCTATAAGTTTACTACAAGCAACTTATTGCAACATGGGGTAGATCGAGGCAGGAGTTGGGCGGATTATAGTCTAAAGATAACGAATCAGCAACAAAAAAAAATGTTCGGTCGTCCGTTCGCCTTCCCTTTTAAATGGCTCAATCGATCACCCTAAACTTATAAGACCCGTACGAAGAACGAAGTTCTTCAGAAAGGGGTATTCTGCGTTTACCACGACGTTTGTACTCTGTCGAATTTCGACCTGTGAGTAGAGGGGAGCATCGATCACGGTTCTCAGATGCCGGAACTGCAAAAAAATTTTGTCCGTCCGTCCGTCATAACGATAACTCGAGTGAAACTTGACAGATTTACAAAAAAAATTTTCCCTGGAAGGTAATCGAAAATCTTTTATGGGATTGAATCTGGACATTGTCGGCCCAAGAGCCTCAGAGCTAGGGCCGTTTAAGTGATTTTTGGTCTTTTATACATAACTCGCGTAAAACTTTTCCGATTTTCATAATTTTTTTTTGTTCGAAAGATCTAGGCATGCCTGACATTTTATGGAAGAAACTTTTTGATTTTGAGCTTTTGGGCTCAGACAGGGCCCTAAAACTGAATCTCTACTAGGGCCCGACGAGATAATCAGGCCCTGAAAGATAATCAGCAAATTGATAACGTGATTGAATCTGGGCAAAATCGGTCGCAAATGTGTTTTGTTGAAGATCAGTAAAACTTTTTGATTTAGATGTCTAAGAAATTAGTACGGAAATCGCTCTTCAAGGTTTTGAATCAAAGACATGGACTTCCAGGATCGAACCGACTCACGTTACGCGATTCACTATATTTGGTGGTTTTTCGTAAATATTTCTTTGATGATGAGGTTTTTTCAATATTGTTGAGAAAAAAGAGGCGAAATTTTTTCCCATGGAAGTATGGATCTGCCTCTCCTAAGTGCTCTAGATCGGTTCTAAGAGCGGCCCTTCTTTTTTTGAAAATTTGGGTGAAAAACATTTTTTTTGTTTTTTCAAACTTTATTTTTAAATTTTGGGCCTTTTTTAGGGGTTTGTAGAGGTTTTTTTGCATCGCAATATTTACTTAGATACGTTCGAGTCCTTTTGCAACATCTATTCTGATGCGTACGGGTCCCAAGATTCAAGTTCAAAGAGGGGGATTCCAGAAAACTACTTTGCTCGATCAAGCTATTTTGCAATTTATTCAATAACTTTAAAAAAATAAATCGGAATAAAAAATCGAACGAATAAAAATGGCTGGGAAACCGGACCTTTCGCATCCACGCGATTTGTGCGACGTCAGCTTATGGCAAAGTATACGGCGAAGTGTATTACATGACAACCACAACATTTTTCACCGCTTGACAGATTATGAAATTTTGTATACTTTGACATAAGCCGAAATCGCACAAAGAGTGTGGATTATTAGACACCACACTAACAATAATAAATTGTCCTATTGAGTCTGCTAGGACGGGTTAACTAAAATTACTAAAGCTCATAGACGCACACACACTATTATAGTTCTATAAAACTTCTTTCATCAATATTGAAATACCGCTTACCGCAAGTATTCATGTGGACCGCTGTGAAAAACACTTAGTTGAAGCATATGAAAGAGACCCGTACGCATCAGAATATAAGTTGCAAAAAGACTCGAACGTATCTAAATATATCTAAATAAATATTGCCTTAAATCTTAAGTTTATGAAATTACGCATCGGCATAAACAACCTTTCCAAACCAAACCCCCACAAAACCCAAAATTAAAAAAAAAAAAAATTGGAAAAAATGTTTTAAAAATAAATTTGTTAACAAAAATTCAATAACAGTGAAAAAAATTTGAACTGGGGCCGATCTTACGATCGACCTATAGCTCAAAGGAGACTCATGCTTCCATAGACAAAAACGTTCTTCTCAATTTTCTTTACAACACCGCACAGAAAACCTCATCATTAAAGAATTTTTCATGAAAAACCACCAACTATCGCCTTGTATGTCAACCTTGAACTGAACGTGTTCATGTCGGAATTCAGCTTGTCTTTCAGAATCTGTATTTTTTCGTGAGGAATAGTAGTAGGAGAGAAGAAATCTGTGTTCCATCGAAATAAAATGAGACTCAGCGATGTGTCGTTACTACAGAGAGATTAAGAGACGTATGTAGGTGTAAGTATACCAGACAAGACGAAGTATTTCCTATGTCTCTGCGCCGCCTTAGAGGGTTCAAGGCACTAGAGGACAGGTAAAAATCAATTACACCTTCGAGTGTTTCAGCTATCTAAAAAGTGCAGGGGGCACAGATCACGCAAAAACCCTCGAACTTAACCTCGAATTTTTTGGTTTTTGGTCATTTTCTCAAAATGCAAAAGTGGTTTTGCTTGGAACTTTTGGAGTTTGTGTTGGACTCTAAAAGGTCTACCGATTGACATACTAACTGTCTTTGTAATAATTTTTGCAAAAAGTGACCAGACGGCAAACGAAATAACTTTGAAAAATTGCGCGTCATTTTACGTAAATCGTGATAATGCAGAGCGAAAACCGCTGCAAAGACAGCATCGACAGCTGACAATTTATGACGTTTTAATATTTGTTTTGTGATGATAAATTATTATTAAATCTCGCAATTTTTTTGTTTTAATTTACTTATGTGTTCTGAACACTTGAAAAGAAATGTGGAATAAAATTTTGATCGGAATATTCATCATTTCGATGGTGGAAACTGGCCTACACGTCGAGGTGAGTGTTGGAAGTTAAATTTGTCTTTAGTGAAAGTTCTAAATTTTTCCTCTGACTTAATCAGGCTCAGTATGAAGACAAACGATGCAAATGCATTTGTCCCAGGTAAGTAGTTCTTGAAATTTTGTTAAAAAGGTCCCAAAAATACAATTCCCTATTTCCCCAGTTTAAGTTCCGTTTTAAACAACACGAAAGAAACGGAACGCATGATGGTCATCGAAAATGTTCCTCGTCTTAAATGGTACGTAGAAGAAATTGATTTTTTATTCAAATTTATTTATTCACAAATTGTCACAGCGATTGCGAAAATGTCATAATGCCGAGAATAGCCGACAAAATCAAGGGTAAAGAGCGTGAGTTTTGTCCACGGTGCCAATGTAAATTCGAGAATCGAAACACGTCAATCATCAAATTCGTTGTGATTCTCGTCATTTGGGTGATTTCACTGCTAGTTGTGTACATGCTGTTCCTGATTTGTTTGGATCCGTTACTCAACAAACGAGTCAAAGCTAACTATCAAGAGCATACAAACGAAGAGGTTAGACCATCTGATTCGAACATTCGAAAAATTAACAATTTTGAATAAATTAGGACGATGTGACGTTGAGTGGTGTAGCCGGTCCATCTGTACATCCAATGGGTGCCCGAAGTAACGTGCTCAATAGAGTCGGACATCAACAGGATAAATGGAAGCGACAAGTACGTGAGCAGCGAAAAAATATTTATGATCGACATACGATGCTTAACTGAATGTGGTATAGAGATAAGGAAGTTAGACAAAATATCGTGTGGTGAAACACATTTCAATAAAGAGAATTATTTAAACGAAAACAATGAAATGATAAGTTCCTTGACACGCCCATCTGTAAGTATAAAGTTGGAATAATTTTTCGATGCAAATTGAATGAAATATTTGAGGTATCAATGACCACGACCAGTTGATCCCTTGTTTTGCCGTAATTTGGGTTTTTTATTTCCTTCACTTTTTGTAGCTGTTACTGTTACATTTGCGAATAATGTAATCGAATTGTTCCTGACTAGAGGTGTTGGGGTCGCTAAGGGTCGAAACCTGACCTGACATAGATGTTTTTACGACTGTTCCATAAATTTCTGACTTATCCCGCAAATATATTAAACCAGCGAGCGTGTCTTACTGATCATAGAATTTTCTGTTGTCCAAAACACTCAAATTTTCATTACTTTACTAAAAATTACACGATAACTCGAGTAAAACTTGACCGATTTTCAATTTTTTTCCCCTAAAAGATAATCTGGGCACTGTCGGCCAAGGGACCGCCGAGCTACGTCTGTTTAATTAGTTTTTGGTCTTTCGTACGTAACTCAAGTAAATCTTCTCCGATTTTCAAAAACGTTTTCCCATCTGAAAGATCTGGGCATGGTCGACAATTTATGGAAGAAACTTTTTTGAATATTAGCGCCTGGAAGCAGCCAGGGCTCTAAAACTGAGTCTCTACAAGGGCCCTACGTGTTTTTGTGCATAACTCGAGTAAAGCTTTTCCGATTTTTAAGGCAGTAAAACTTGATGAAAACAGTGTCGGTAAAGCTAAACGAGTGTGAAACGTTTGAAATGCTTAAAAAGTGGAATTCGACTCACATACATCTGGTTTTTTACGACGTTGTGCTCATACACTGCCAAAGTGTCAAATTCGACGTATGATTTCGGGTGCATTGTGTTGAAAATTGACTCCGAATGCAACACACTTGATGGAGGCTACAGCAACACCAATGAGAGTACTGGGGATGTAGACGAATCCAATTTGGACAACACTTCCATCAGTGCAAAATCATTCCTGCAACAATTACATCATAATCAACGACTGCAAATATTATTGTTTGAATGCCTCGAAAGATTACCAGAAGTTGGTTAGATACATGAAAATGATGCACGGTTCAACAGATCGGTTAGAGGAACATGTACAATCACGAAAACGGGCATATCAATCAGGACATTCATCTCAATAAATCGTTGCAAATAATCCAACAACAATCGCAGCCATTATTCGTCAACAATCCATCGCTCACAGACATCTTCCGTTCCGGAATTCGCAAACAATAAACTTCTCAAATGTACTGTGTATGACTACTCGACATTACATCGTCAAAATAAAAATCTCTGGTGAAGGACAATATCGGAAGATACGTATAACCTGGTCCCTCGCTCTATACACGACAGGATGGTGCGTAAGTAACGTAAGGGTAACGTAATACTGAATGGAACAGGTAAATAGCGTCCAAAATAAGTAGCTAGTCCGGTCAAGCGTGAAGGACAATACAGGTACTTGCAAGAATTATATTGAAATTAATACTCCAAACAATATTTAGTAGTTAGTCCGACTGATGCTCGAGCGACATCGGTTGTTGTTAGTTACTGTTACAGGAATGGTACAATAAGTGTGCATCATATGCAAGTAGCGGTCCAGCGCTGACAGTGAAGTATCGGAACGAGCTAGCCATAGGAAACTATGAGCAAACTGGTTTCGGGACATAACGGTCTTGAAGAGCTCAGTATTCAGTACTTGCGCCACACAGGATCAATCCTGGGAAACGTGAGCGCTAATACTTTAAAAATGCTTGACTGGTTCTAGGGATATCCCACGCTTGGAATGCGCAGTCTGAGTCTGAGTCGAAAGGTCTGGGAATGCCCAACAATTTATGGAAGAAAACTTTTTTTTACTTTGGGTCGCTGGACATAGCTACAGCCCTAAACCGACTAATGCCCTACCTGTTTTTTATACATGAATCAAGTGATTTCCATCCGATTTCGATAGGTAATCAAAGCCTGAAGAGCATCTAAGAAAAAATTTGAGCCCGGGCCGAGCGTAAGATGGCCGCTAATGTAGGGCGGATCGATCTAGGCAATTTATTTTAGAAAAATTCAAATATTTTGAAAACTATAAGAGGTAGAAGATCGGTGTCAATGACAAATTTTTTTGTCTATGGAGGTAGGGGTCAGAGGCCCCTTCTAAGTGCTCTAAATGTCGGTTCTAAGATCGGCTGTAGTACAAATAACAATTTTTGAAAATATACATTTGGGCAATTCCTGATGTCGTTCCCACTCACAAAATTCTCAGTAGTTACAAAATAATATTAATAGGAAAGTAACTAACCTCAAGTTGAAGGATCAATCTTTATGATACACGCTTTTACATAAATATCATTTTGTAACAACTGAGCATTTCGAGCGTCGTTTCTCCGGACGGGTTTTTCAATATTGCCCTATGTTACAATAAAATTGTATGTAGTAAACGTATAGGACCTTTGTACTTCGTACGGGTCCAAAAAGAATGATTTTCCTAAAAATTTCCAGCAAAATTTTAATTTGGCTAGGTGAACCGAAGTGGAACGAGATGCCCTGAGTTACTGTTTTATATTATAGAAAAATCTCATTTTTATCAATTTTTTCGAAAATTTTACCTGAAATTCCCCAAACAAAAAGTTTTTGTTTGCACAACAAGATTTCCTTCAAGATCACAGTGGTAATGCTGAAGTTGAATTCATTTTCATCCGTTGTCTGATTCCACGAAATATCCTGCCAATGTGAACAACGTGCATTTTACGCTATCATGGAGGAGTTAGGCGATGAAGCGACTCTAACTGACACCAAGTGTAAAATACTTATTCAGAACGCGCTTTCGGATTCCATCTACATAGACTCATCAAAATCGGTTGGAAATTGGGTGATATCGATGTTTGAAAACTTTTTTTCTGATCTGTCGGTTAATAATTTTCGATCTCGAGAAGCAGTCAGCCGATCTTCCTGAAATTTTCTTTGAACGTCAGTCTCGGCTCCAAATAAAAAATTTCATAGGCCGCTTTTCCGGGAAAATTCTGGAAAAGCCGTGTCATGTGGAAAAGTGCTCAATTTTGACGGTTTTTCAAGTAATGCTCGGAGTTTTCGAATTTTAGCTCCGGAGTGACAATAGTTAGAGAGTTGGTATAGAGTTTGGGCAGGAGAATTTTTTGGGATCTTAAGAAAATGGCTGATAGCTGTCAAAGTGACGCCATCTTGGATTTTTTGCTATCTTTTGAATTAGAATAGCTAGACAGTTGGTTTCTTCGGGAAAATTATATAGATTGGTACAAAAAAATTTTTTCAGAGAATTTTTTTTTTGAGAAATTTTTTTTTTCAAAAATTTTTTTCAAAAATTTTTTAAGAAATTAAAATTTTTAGAAGAAAAGTTTTTTTGGAAAAAAAATTTTTCCAGAGGAAAATTTTTTCGCAAAAAATTGTTTTGGAGAAAATCTCTTTTTAGAAAATTTTTTTTCTGAGGAATTATTTTTTCGGAGAAAAAATTTTTAGAGAAAAATTTTTTTCTCCGAAAATTTTTTTTTCGGGAAATTTTCTTTCGAAGTCCGCTTGCAACATAAATGATATCGCAAAAATTTGTTTGAATGGAATCTTGTGTTCAAAATTTTATTTTCTGAGAAAATTACAGCGCTTTTTTTAAAACAAAATTTAAAACAAGATCGCGGATAACAACGCTAAAAGTGCGTAGTCGGAAAGTTGCTGCGGCGTAGGTTTGGGTTAAAAATGGTGTTAGGTAACCAACTGTCAAATATTTCGACAAATTAGTATATTTTTACTGCGATCTCGATCGATGGTCTGAAGTCAGACTTAAAGTACTGCAATCTCAAGTGGTCTCACTCGGATGACAGTTCTTTGTTAAATATATTCAATATTGGCTATACAATATGAAGTTGGTTTCAATTTTGAAATTTCATTCATAAATTTGTTTTTGTAAATTTATGAATGGAGTGTAAAAATTGCAATTAACTTCACAGCAAGCGCAAGCAAATTAATTTACAAATGAAATTTCAAAATTGCAACCAACTTCAAGTTGATATTCCATTCTCAACGAAAAGTGCGACATCTATTATCCTCGTAACGTCGATATCATGAACTAAAGATAGTCTGCTCCAAATGTAAAATGTCTGTTTGAAATGTCAAGAGTATAGAATGTGCTGCCATCTATTTTCGTTAATGACTGCCTTATAAACAGACTAACTCATTGGAGAACTTTTGTATTTGGAGCAAGCAAAATTAAATATTTTTGATAAAGAACTGTCATCCGGGTGAGAGTCTCAATCGGATGACGTCAATTTTGAATGAAACAAACGACCTAAAAGGCGAAAGAGGTCTAGACGTAACATCACTAAAGTACAGTGTTTTGCCAATTGAACAGTTAGTTTCGACACACCAACACGTTCGAATTTTGCTCTTTAGTATAACGAGACTGAATGAAGAGTTTGCATAATTTATGTTGTTTACTCAAACAACTGTAAAGCTCTACCAACTATCGTTAACAAATTATGAAATTATCAAAGGAAACTCAAAACGAAATCTGTTTATTTTTATGTGTATTGAAATGAGTAGTAAAAAGAAACATTTAGCAACACACATCATCATTAAACAGATCAATTTTTTCCGAAAGCCACACACCACTGACGAATCTGTGATGAATAACAACGAACTGTACACAAATTCTTTTTATTGAATTTTTATTGTGTACTATACACATTCGGCCACCATACTGTGTGAAATAAGATCAAAAAAACCGTTTTCCTACTCAAAATTCAAATTTTGAAAATCTTCAAACGGATTTCGTTTTCATTTATTTTTGTTTATAAATATTTTTTTTTCTGTTTTTAATTAGGTTTAGTTACAAGTAATTGTTATTCGACGGAACGAGTAAAAAAAAATATTTTTATTGTTTTGTGTGGTGTTTATAAACAGTGTTTTCGGGTATGTGTGTAGCCAGGAAAATTATATATTTTTATAGTTTTTCGGTAGTTAAAAATTTGTTTTTGAAACAAACTGGGTGGGCACTCATAATAACGTTTTCGTATGGTTGGTTTAGTAGCTAACTGCACCAATGCAAATATACCAAAACGATTAGTTGACGACAGATTTTATGCGGCACTGTGACAAGTTTTACGAGCGTTTCAAAAATAACTTCCATGTCAATTGATTGAGCAATTTAATAAAACAGCAGACAAGGAGAGCCTTACAAGACTCTTTTTCTAAACTTATGTTTGAGTTCCCTTCGCCGTATTCTCGGACAAACAAAACGCAACATTTGTTTGAAAATAATGACGGTGAAATCTACCTTTCTCGCCCAGACTTGCGAACAACTCCATACCGATAGTGTTCTTGCAAGGTGACGGAGAAAGTATATCGTCCAATCTAGGAAGACTTGCCTCCATTTAGCGATTATGAGAACAACCAAATTGTTTCCGTAAGGGAACTAAGAGATGTCTTCCTGATATGAGCTCTATACGAACTCTTGAAGGACTGGTTCCACCTAAAGCACATTGAGCATTAGGAGGCTTATAAGAGCTCATGTCAAGCTCTTCTTTCCGAATGACTCCTGACAAAAGTGAGCAGTAAAGCAAACTAGCCAGCATATAGCGGAGAAGCCTATGCCCAAAAGTAATTTTTAGCAGCGGAAGCTAAAATACTTAAGGTTTGTGAGATTGACTCGGAGAAAAAATAGGCGCAGAAGTTTAACATCAAAAATTCTTACCGACGAGACTTTGTTAGTAGTGGGAAGAAAGAATTTTAAAACTGAACGAAATATATCGATACCTAAAGTCATATATTTGAAATTCTAAAGGTTTTTGTCTCATATTTACTACCTGAAGGGAAGGTGATAATCACCATCACCATCAAACTTTATAGACCGTTTATACCTTCCGGTATTCCATCCTTCACCATACCTTCCTTTCCTGTGCCAAGCAGATGTATTGTTCGTCCAGTGAAAGTCCCCATGAAGGTCTCCGCGGTCCAACTTTCACAAAAATATAAAATCCTTGGCCTGAAGATTGAACACATGCGACCTCATTTGATTGGCCATCGCGTTTCCCATTTTCCTCCTTTCCTCAAATTCTCCAACTAACTTCCCATCCTCCGAAAAAATTGCTCCTAAATATGTAAACTCAGAAACCTGCTTCAACTGCAGCCCATTTAAACTGCACACTACGTATTTCTGGGATGCGTAACCTTCGTTTTGCTGACACTTATTTTCATCCCGTACCCCTCACATGCGACATTCAGGCAGTCGATTTTCCTCTGCAAATCACTGGTATTTTTTGCTAATAGTAACTAATAGATTTTCATGATTGATTGATTGATTTATTATGAAAACCATTTCAGCACTAAATACAAAACGAATTCTTTAGAACTAAAATAAGCACTTAGGCCATCTTTATTGGGCCCATTGTACTGCGTCTTCTGTTTTTCGGTTTATGGCGTTGTTGTGGTGAATGTTGGTGGTGAATCGTGAATTATCTGGTTCTATTATGTGTTGTGGGAGAGCTGTAGTATTTTTTATGTGTTTCCATCTATCACTACAGCGTCAGTTGGTGGGTTCAGCCAGCCGCTGTCTGTGATAAAAGCTATAACATTAGTCAGTGGAACTCTTTTAAACTCTTCTATGGTGAGATAAAAGTCCCCTAAATGTTTCGTCCTCAGGCTTGCGTCCTTAGCCTGCCTGCAATTGTGCAGCCTTTCCCATCTACGTTGATGCATTTCTTCGGCTTCTCTTTTGAGCAGCTCTTTAACGCATCCAGCGTAAATACCTAGTGTCGGCTCAACACCAATAAGTCGGTAGCTGCTTCCCTGTCTTGCCAATTCGTCGGCTCTCTCGTTCCCTAATACGTCTGAGTGACCCGGAACCCAGATCAAGGAGATAAGATTATCTCTTGATAAGGTTTCCAGGCTCTCGACTGTCGAGTACCGTTTTCGCTGAAAATTTGCAAGAGGAGACAGCTTTGATCGCCGACTCACTGTCCGAGCAAATATTTATTCTTTTATCTCGCACCTGCTTTTCTGTCAGTATGCGACAACTTTCACTTATGGCTAGAGTTTCTGACTGAAACACAGTTGCATAGATTCCTAGAGCGATTGATACATTAATATTCAATTCCTCACAGTATATCTCTGCTCCCGCGCCTTCGTCAGTCCTCGACCCATCGGTGTACATTGTCAGGTCTCTCTCTACAGGAAATTTTCCTTCTACTCATTCTTGCCTGTTCGGCAGAACTACGACTTCGATCTGGTCACTTGGCATCTCTACTTCCCCGAATTGATTCTTCAGGTCCGCTAAGATTGCTGCGTGTCCCATCTTTCTGCCTAATGCTATCCAATGACCCTGCCTGTACAGTCTCGTCACTGTCTAGCTGGCTTCTCTCCTCACAAACAAGTCGATAGGGTCTAAAGACAAAAGCACCTCCAACGCCGCTGTTGGAGTCGCGAGTCGACGTCATCACCCCAGTGATACTTAGACATGCCAGTCTTTGTACATGGGTGAGCTTTTTCCCGATCACTTGTACTTCTGCTACGTGAGACCAGAGCATACTTCCGTAAGTCAATATTGGCCTCACTATCGCCACATACATCCAGTATAACACTGATGGTATGAGACCCCAACTTTTCCCGAATGCTCTTCGGCACAATGCCAGAATACTTTGATCACCTTACCCATCCTTTCTTCAATGTGCTCCTTCCAAGTCAGTCGCTCATCTAAAATCACTCCAAGGTATTTCACCTTGTCTGATAAAATCAGTTGAGTTCCAAAGAGCCTTGGGACCTGAATTACCTTCCGACTTTTGGAAAAGAGTACGAGACCGGTTTTATCTGCGTTAACTGAAAGCCCGGTTTTCTCGCACCACCTTTACACTACTAGAAAGGCCCTTTGCATCAACGGTCCCAAGACTTCTTCGAATCGACCTGAAACTAGAAGTGCTTAATCGTCAGCAAATCATACCGTCATGTGGCCTGCTCCGTTCAAATCAGTCAAAAGGTCTTCGACGGTCATGTTCCACAAAATCGGTGGCAAAACATCACCCTGTGGCAACCTCTGTCAACAAAACCTGTCCTGCAAATTCCCAACATATTTATTGCCAGTAGCCTCCCACTGAGCATCGCCATTATCCATCTTATCAACGTCCTGTCGAGGTTAAATCTTCTCATCGCTGCGTTTATAGCCGTAAAGGTTACTTTGTTGAAAGCCCCCTCTAATCTAAATTTTCATGATTACTTCACCCACTTCCACGTTCCCTTGCAAACTGGCCTTCCTGACAATCTTGTCCATAAAAATTATAAACAGAAGAGGGGAGAAACAACAACCGTGACGAATTCCCTCATTAAGACTCACTAATTTACCATCTATTCTCACCGCAGCCTTGGTCCCTGAGTAAATCCTTTTAGTGGCGCCCAATCTACTCCCACTGATGCTGTATTCGCTAGGCCAAGTTAAAGATATTTAAATAATTTAAATGCTTTCCATACTCCCAGCTCTCTCCATTGTCTCGGTTTTGGTCCATTTAGATATCCGACACCATCAATGATCAATCTGCCTTCGACATGTCCTTTAGTATAGTCCAGTTTAGTATAGTAGTATATAGGAGTTCCATGAAGGTGTATCTAAGTGACGAAAAAAATTGCAGTAGAGAAAATTTAATGTTGTGGAAATACGTTCACAAAACGTTTTATTTTGAAATTTCCATTTTTTTGTCTTATCATGCAAAACGTTTCTCATCTTAATATGTTCTTAATGTGTTCAGACGATGGATACATTTGCCATGTTTTTAAGAAATAACGATGATTTTCCTACATGTTCATTTCTCACTGAAAAAACAAAATTCACCAATAAATCATCGTTCAAATAACGTTGGTAAATTGCTCAAAAAGAACTAGAAAAAAGATAAATCAACAAAACAAGGCTCATCAACCGAACTGGTAAAGAGAGTGTAAAGCCAAAGAAATTGAAAAAAAAAAATGTTCAAAAACACACATAAAACCATGTGTACAAATATTTGTTTAATGTTTATTTTATATACCGAAATTAACTTTATTGCTTTCTTTTGATTTTCTTAATTTTTTTCATTTATTTTCACTTCACTTCTTTTCTGACTTTTAACAGATTTGATCATTTTATACCCTCAACTCTACCACAATGTGTATAAATATCAACATAATGATGAGTGTTATTTAAGAAAAAAAACTGTAACTTTAAAAGACATTAAAAAAACCACTGTATTTATCCGGAAACGTTCACTTCGACATAAAAAGGTAATAAAAATGTGTTTTTGTAAACATTACACAAATCAAAATTTATACGTTTCGAATGACGAAGGGATCACCGATAATGTTATTTAAAATGTAAAACAACATTAATGCTCTTGTTCTTGTTGACGGTAAATAGCTGAAACGATTTTCACCATCTCATTGGTACCGGATGTTAGTGACCGACCGTCCATAATTGTCGTCTCAAGCCAGAGGCGAAGGGTAAACACTCCACCTCTTAAAAACCAACTAATACGCGAAACTTTCAAAGAAATTCGCAATTATTCGTCGAATTATTAAATCGCTTGTTTGTGTTTTTTCGATAAATTATCTTCATTTTTCTGAGACCGTTGCGTTAGAAGTTTTTATAAATCGAATTTGACTATCGAATTCAAATTATTTCCGCGCAAATTGATACTCAGCAAATCACAGACGGGAACTGATTACTGCTCAGTGGTATCATACTGGCTTTCCACCAAGGATATCCGGGCTCAATCCTGGGGGGACAAATTCTGTACAGGATTTTTCTTTTATATCGTGAGCATAATGTTCCTAAGCACACTTAGGCTTCAAAAGTCGGGAATTTGGTACCGCAACGAATCGTACACAGAAGAATGACAAATATGACGTTACCCGTATTCGATGAATTTTGTGTACTGAGTCTGACTTTAGGCGGAGATATTATTAGCACCAGAAGAAATCCTCTTTAAAATCGAATTTAGAATAATTAATTTAAAATGCTACTTACCGTTACGCGTGGTTCGGAATTTACGTTAGACATTTGGTCCAAAAATGCTTGCCGGTAAAACACATTGATGGGGAGAACCGGCGAACCATTGACACAGCAAAAACTTCGGTAACGAAGGGATCTCAAAATCTTAAATGCGTTTCCGCCGAAAATATAAAATTTCAAATTAACGGTCACATTCAAAATTTGTATTTTTGTCGCAGAACTTGTGATTTTATCGCAAAATGTTGCGATAATATCTCATTGCCAACTTCAGACTTTATGTGGAAGTATGAGTGGAAATATGTGGAAAAAGAGCGGGAAACGCATATCTCACAGATTTTAAAAGAGGAAAATATTTTAATCACGACTATCTTTGGGCAAAGCCATTGATTGGGCATCTTATTTCTAGGATTTTAATCATGACCGCAGCGGTAGCGAAAGGCGTGACGCAGTCCCCACACCCCCAAAAAAGAAGCCCACAAACTCAAAAAATGCCATACAAAAACCTCTGGGACAAGGCACGATGTATAGGGGAACTTTTGAAATTTTCCCCCTGCCTCTCCTCCCTCTCCAAATTATTTTAAAAAAAACTACGTCGCAGCAGCGTCGGTTTGAAAATGGCTGAGACATCGAGGTTTGAAAATGACATTTTTATATGGGTAATCGATTTTTCTATTGTTCTCATCATTATGAAAATTGTTTTCTGATCTGTCGGTTTCTATCTATGTGCTATCTATCCATCTATCTATTAATAATCGAGAACTAGACAGCCGATCTTCTTGAAATTTTCAGCGAACGTCAGTCTCAGCCCCAAATCAAAAATTTCATGTCCGCTTTTCCGGGAAAAATCTGGAAAAGTCGTGGCATCTGGAAAAGTAGTAAATTTTGAGGGTTTTTTACGTAGTGCTCGAAGTTTTCGAATTTTAACTCCGAAATGACAATACTTAGAGACTTGATTTCTTCGGAAAAGTTTTAGAGTTTGGTCAGGAGAATTTTTTGGGACCTTAAGAAAATGGCTGCTAGCAGTCAAAGTTACGCCATCTTGAATTTTACTAAGCAATAAATTAGTTTTTTTTTGGTAGTACAATTTTAGCTTCGGAATGACAATACTTAGAGAGTTGGTTTCTTCTCGAAAGTTGTAGATATTGGGGAGAAGACTTTTTGGGATCCTAAGAAAATGGCTGCCAGCTGTCATCTTGGATTTTTTGCTATCGTCTGAATTAGAATAGTTACACAGTTGGTTTCTTCGGGAAAGTTATAGAGATTTGTGAAAGGAGTTTTTTGCCTGAAGCCTGAACATATTTTCGTCGGAAATTTTTTTTGCCGGAAATTTTTTTCGCCGGAAAATTATTTTTTTCGACAAAAATTTTTTTTCGTCGGTATTTTTTTTCGCGGAAATTTTTTTCGCCGTAAATTTTTTCGACGTAAATTTTTTTCGTCGAAATTTTTTTCGACGGAAATTTTTTTCGTCGAAAATTTTTTTCGCCAGAAATTTTTTTCCGCCATAAATTTTTTTCGACGGAAATTTTTTTTCGTCGAAAATTTTTTTCTCCAAAATTGGTTTCCTTTTTCTTCCAAAATGGATTGACTCTAATTGACTATACTATCACGAAAGTTGGGGACGCCGCGTCGCCGCTAGCTATGGCAGTTGTGTGAAGTGCCGTAACGCCAAATTTCGTCCCTACCTCCAAAACTACTGATATCACAACAAAAACCTCTTAACATTTAAAGTGTGACGCAGTACCTACCACTTCCAAAATTAATGATATCGTTTGAGGTGACGTTATCGCTGATAATACGCAGAAATTTGTTTGAATTAAATGTTACTTTGCGGCCAAAGTTTTATTCTTTGAAAAAATTGCATCACTTTCTTCTAAAACATAATTACGTTGTGTTCAAAAAATTGCTTCACAAATGCCAGACTAAACGACGATATAATTTTTCAACACTTAAATACCGAATGCCCTCCTATAGAAGACAAAGTAAGTGTTACCTAGTTAGCTAGTTGCTACTGGGTTCATCGGTTTGTTAGTTAAAGATTCATTTGTATATAAACAACTTTTTTTTGCTTTTTCGAAAAAATTGGCGTTCAGATGTTTTTCCTTTTTTACGACGAATTTGGGTTTCTAGCGAGCTGAATGAGTTCTTCCAATGTTGGTTCCTGCATTTTTGGATTTCAGGATATATCTCTATCCCTTCTTAGTTTTTGCCTGGTTTTTCTAACTGATTTGGGTAATTTGCGAAATGAGTGAGGTATTTGTTGGTACCTCGATTTTGAAATCTAAAAGAATATCAATTTTGTCGAAAATTGTATGCTTTCAAAACTACTGATATCATAGCCCTTTTTAAAGGAAAACATGACGCAAATCCTTCTTTGTGTTTTCAAAACAACTGATAAAACTTATTAAACTAAAGTGCTGATTCCTTCGTTTGCGACTCGTTAGTAAACCTTATCTTCAAGACTTGACACATGGTCTAATTGACTAGGCCAAATTTTTACCTATTGCCCTGTAAACTACATTCCAATTCCTTTTGTATCATTTTCGACATGTGGAAATTCGTAAGTATATTGATACCCAGAATACCATGCCACCCTAAATCCACATGCAACTTATATTTTTGCTATTCTTCGTTCTTATTCAATCGACCGTTGGTTTGGTATACATCTAACGCCATATCATTGTCTCACAGCAGCTTCCTCTTCTTCATGGAAAGCAAATAATAATATTTTGAGAATTATTCGATTGGATCCTCCAACCACTTAGAGTAACTCTTCATTTTCCCATAAAAACAAAAACAAAAATTATATGTTGCATGTGGTTCGTTAATAAAAAAATATTGAAAGAATGCTATTGTAAAATAAACAAAATAACGTGGTTTTAAATATTTTTATTGACACCATTAAATGTTTATATACTGCATTGCTTTACATATATTACTTCTTGGGACAAAACGGTCTTGCAAACAAAACATTTTACTTGTTTACAGGGTCGCATTTTTCTACCAATTTGTATACGAATAGACATTAATTTCACAACACGCCGACAATAGTAGATAGAATAGTGCGGGAAAGTAGCTAACTGGTATTTTTAAATAAAAGTGAATCGTTGTAAAAACACTGTCGCAACACTGTAACACAATTACAAAAAAAGCGGAAGAAGTCGATGGAAAAATATTCTTCCGGATCTGGTCTATGTGGTAGAGTCTCGAGTACATTAACTCATTTAGATTTTAAGTTTCATGCAGTGACGACGAGGAGGGGTTGTTAAAAATGAGACAAATGCGAGGCAGATGCGGACTAACGTAGTTTGAAACTAGAAATCACTTTGATGAAATGACAACCGAGCACATCGGCTGCAACTTTAAATGTTCCGAGAAAGTAGATTTATGAAAACTCTTTAAGGTTTTGGGTAATTTCAGTTCAGAGTGCATATTCATTTCATAAATTTTTCCATTTTACGCGCTCATAAAATCTTCGAAGGGGGTAAGAAAGTAAGGGGTGCACATGAGCTGTGTAGAAAGGGAAAAAACCGGAGGCGTAGTACTCATCTCAAGATAAGAAAATACTATCGAAAGGACGCCAACGGATGTTAGCGCCGATGCAACCCTGCCTCTATGTAGTGCAATCGACTCTATGGAATCAATAATAATTTACTTCGACTGATTAGGCAGTTATTTTACGATCCATAAGTAAATTTTTACGACATTTTTATGCCTTCTAATGGAAAATAATGTAAACTTTTTTTTAGTTTTAAAATGAATGAACTATGAACTATTCTCATTAAATATTTATACGCATTTATATTTCAAGATGTGTACCCAGTTTACGTTTATTTATTTACAATAAATAAATCCACCAAAACCTTTAAAAAATATTTGAAACTAAACCGACCGAAACTTAAACTTTTGCACATGAAACATGTGATATATTCATAATGTTTATTGTCGACGACAAGCTAAAGGAAATTGTCCGTATCACGTTCAGCATCAATGAATTATATGTATTTTGTTGAAAGAATTTTTAGCCAACTAAACAAGTGGAAAGTAGCAGATAAATGAATGAAAATTTCATCGCACATTTTTTGTCCATTTTCTTACTTTTTAACTTACGAAGTTTAATTTAATGTTTCCCTGTTTTCTTTTTGCTTTATTTCATTCAGTTGCACTTATTTTATGGAGAGGTAAAGCTGTGATTAATGCTTGTGGAATAGACTGCCACACAAGTTGAGTTCTTTTTCGTTTCGTAGCGAGACACTTTGTCGACCCGTGCGAAGTATTCGAGTATTTTTATTATATGAGAATAAAAAGACAATGCAAACAAGTGGAAGATATAGAAGATTGCCGAAATCAATCAAGTAATTATGGCTCACATTTGTATGTTTATTAGACTTATTGATGTTTGTCTTCCGAAGTAGAATGAGCGTGAAAAATCGACCAAGGTAAATCAACCAATTTGGTCGATATGTCACATTTGGTTGATTTTTATTAGTCGATATTTCACATATTTCACAAAAAAAATTAAGTTTTGCGTTATGTGTGGAGTACGGATAGGCAAATTTTTGGCGTGCGAAATCTGAAAGCGCAGACAAATTATTACGTTCTCTGGGTCCGGCATTTGTGACACATCAAAAATGAAAATATTTCAAAAGAATTTTGTGCGTTCCGAAGCTGTTAGCGTCACCCAAATTGATATCAGCTGTTTTGGAAGAAGGAGCGAGGACTTGCGTCACATTTCCCTTTTAAAAAGGGGTTTTGTTGTGATATCAGTAGTTTTGGAAGAAAAGAGAAAAAAAATTTTGGAGAAAAAATTTCTGTCGAAAAAAAATTTCCGGCGAAAAAAATTTCCGCGCAAAAAAAAATTCCAGCGCAAAAAAAATTTTTCAGCGAAAAAAAATTTTCAGCGAAAAAAATTTCGTCGAAAAAAAATTCCTTTGACACGAAACATCTATCTTCAACAAAAAAAAATCAATTTTCCCCGTCCAATACCACCGTCGGCCATTTTGTTAGTAACCCTGACACACTACACACCCAACCCATCAACTTTGCCTTTGACACCAAACATCTATCTCCATCCTAACACAGTCCAAAAATTTTGCTCATACTTGACCCATACTTTGTATACACTCACACACACATACAAAACATTCTTTTATATCGGCCTTATATGGCGCCTTCTAAGAGCCCTGGCGTTCAAACGAGGCCGGTAACCCTACTTTTTCAAAATCTCATATGGCGTAGAATGCCCACCCGAAGGTCTCTGCAAAATTTCAAGAAAAGTTATCGAGCCGTTTTCGAGCACGAGCCAAAAAAGTGGGTTTTCATACAAATGGCTCTGGAACTAACTAACACACTAACTAACTAACTAACACACTAAGTAACGTAGGATGTTTCCATTAACTTTGGCTTCTGTGAAATAGCACATTTTATATAGAAAATTACGATTTTCTAAAGGTCATATCTTCGGATCCACTGGACACTGGACCGATTTTAATGAGTAAAATGTCGATTTCAATCAAAATTTTACGTAGAATCCGAAAAACTAGGTCTCAGGGGGTACGACGCAAGGGAAAAAAGTTAAAACTTAGCTGTATATATAGTTCCGCCGTCTACGAAAAAAAAAATTCCTAATTTTTAATCGTATGGGGACTTGCGTCACGGGCGCATCGCTATCGCGTGCCCATGATTGCAAAAAAGGCTGCTAAAAAAGTTGGTTGACGAACGTATCGTCTATCAAATGCTACTCTTCGTATTTCGTCTGAAACACAAACAGCTTCCAGAGTGCATGTAAGTATTAGTAAGCTACGTCAGCGACGCACATAATCGTCCGGTACGCAATTCCACTGATTTCAGACTTGCTGTAACCAACAAAAAGGACTGTGTTTCATAGACAGATTGTTAACGTGAAAAACGAAACAAATTTTACATCTTCTACACATTAAAGAAAATTATAAACATTAAAAGGCCAGATTCTAGGTACTGACATCGCAGAATACCAAATGAATTGAATGAGCTTTTTGTTGTTTTGTTGGTTTTAGGTTGGCGTTGTATGGGGCGACTCTTTCGCAAATTTCTACAAATCTGCATACCATTCTTCATGAGTGGTGTTGCTAATCGGTTCTTGCCACCGATGCGATTGTCCTGACGCCTTGATACGGTCTGATTTACCAAAAGTTTGGTATTATTTGGCAACAAAACCGATGAAGTGATGCAATAAGACCGGCAAAACAGCAAACAGCACGACAACTTTTGACCTTTTTGACTGCAGACTTTTTTTGATTTTAAGCGCATGCACTCAGCCAGGGCCCTAATACTGAGAGTCTCTACTCGGGCCCAATGTGTTTTTTCTACATAAGTGGGGTAAGTCTTGTCGGATTTTCGTAAGTCTTTTAGGAAAAAGGTAATCGAAAAATTGATGATGGAATTGAATTTGGGCAAAATCACTAGAGGTTTTTCGAAGTTTCACGGTCGAAAAAGTAGTCAAAAAGTGGTTTTTTTAAGGTTTGTGAAACTTTTTGACTAACGTATCTGCGAAATTAGCACGGAACTCACTCTTCAGAAATCACAAAAAAAAATTAGAAAAAATTGGTAGAGTGATTGTGGCTGTGGGTTCCTTAGTGCACGATAGTTGGTGATTTTCCTCTAATGATGAGGTTTTTGGTGCAGTGTTGTGGAGAAAAAAGAGCCGAGTTTTCATGTCCATGCAAGTATGGGTCCGAGGCCTCTCTTTAATGACTTAGGTTGGTCCTAAGGGCCTGCCCCAGCCCAAAACAATTCTTTGTGCATGGAAGCATGGATCCGAGGCCTCTTCTTAGTGCTCTAAGTCGGCTCTAGGACCGATTATCCCCAGTCAAAATATCTCCGGACGAAATATCCCCGGACAAAATGTCCCTAGACAAAATATCCCACAAAAAAACGGACAAAATATCCCCAGATGTAAAGTCTACTCAGAAATGATGAATATAGGTAGGTATTATTAACTAGATATTATGTCGTGTGTTGGGGTCTGTCCCCTCACCCCCGCGCCTGCGGCGGGCTTTTGTAAGCCTTGCAGGTAGCCTTACGAAAATGGCGAGCTGTCCCAAACCTCGCTACGGGCTCTGACCCTCAGAAACCGCAAGGGGGGCCCTGCGGCGCTAACTATACTTCACATTGAATATTCTCAATTTTTGAGTGTGGATATTTTGGGTGAAGGAATATTTTGTTCGGGGATATTCTGTCATTTTTTTTAATGGAAAAATTGTGGCTATTTTGTCTGGGGATATTTTGTCCACGGGGATATTTTGGTTGGGGATATATTTTTTTTTCGACATTCGGTCCTAACCCCCTCTAAGTCTGTCCTCAAATCGGCCCTAGTGCAAAAAAATGTTTTGAATTTTGTTTTTCGCGGACTTTGTGGGAACTAGTTTTTCAATATTTCCTTTTCGACAATTTCCAATCCAATTAAGGCAATTTTTATTTATTTACGTTCGAGTCTTTTTGCAATATGTATTCTGTTTGCCTTATCTATTCCGATGCATACCGGTCCCCTGCATATGTTTTATTTGGACGAGTGGGAGGGATTGTAAAATTTTATTACATTCGTCGGTCGTCGCGAGGCAACATTTATGTAATAATAAAGGTAGAACAAAATAGTAAATCAACGATTTTGTGGGAGATAAGACCTCCAACAAACGTACTTTGCCAACTATAAACCCGCTTGCTCCTCTAAGTCGTCACATAAAATCTTGCACCCCCAACTCATTCAACTGAAATGTGTCATTATGTGACTTTTTCGGCCACGCAAAAATAAAAACACAGATGTGAAAATTCCGCTGGAGCCAAATGAAAGGTATTAATGTAAGAAAGCGTCTCACTTATTATCCACTTGGGACCAGCCTGGCTCCCTGAGATATGGCACAAAAAGTCCTGAATTTGTATGAGAGCTATAACAAGGCAGGCTGGTGTTAAAGTTCTGTTTACCCCAAATGGAAGGTGTCAGTTCTTATTTCCATTGTTATCAATTTAACACTAGCCTTCCTCCTTGAGGTTTAGTCAAAGCATAATAAATTCGTATGGGAAAACAACGTAATCATCAACTTGACACTAGCCTGTCACCCTGAGTTTTAGATCTGGGAATCCCGTACTTGTATTTGGGATTTGGTAAGGCGGCAGGCTGGTGTCAAAATTCTGCTTGAGCTAAATGAGCTGAGGTGTTAATGAGAGGTGTTGATGAAAGATGGCATCTCACTTGACACAAGCCTGCCTCCCTGGATCAAGGAATCAAAAATCCATATGGGTGCTTAAAAATCTGCCTGTCCCCAATGAATGGTATTAGCGCAAAACAACGTTTGCGTAGTCATGAACTTGACACCAGCGACCAGCCTGACTCCTTAGTTGCTAACTCAAAGAATGTTTTTTCTCTAATCGAGAAGGCCGGCTTGTGATTGAGACCAATAAGATGTTTAACTGTAAAATGGCATTTCCATAAATGGGTAGTTCCATTTCCTAAATGTATAACGTTGGGAACGCATTATCTCTAGAAGTATGAAGTATAGAAGACAGATAAGAACTAAGTGATTTTTTCTCATTAAATCATACATCTTTAACTACATTCTTTAACAAAATTCTCAGAAAACCTTGCTCAGAAAACATAGAAAAGTGCGTTCCCAACGTCATTATATTTGTTCCAACTACAGCGCAAAATTTGGTACCAGACTGCCCCTCGGGATTCAAGCGAATGGGTTTATGACATCAAAATTACTAAATCGCGCGAGTCTCGCGTAGCTTTCCAGTTCATTTTATATATATTTTTATGAGATGATAACATTGCAAAACGATTACGAACAAGCAAAAAAAAGCAGACATTCGTTAGTCGTACAAAATTCCGAGCAATGTAATTCATCAAATAAAAATTCATTGAAAAAAATAAAAGGTTTCGTCCTTCTGTTCGATAAAACGAACAAGTCAAATAAAAGTTTATCAATTTCAATGAATTGCTTATTGTTTAAAGGTATGGTAGACGCTTCTTTATTTTTATTTGATTCATTTTACGTCTAGAAAGTTTAAGCTGCGAGGGAAGACATTTGATATCGCGTTCAATTAAATCAAAGGAAACTAGTCGTTTGATACGAAGTTCTTTTGGAGGCCACTGAAATTGCGACGTATACGAAAAAACCTGTTGAAAATTATGAGGAAAGTCAAATAAACAAAACGTACGTTTCTTAGAATTTCACATCGTACAGAGGATGGGCGTTCCGCATATAACAAACATGTGTATTTTGATTATCAATTCCGTAGCGAATCAAAAAGTCCGGCTATGATTTTTCATAACAAATAGCAAGTGTGAATATTTATTTTTAAACATCAAAGTTAAAGATTTTACGGTAACGCCTTCCACCATTGAAGGATAGAATAAATTTATATTTGGTAATTGATTCATTCAGATTCCATTTGTTAGGTTCGTTGCCCTTACAATTAAGCAAAAAGCTTGCGAATCGATTTTTAATACAACGGCTTTTTAAAGGACCCGACATAAAGCAAAAGGAATTTCAAATAGAAAAACTAACTGCAGATTATTATCAGTCAACGTTGTCTTTTCATTGACTTTTTAACCCACCTATTACCATTGACGATCATGTTAATTGGGGAGTTGAATAGGGGTCAATTAATGCGGCGTAGCACTTTTAGTTGTTAACAACGGAGTGTTCTATAACCCCGGTGATTTTGGATATAATGACCTCAAACTCAATAAAACTATTCATTTTGACCTAAGGAAATTGTATACCAACCTTCGCCCAATCGTTCAAGAGTTACCGTTCAGGCAGACAGACAAGCAATGGTGTCGCACTAGACCGAGTTTATGGCTCAATAATAGACATTTTCAATCTATATCTATTTTTATCTTTGCAAACTACAGGTATTGTAAATATGTGGCTCCTACTCTCAGTTTGAGGTGTGGGAGGTTTTTGGAGAACATCATAATGTGTCAAAGGGGATGGGGTGTGTTAAAAATAGTCATTTATGGACAATTCCAATGGAGTTTAGAGCACTTTGCATAAGTGGAGTTAAAATAGCAACCAAAAAACTTTTTCCTAAGTTTATTAAGCTGTAGGATCGTTAAACCGCCCGAGCTTCATCACTCTTGCTTGGCTGTTTTCCAGATGAATAAATCCAGATTTTCTTCGAACGAAAAGTGAACCATAAAGATGCAACGGGGTGGGCTTACTAAAGTGTATAAAATTTCGCCAGAGCCAGGATAAAGCGCAGAAGGCTCTAGCGGCTTTTTGGCTATGTAGAAACTCTTTCAGGAGGTGCTGGGGCCTGAAGTCGAAGGGCATTCTGTGATAGTACGAGGCTGTGATTAGGCCCATGCTTAGCCACGGTTGTGTGATATGGTGGCCTAGGCTGGAGGTTGAATGTGCGCGTAAGTTGCTTAGTGAAATTCAGAGGCTAGTTTGCATTTGCATTACTGGTGCTATGAAAACAACAGCAACCGCTGCCATGGAAGCGCTACTGGCCCTGCCGCCGTTAGAGGTGGTAATCAGAGCTAGAGCTTTTGCTGCCGCAGACAAGCTGGCGCAAAACGGTACATGTTATCATAATTTTCGAAGTGGATACAGAATGATCTCACACCCGATTTTTGACATGTTAAGAGACGAGATAACGCCAAGAATCGACTTCACAGGGCGATTCGGCGTAAGGACTCCGAGTAGGCAAGAGTGGCTAGATGGCTGGCCTGCTGGCCTATCCGGTGACTGCGTGGTAGAATTTAGAGATGGATCGAAAACATCTGCTGAAGCGGGCGCTAGGTTGTACGCCCTGAACTCGGAGGAAGGAAATCAGTTCCATCTGGGAGTCTTTGCGAGTGTCTTTCAAGCAGAAGTTACAATTCTCTATATTTTGTATTGCTGGACCCGTAACATCAATTTCTTTCTGTTGTATTGCTTGATAAGGACCAATTGAAAAACGTCAATTTAATGTTTTGATCGTTTATTTCCCTTGCATTCGGTCGGGTTAGTGACCATAATCATGGCTAAATAAACAACATTATTTAACAATAAATTTCCATTTTTCAGGTACTTAATATAATTTTGAACTTACGGTAATAATCACAATCCTAGTTTATTGCTAGGGTTTAGGTAATTTAATTTGTTTTGTCGGACGTAGATTGTATTTCGTCCGCGTATTGCGATTATTATTGTTGACAGGTACAACAGCTGGGTTGATACCTGTCGTTTGATTTCTTACGTATGAAGTATTGGGTGGTGGGTGTACAATCAATGGTTTGGAATTTTTCATAGTATCAAGTGGTGGGTGTATAGTCGGGGGTTTGGAATTTTTCATGATTAAGTTATATAATTGCGGTAAGTTTTACATTGGAGAGACCACGTGGTGCCTTTGTGACAGGTTCAAAACACACATGAACGACGTAAAAAACAAGGAAAAAAATCCCACCAAAACAGCACTAGTAAAACATGTTGTTGATACGGGCCCTCAACACCACACATTTGACTTTGATGGGAAGGAAATTGTTAAGAAAGTACGGAAAAAAGGCCTCATGAAAATACAGGAAGCGAACCAAATTATATTACATGGAGAGACTGCAAATCTGACGCAGCACATATTTCTCCAGTGTTTTATAATTTAATCATGAAAAATTCCAAACCCCCGACTATACACCCACCACTTGATACTATGAAAAATTCCAAACCATTGATTCTACACCCACCACCCAATACTTCATACGTAAGAAATCAAACGACAGGTATCAACCCAGCTGTTGTACCTGTCAACAATAATAATCGCAATACGCGGACGAAATACAATCTACGTCCGACAAAACAAATTAAATTACCTAAACCCTAGCAATAAACTAGGATTGTGATTATTACCGTAAGTTCAAAATTATATTAAGTACCTGAAAAATGGAAATTTATTGTTAAATAATGTTGTTTATTTAGCCATGATTATGGTCACTAACCCGACCGAATGCAAGGGAAATAAACGATCAAAACATTAAATTGACGTTTTTCAATTGGTCCTTATCAAGCAATACAACAGAAAGAAATTAAGCAGAAGTTTTCGCAGTGCTCGTAGGAGTTCGCGAAGCGCTGCCGGAGGGCGAGCAAGGAAAGAAGATCCTTATATGTTCAGACTGTCAGGAGATGATCGGAGCACTGGTTTCACCACTTACCACTTCCAAGCTTGTAAAAGAGTGTAAGGATTTCTTGAACTCGATAAGTCAGAATATTCAGATCACTCTGGTCTGGGTACCCGGAAACTTGGGAGTGGAGGGAAATGAGAGGGCGGACGAGCTAGCCAAGGCGGGTGCTATGGCTCAAAAGAACAGCCCTGAACCGTATCTGTCGATTGCTCGATCAATCTGTTTGAAAGCACTGAGAGATTGGGTGATGCAAAGGCATGTGGAGTACTGGAATAGGAACAAAGGAGGCGTTCATACAAAGCGCTTCTTCCCGAAGCTCAATTTGGAATGGGCCGAAGGTCTGCTAGAGATGGGCAGGAATCGCATAAGGAGGGTGGTCGGAGCGATTACTGGGACTGCGGGCTAAACGGGCACATGAAAAAGATGAGGCTTTTGGCAACTTCAAGATGTGCGTGCGAATCAGAAGAAGAAACAGGTATTCATGTGATATGCGAATGCTCCAAGTTCTTTCAACTGAGACGGAGGCTGCTGGGAGGTTACGTCGTGCAACCATCAGATGTTGTCCAACTTGGACCTGATATTTTGGACAGGCTCTTGGAGTCAATGGGAAGGTTTGCGTGATTTAAACTATGATTGGGTTAGGTACAAAGGATCACAAGATCTGTGTTCCAAAATCATTGAGATGATCGCCCGAACTGTGTGTTTTCGTGGCGTGCTTTACAAACGAGTTTCCTGGCAGCAAAATGACGTTTTAAACGTCAATTTTTTTTCGAAATATCCAAAACCTGTTTACTTTCGCTCAATTCTATAATTCTTATATTCAATATTTCGAAATTTTTTTTTTTGTTGACGTTTAAAACGTCACTTTGACAGTTGGAATAGACCGAGTTTTGCTCCCAACAAACTCAAATGATCCCGTCGGTCCACTTCCTTGAAAGACGAAACTGTCGCCGTCATAGACTGCAGAGTGGCTAAGCACACTTGGCCACACCCTCTTCTTGATCCCGCTTATTATTTGTTTTTCTAATGCTTTCAACATAATTATCTATAAATTCAACAGCTTCATCAAGGATTATTTGACCGGAATTTTTTCGGTTGGAAAATCAGGTCTATTTTTACTTCTTAAAATGAAAACGGTTTTGTAAAATTATTACAGAAAAATATAATGAGAAGCAGATTTTATGTGACAGTTCCCTTGGGACAGTTTTTAGTACCTCTGTTCCTAGTCTAAAAATTATCACTTCCGGGATCACTTATCCGAACAACTAGTTCAATCATTATCGACTTGACGTGACGCATTAAATGCTATCCATCACCACTACATCAAATTACTATTTTTTGTTTGATAAATTAAATTGAAACCAATTAAAACGGTTGACTTGTTTACAAAACATTCCATCAAATCCAAATAAATGTTTTAAACACATCGAGTGATTTTTCTTTCAAATTCGAAACAAAAAAAAACCGTTTGGGAAAACAAAGATCAAAGGGGCGGAGTTTGCTGTTCCACATCGAAATTTAATGGATCATCAACGAATAAAGGAGAGTCGCCGACATGATCAATATCGAAGAAGAAGTGCTGTTCAGTTGTGTTGTGTACTATTATGAAAATGTATGATTTTGTGTTAAAAAACATACAAATGAAAATATGTGTTGGGTTATTGCAGGCTATACTTACCGACAAAACATACACTCGCAATGTGAACGAGGATTTTATTTTGATGATTTTATTACCCATGTGCTCTGTTTTTGTTCTGCACTAAACAAATAGATCATTTTTATTGAAGCGTTAATGATCGTTTTGGTGTTTTTCACTTTGTGGGTTTAAACGTTTCGGTGATGGTAATTTCAACACAATTTAAGAATCAGTTTTTGGTAGACTGTTACGCGGGTTAGTTGTTAAGTTGTCTCCGAAAATATTCACAATTGCGTGAAGTCAGACTTTGTTTGTGTCTAAATATTATTCACGTGTTGCAAACGGAATTTAGTTTTGTTTCTCGGAAGCAATGCTTCCGTCACTACCACCACATTTTTCATCATATGCGTCAACGTTAGAACAATTCGCTGGACTGACGCAAGCAGAATTTTTAAATGGACGTTATTTTCATGGAACAAATCCTTATATCGGACTTGCTGGATCATTTTGGTCGCTACCTTTTTCACTAGTTAATACGGCTCATCGTCCGGAAAAACCGCCATTTTCCTATATTGCGTTAATTGCAATGGCCATCAGTAATTCACCTAATCAACGACTAACACTCAGTGGAATATACAAATTTATAATGGAAAAGTAAGTCGTAGAAGAATTACGTTAAACGTTTTACCATTTTCATCTGCTTTGCCAAATGTGCTCCACAAAAATATGCGCTGGAGAATGCGCTAGTTATAACAAAAACATTCCATTCCACAAGTGTTCCACAAAGCTGCTTTTCATTGATTTTCGTTAGAATTGAATTTCAATTTCTTTTTAAATTGAAAGGATATTATTGGAGTAAAAATCGTAAGGAGAGTGAATTTTGCAGCCAGAACAAAGCAACTTTCAAGTTTGAATTTTCTGCTTTTACTCCAAGTTTTGAACTAAGCTCTTCACAATCGAGCTACAACGTTAATGATTATCGAGTTATGTTAAAGAGTTTTTGTTTCTCAAGGAAGTATCAAATTCGTGCGAAAGATTTACGACCTCTCGTTTGCTGAAACTTTCTATCTTTCAATCTATCAATTTGCTAGTTCCGAAAATAGGAACCTCGCACAGTGTCCTTAAAAGAGGAAGAATTTCCTATTCTAGGGGGTTCCCATCGCAAACAGGTTTAATTTGGCTCCATGAGTTAAATGAAAGATATGAAGGTCAGGAACCGGTGATGATTTTTTTTTGTGAAGATCGAATAAGTGATTCGGTGTTTAGAGTCCGAAGTGTATGCTTACGTCAGGCCACTCTACTCTACCATGGTTTTTCATAAATAGTTCCTTAATTACAAGCTTACCCGCTTCTAAAAGTAAATATATAGCAGAAATTGAGATGAGCAGCCTTACGGATGATGCAGTGGATATTGGAGCTCAGGTCGAGGCGTAATTTATTTTTCTTTAAATTATTTATGCAAAAATAATGCGCCGATATGAAGTGGGGAGCGTTAATAGGGAGCAGTTCGAACAGGTTTCGGAGTTTAAATTTTTAGGATGCGTTTTCTCAGAAGACGGCAAGTTACTTAGGGAATTTCAAGAAATGGGAAAATGGGAAACGCAGTGGCCGGTCAGTTGAGGTCGCATGTTGGATTAAGTAGCGGCACAAATTTGGCTATTCACAGCTCAATCTTCAGGCCAACGATTTGGCGAACATTAGCCATGGCAATAAAAAAATTGATTGATCTCATCACCCCACACAAAAAATTGTAGATGATCAAAACATTCATATATACAATCATATATTCATATATCAATATCATACAATATATTTTTTTGAGTGAAAATTGGCTGCGTTAAAATTCAATCGCCTGTTATGTAAAAAATATGATTTTTATAGGCGGCCTCCTTTATTACCTACCAGACGGAACCTCTTCCGTTAAATTTGATCAACAAACGAATTTTATAGAACGGTTTTTGTAGATGATTGCCGTAATGAGTTTCCTCAGAATTTTTTTTATTAAATTTGGAAAAATAATTTCTTCAGTAGGACATGCGTCTACAAAAATCGTTCTATAAAATTTGGTTGTTCATCAAAAATTTAACCGGAGAGGTGCCGCGCCGTCTGGTAGGTAGTAAAGAAGGCTGCCTATAAAAAGCATATTTTTTACGACACGATGGCGCTGCGGACGTTTCAAGTTTGACAAATGGCTCAAAAATCACATTTTTGAATTTTGACTCGACCAATTTTTCACTCAAAAAAATCACAAAAAATATTTTTGGGTGCTTTGGTCATCTACAATTTTTGTGTGGGGTGATGAGATCAATCTGTGGCGTTTAATTTTTTTCTTGCCATGCCCAGCGAACATACGGCCAGCCAATATTAAAGAGATATTGCAAGTGTGATGTTACGATGTTACGAAGACCCATTACGAGGTCCCGAGTGTGCGCCCAAGGGTACGCCAGACCCAATAAAATCAGATTTAGAAGTTAGAGGACTTTCTCTGGGCGAACAAAGCATCTCCTTGGTAGAAGGGTGGTCCATGATAACCGGGTGTAAGGACCTCACACCGAAAGGTATAAACGGTCTACAAAGTTTGATGATGATGATGAAGTGGGATTTCTGACAAACCTCTTAAGCAATCCTCGCAATCCTATTTTATTACGCTTTTAACTAACTGCAATCCTCACTTCTCGATTTGTTCGTCAGAAAAAACAGAACCGAATGCGATACCCCAAAAATTTCCCGATTTTTAAGAAAATCCTATCTTGAAACAGAATACTCATTAAAAGGTAGCCGGACAACCGGTTTCAAAAAAAATTTCTCGATTTTTATATTGTTCGACTAAAAACACCAATGTGAGAACATCAACAAATCATGCTAAGTCTAACATGATGAACACTTGCATCACTTTTACATCAAGAGAGGTACGGCACTTCACTTAATAATATGAACAAATGTTCATTTCCTCTTCATAAAGATGATGGCACACCTTTACGAAATAAAATTTTAGAATAGCGTTTTGAGGAAAAATGTTTGTGTCAATTTAACCAATCTTCAGGGTTTGGATGAGTGTTGGAAAAGTATTCAAAGCGAACCACAAAAATTCTTTTTTGGGACCTGTGCATAAATTTCATCTAACTCTTTGTCACGCTTTAACATGAGTGATTTACCTTTCGTTTGATCTGTACGAGCCTGTATTTTTAGTGGAACACAAGGCAGCACCACGAAAGAACTCAATTTCAGCAAGAAATAGAGTATGTACCGTTGAATTAAACTTCTTTGAAGTTCATACAAAAAATTATAATATTTTGCAGGAAGGAAACGTGTGATTGCAATTAAGTTATAGAATTAATTAAAATGTTTATTTGCTCCGAAAGTTTTGAGTAATGCTTTTAATCCGACCTTTAATCAACGCATTTCTGTATGGGGAAATATTGTTCAAACGGGTAAAGCTTCGTCTGAAAGTTAAATTGAATGTGGGATATATTAAGTGAAATTCTAACTCATTCTTTGTGAAGAAGTTAATGAAAAAGTCTCGAAAGACACTCTAAGAAAAGGATTTTAATGTCCCATCGCAAAGCTTAATTTCTTCCATGAATTCACGTTTGGAAAATGTGAGAGAAAAGAAGATTATTCGTTAATAAAGAATTCCTAAGTGGATTGTGCATTCAAGGTGTACATTGTGGCACAAAAATAGATGCAATTTGCTAAATAGCAAAAAACATTCCGTTCGTCGTACGATTTTTTCATATGCCCTCAATAATAGATATATTTTAACACTAGGGGAATTATCACAAAATTATTATCGAAGTGGAGTGACAGGTCTCATCACATACCTGCAACGGCCTCACATACATAGGAAGCTGAATTAGACAGTTCATAGAGAATATGGTGGAGTGTAGTGTATAGTGGTGGTGGGGTGTTCTAGAAAAGTTTACAAAAGCGTACGTTTGGGAAGGAAATGTAAAAGTTGATGTAAAAATGGTTTATTAGTGATTTCTAGCTGATTTTATGATCAATATGATGCCTTGATGTGGTTTTGCTGTTATTTAGTTTATGTACGAATGATGTAAAAGGTGATATATTTCAAACACAAGCAATGCAACGGCACGCCTCCGAGTATAGAGTTGAGATACGCCAAATTATTGCGCGAGCGTGTTACACGCAATACAATTTGTTTGAAATAACTTTCGTTATTTCTGCTATACAAACAACAATAGTGTCTTACAACCCTGGCCTTACACCCAGTGATCCTGCTGGATTCAGCCTAGGCGTCCGCCCCTGCTGTTGCTCTCATTTCAGTTTTGCCTAATTTATAGCTCTCAAGCTATTTTATCATTTACACGACAGTAAGGGGTTCACCATTCAATCTAGCTGAAAACATAACTTGGTAACGGGCAGATAATTTTGACATTTTCTTTCAAAGTGGATTTCCGTGGGTTGTGCTTCTAATTACAAATTTATGCAACGAGTTCTTTATTGGGGCACAGATTAAAGCACCAGGTTGAGTTCTAATTTAACGTACTAGACTCGCTATTAGATGTCTCTGCGTCAAACGCTTTCATTAGCTGGCAGGTTTGTGACTGAAAATAACGAATGTTTTCAGCGCCGTAAATTCATAGAGACCATGATCTAGGGCGCTAAATTTTCCTAAATTCCTGAAGGTCGGTACCCTCTGGTCGATTCTGGAAGGCAGCCTGATGCCAAAAAAATTCCTTTGACAATGTTGGATGATCAAACGAGTACATAAATGTGCACTGAGTTCCGACTCGGCACCAGGCTACGTACTTGAGAACTATTAGTAGCCTTACAGATGCAGAAAATCTGTTAAAGTCGTTGTAACGACAGTAAAGATTATTAAACGTCATATTAATTTCAATTTAGCACCAGGCCCCCCTCTATGTTGACAGTAGAATATGTTGAGTAAGCAGCCTGGTGCCGCGTTGAAATTAATGTGACATATAATATTCGTAACTGCGGTTTCGATGACATGAAAAGGCTGCGTTCTTTATGGTCACTTAAACTTCTGAAGTAGGCAACCTGGTGTCGTGTTGGAACCGAATGCACAGTAATGTATTCGTTTTCCACTTCAGTATTGTCATAGAAACGTTTTTGGTCCCAGGCTGCCCAGCTTGAAATGCAGACCTCTGTTTGTTGCAATTTTTCTCAATGAAAATTTTCTAGACGACGACGATAAGATAAGGAGTTCAGGCACTAGACAAAGGATCGGTCTAGTGCCGGAACTCCTTATTTCATCGTCGCGTAGCTTAGAAAATTTTCGTGTAGTAAAATTGCAACAAACAGAGGCTTTTTTTTAAGAGACACCACGTGAAGGATTTTTATTAGATGTCACTTTGATGCATAAAAATTTTCCGCAGCCAAATATCTTTGTAGTTATTGAGGCGCTAAATTTTAATGGTCCAGGGCGCTCAGTATGCTGAATGCGACCCTGAATATTTTGCAAGTGTAGTACGAAATATCTATTTTTATGAAGTCGTATTGTCATTGACACTTTTTGCAGAAAGAATCGGTTGCAATAAGTTGACCTGAAAAATATGGTGAGTACACAGATTTCTGTGAGATTATTTTATTCTATTGTTCAAACAATGAAATTCTTGGGAAAAAGAAACAACTCTCAATGGCTACGTGAGGTATTTTCGACACGGGTCAGCTCAGATTAGGTAATTCAGGTCAGTTACTAATCTGTTACGTACCTTAAAGAAATCTGTATAACCACAAAACGATATCTTGCTCTTCCAATTGTGCTGCAAGTACATTTTGTGGTATTGTATTTTGATCCAATTCAGCAATTACAGCAGTAATTGGTGCTCTAATCCTCTTCTGCAGAGGCTAAAGCCAATAAATCGAAAAGCACCACAAAAAAGTGTGCTTTTCAATGAATCAATATTTTGCGAATTGTGTTCATGTCGAATGATAATAAACGAAATATCAATGCAGTAGACCGATTTATCTGCATTGGTTGTGTTATATCAAATAATGTAATGCATATATACTATATATAATGCCAAATGAATGTTCGCACCACATAAAAACGGTTCAAGTGACAATTCTACCTGAAGGTGTTGTGACATGCCATATGGTAGAGCATAAAGTTATGAAATTTCGACAATGCATGAAATGAGCTTGGACTTTGTGTTGAGTGAGTAAGGGAGCTTATTATTGTGGCTTTGGTTATGTGTGAAGAATTTAGGTATTTTTGAATATACGAAAAAAAGGCATAATTTAAACGATAGATTTCCTGTTCAAACATTTCTCTTAAAGGGTGGACTTTGTCTCTTAAATTTTCAATACTTTTTCTAGACTAATTGCCGTTGACCGCCAATTAAAGACAAACTTTTTGATGCGGGCAAGAGTTATAATAATTGCTCCTTGTCTTACACAATCTTCTAAAACGTAGTACTTTGTCCACTTGTCTTCTCAAGTTCTAGATTGTTTTGTGCGAGATCTGAATTAGTCCTAGGGCTGAAGGGACGCCAACTAATGCCAAGACTCACAACTGGCGACATGAATTATCCCCCAGACTGAAAAAAATGGGAATTATCGCCCAGACAAATGAGAATTATTACCCGGAGAATCATCACCCAGCAATTTGAAAGGGAACTTTTTCCCTGGGTGATAATTCCTGGGCGATAATTCCCTGGGTGATAATTCTTTTTTTTTCGGTCTGCGTAATAATTCCCTGGGGGAAAATTCCCGTCACCGTGTTCTTAATTTCTAGATTGTTTTGTGCGAGATCGAAACAGGTCCTAGGGCTGAAAGGACGCCATCTAATGCAAATAATAAGATGTGAGTGCAAACGTATATGTATAGGTAGCTTCTGATGCTGTGCTAGCGGTAGGTTGAATTATCGCTTACTTGCGGTAGGCCAGCAGCGAACAATGATGGCTCTACTGTCCTAAACTCGTCCTTTTTGTCGGTATTTTGACGTTTTCAGTCGTTTAAGTTCTTAGCGAACGATGGGTTTCTTCGACTAAGACTTTTTACGACTGAAAGACGGTTGGCTTTTATGAACCCCCAGAAAACGGGCACTCAGGCGACTGGCTCGTAGGCAAATCAGCAGGAGCTGGAGCTATCTGTTCTTCCAAGGAGATATACATTCCACTAGGAACCTATGCCTAACTTCCTTTCTAACTTATTATAATAGAGAGCGCTCCTAGAAGACAGATCTAACGAAATTGTTATCATTTGCGCCAAGTGGCATTGAAAGTTCTATCTTCAATGAATACTTCGACACTAGTCATTCAAGCGGCCGAGCTGCTATTGTCCAGCTGTTATCACACCAAAACGGGAGTTCTTAAGTCGTTTAGTAGTCCCCTACAACATGGTGGTGAGTTCACGTCCGAAGACTACATCCCCAGTTCTCGATGGTTCAGCTAATCAGCAAAAGTCCAATCAATAGTTTGGTTATAACAGATCCACCTTCGAACGACTATTTTCTAATAAAAAAAATTGTCAAAATTGTGCGGTCAATTTTGATGAAATTTTGAGTGCTTATAAAAATTTGACACAAGAATTTCCTTTAGATTCCCTTACTACCGCGACAACAAACAAGGATGGCAGAACTCTATTCGACACAATTTATCACTAAATGATTGCTTCTTCAAAGTACCCAGAGATAAGTCAAATTCTTCCGACGAGACCGACAGCATTGGCAAAGGCAGTTATTGGATGTTAGATGCTTCCGCTTGTGATATGTTCGAGCAAGGAAACTATCGCCGTAGGCGAACGAGACGGCAAAGGCATACAAAGTTACTTCTATCAGGACAACTTCAAGTAAAACATTAAAATTTTCGAAATTCTTAAAGAAAAATTAAGAGAAATTTTGTTTTCGCATTTGCAGTCGTCATTTCCGTATCACGAAATTGTATCCACGAATATTCCAGACCAAAGTAAAAACGAGTCAAATCCAACCGCGCGTAAGGATGAAGATCACGAAGATTCTACCGATGAGATGTTGCCTGGTGTAGATCATTTCCGGCAAAATTATTTCGCTTCGTTGGACGCGTCTTTAGATTTACTGGTACGAAATACAATTTGCTCCACTTTGGTGAATGCACGAACTACGAATGAAGGTATACAGAACAACGTGGAAAAACCACAAAATTGTGTCAGAAAGAACATCGACAAACTTAGTCTCAGTAAGTCATCTTTGTTTACAATTGAAAACTTGATTAAAAAGGAATAAATGTTTTCATTTGGTGTATTAGTAGCAACAAATTGATTTTCACTTTAATTTTCAACGCTGACGTCTTGCATTTGATACCTGAAGTCTGATTGAGTTTTAGTCAATCTGAGTCTTGTATCCATATGCACCTAGATTTGAACCTGAGACTCCACAATCTTATTTTTTGGCATTAAAATTTGCGATTGAAGAATCCAGGCACAAAAAATCGAATCTGAGACAGGGGCGCCGATTTCGGTTTGCGTAATGTGTGGCAAGAGGCAAGATAAAGAAAACTTTTAAACATCTTTCTATGAAGAAGTGGCTGCACTAGTTAATTTGACCATATTATCGAAGCAGGTTGTCCCCAATTCAAATGCAGTTCGTTTAAGAGTGATTTCCGAATCAAGCGATCTATGGCTCATTTGATTCTCCTTCGAAAATGAGCAGACACGTGTCTTTCAGTTCTTTTTAAAAAATTTTCGTTTTCGAGTATTATGTGCATTAAGTGGTATACTACAAGGGGGTCTGAAAACTCAGAAAGTAGTTGATGGAAAGTGCTAATATTGTGTACGAATAAGCAGTAGTACAGGAAATTTTTTTTGGTGGGGTTAATTGTTCACAGTGGCACCAGCTTCGGCTGTGATTGATGAAAATATGGCCAACTTTTAAAGGCTAATTTCAACTTGCAGCAACGGTTTCTTGTCAAAAAAATTTGTTTTTTTTTTGTTCAATGAAATGTTTGTTCTTGAGTCCGTAATGAAGCCTTGAAACTACAACAAGTAATTCTGAATACTATTGATGTGTGCATTGGCTTCGTAATTCGGTGACATCTTTGGTAGATAGAATATTTGATTC